>JANAVB010020000.1:2734688-3197188 GCA_029216955.1 Iris pallida
TACTAAAGTTATCATTTTGGCTAGGTACCCAGTCACAAGTCGTGTTGCACCAATTAGTGTCTTAGTGTTTTAGCTTAGTGTAAAAACTAAGTTTATGTATTTATTTCTACAGTGCCGAGTTACCAAGCATCTATAGCATTTTATCACAGCTTTGTTTTGCTAGCGGCAAGTACTTTCTACAAACTTTACATACTGCTATAACCATAAACTGTAAATTTTCAACCATGTTAAATGCTGATCCTTGGGGTAGCAAGTTAAAACCTTACATGTTGTATTACTTTTAGTCTCTGCCATGCTTAGAACAGTTTTCATATCTCTCACATGTTTAAACAACGGATTTAAGGAGAAAACTGTTAGTAGTGTACGTGATCATGACCCCCTTCTCCGTATATATTTACCGAGCACTGCTACATTCTATATGTAACCTTGCCGTATATCTGATCCCGCGTTTGCGTATGGATATACGCTGATGCCGTTAAGGGTACGTATGTACGCTTCAGAAAATTGACATGTACCACAGTACATCCTGATTTTCTATTGACCGATCACTCACCTACTGCAGTTTTTAAGCTTTTAAAACGATAAATTATTGCCATGATGAAATGTAACAAAAACTGGATAAACATGATATGTCATTTCTCTTCGTCACGAGATCAGTATTATATGTTTGTTAGATTCAGTACTTGCTCCCGTCCTGACAGGATAACGTTGTAGGTATCCTTACTGATGAGGAGTTGCTCTGTGACCCATATTATGGAGATACTACCGAGGACCAGGCTTTGCCTTACGAGGATGTACCTGCAGGAAAACTCATCTAGTTTGCGTAGTTGCTTGGGATATTTTAGTGTAGTCATGTATTAGGCTACGTATTTTGTAACTGGACATGTATCCAATTTTACATTTCAGACTTGTACTTTGACTTATTTCTATATGAGACGACTTTTGTGTTTGGAGCATTTATGACTTTTATTTACTTATAGAACTGTTAGCACATTTAGTCTTATCTTGTTATCTCTAGAACAGCTTGCTGTGCTTTATCTCAAGCGTAGGCTGGACATGACTCGGCCCGGCCCAATAATTTGGGTAGCAGGTCATGACATATTTTTAGTGGTGGCGCATGCAGGTCGAGACTAAATTGTTTGGTTACGTTATTGTACCAAGCATGCCTGCAATTAGGAACTTAAGGTAATTAGACAATATTAGGAATGACGCTTAGAACACCTAGAGGAATATTAGGATTGCAACATAGGAAATACATCACATGCTTGCTATTATAATTAGATTTTCTTGTCTATGATTGCTTACTTTAAACGAGTCCTTATAAGTCTTTTTTATTATAATTAGATGGTGCTTACTCGTTCATCCCAGTATGTCACACCTGAGAATGGCCCACTTCCCATCTAGTCAGCTGACCAGTTGACTGATACACCCCCACCTCCACTACCATACTCCCCCACTCCATAAATCTACCAACCCAAATGCCTCCACCACCTTCCACATCGCAGTCCCAGCAGGACCCGATACTTCCACCACCCCCTATCACTATACCTACCCAGGCTTCCGTCACACTCGACGGAAACCAACTGCTCACTCTGATCCAGGGTTCCTAACAACCCATCAGGAGCAGACTACCCTACTCCGCCAGAGCATGGAACGTTCTGAGGAACGTACCGTGGTCCCACCACCTGTAGAGCCACGACAGAGAGCGGGAACGATCAAGGACTTCATGGGTCTGAACCCCAAGGAGTTCTTAGGGACTGAGGGCATAGTAGTAGCAGATGACTGGCTAGACTCGATAGAGAGGAACCTCCTTGGAGTTAGGATACCGGATGACCTCCAGGTCGAGGCAGCGGAATTTCTGCTGATAGACTTGGCAGGAGTTTGGTTCCGGAATTGTTTGCCATTAAAATTGTTTTGATTGAAATTTTAATACAAACAGAACAGTGATACAATATAGGACTTAGATGTAGTCCTAGGAGTACACTTTTGTTTAAGCTGGGTCCTTAGTGCCAATGGAGCGAGTGGTAATGCGTTGACTCCATTGACCGGCTGACGACGGTTATCGGTTCTCTGAAGGTGTTGATTGCTCTGGGTGCTGGAGCTTGCTGAGAGGAGGAAGACGTTGAGTGTCTAGAACTGCCTCTCCGGTGATTCTCTGTTGTGGATTCTCTCTGTGTTGTGAGTCTCTTGTGTGTGAAGGAGATGATCCTTCTATTTATAGTTTTGCAGGCTGGCTGCTCATGCGCGCATGCAGGATGTGCCGGTGTGGGGACGCCACGTGGAGGTTGCTGATGGAGGTGCACGGATGCTGCGCCCTGATCGAGGGAGAGAACTCTTCATACTGCTGTTATGAGCCGGCACGTAGCAGAGAGAAGATCTTTCCGTTGCTGAAATCTTGGACGAGTTGAGTCAAAAGACACGTGTCGTCGACTCATGGTTCGAAGATCTCGGATTTGGTGGAGAGGAGTGATCTGGTGAGCTGCGCCTTGGATTGGGCGCAAGAGAAGGCTGCGGCTCATAACCTTTAGGAGTTACAAACCATTTGGGGCGCATGGCTTTTGAGGCGCATGCAGGCGACTTTCCTTCTGTCTTTCGGGATCAGAGAGCAGCTTGGGGCGCATGGCTTTTGAGGCGAATGCTAATTTGGACGCATGGCCGTAGAGGCGCATGCGGTTGGTTGAGTGGCCACGTGGCAGTAGCCGTCAAAATAAAGTCATGATGATGCTGACGTTGTCGACGCTTCGTTTTCTGAAAAAGCTGTCAACTGTTCAGACTTTGGGAGGCGTGCTGCCAACTCTGTCAGTTCAGCATTTAATGTTGGTGACGTTCGATGGACAGCTGAATGGGCGCGTCGGTTGGCGTTCCACTCGGTATGGAGATGTGTGGGGGCGCACCCTCTGTAATGCGCCGAGTACTGTAGGGCGCGTCTGTGTGATACGCCTGATGCCGAAGGGCGCGTCCGTGTGATGCGCTGTCTGGCTGGCGCATCGGACATGTCTTTTAATGATGCGGCTGTCTCGCTCTTCGAGTGCTATAAATAGCCGTTTGGCTGAATTCGAGGCGTCCGGTTCATCCATTTAATGTAAATTTTATGCACGGAATTCGGAGGGCCATCCACTTGGCGCGTGGGTTTGATCTGCCCGGCCTATAAATAGTGGCATAGAGAGAAGATTTGCTTCTTATTCCCTCACGTACTTCCAACATGAACTTGAACATGCGGGTGCATTCTGTTGACGAAGTGCTCCCGAGGGTGAAGATGAGACGCTATGTTGTCTTCGATGCACTTGAAGGTGACTGTTACATCCAAAAGACGGAGTCGAGGGCTTCCGAGGCAGGCGGAAGGTGCCTGTTGCATCCAAAGATAGGGATGCTCGGGCCTTGTCTCCGTTATTCCGGAAGAGCCGTAGATCGGAATGGCGGTGCTAGGCTCTATCTTCCTTCAAAGTGGGGTTTGCCCACTTTGGTTGTGTTGAAAGCTGCTCCTTTAGCCGCGGTTTCGATCACGGTCTTCCTTCGCCTTTGGAGGCTCTTTCGAAGCCTCCCCTGGCCACAGCATTTGCGGTGCTCTTCTCTTCCTTGGTTCCAGCCAGAGGGTTAAATGCTTTGCTTGACGAAGCATTTATCAGGTGAGCCTGGCTGGAAGAGCGGCACATAACTGGGCTGCTGAAGGGATGCACATAACTGAGCTGGATGCACATGACTGAGCTGCTGAAGATATGGTGGGATGCGCCTGGTTGGAGGTGCATGATGTCTGCTGCGCCTGACTGATGGCGCATGGTGGCTGCTGCGCTTATCTGGAGGCACGTGGTAGCCGCTGGCTGTAGACTTAGGATCTTTCCTTTGTAGAAATTCTCCTTTGTACAACCTCTTCTTAGACATGTAATAGACTTCTGTATATCAAAAAAGTCTTCTTTCGAATGTCTATCTTTATTGATCTTACTGTGAAGTTCTTCGTCTGAGTTCTAGCGCATGTAGTATCTGGCGTATGGGCTTTCTGGTTGTGAAATTCCATGCTTCTACAAGACCCCCTTCAAAGTTTTCAAAACTTTTGAATAAGTTTTGGAATACTTTGAATAAGAAGCATGGAGGTCAGGGCGCATGATTTCTGGGCGCATGCCTGTTCGGGCGCATGCTCTTCTCAGTTAATGATGATGGTGCCTCGGTAACCGAAAAGATTAATGATGATCTTTTGGTTTTATTTGCTGCTATCCTTGTACAGAACCCGAGACGACGGCTGAGATCACGCGTCATCTGTTCACGCGTGCGACCAAGCCCTATAAATAGGTAAGAGTTGGAGAGAAAAAGGTTTCTTCTTCTCTGTGCCTCTGCTTCTTTAGAGTTTCTTCTTCAAAACCCTAACTTCTCCTTCCTCGAGAGAATGGCTCCCAAGACTCCTCGCGGTGCTGCCGGCAAGGGGAAGGAGGAAAGCGAAGGAGTCTGTCGATGAGGATGTACCTATCACTCTTGCGACTCTTACCGACGTTCGTCCTGAAATGACAGGTAGGTTTCGTCTCTGCTTTGGGCCCTGTGCCCTAACTGCCGACGCGTATAGACTTCGGTCTTTGATGATACGCCGAGGTTCTATCCTGCCGACGTGCATAGGTTTATACCTCTATCATGTACCGAGGTTTTAATGGCTGACGCGCATGGGTTTTATTCCCTGAAGATGCGCCGAAGCCTTTGCTGACGTGCATGGGCTCACGCTCTGATAATGCGCCGAAGCTCCAATGCCAACGCGCATGGGCTTACGCCCTGATGATGCGCCGAGACATGCTGACGCGCATGGGCCTATGCCCTGATGATGCGCCGAAGTAGATGCGCATGGGTTCATACCCTGGCAATGCGCCAGTCTGCTTGACATATTTTGTCTTTTTGCCTGACTTCTACTTTTGTTGTGCCAGTGTCGATGACGATCCCTTTGTTGAATGAGGTCCTCCTTGACGCTTCTCTTTGTCAGATGGGAGTTGATTTTGATGAGGCGGTGATCAACCCTGCAAAGGTTGCTATCCTTCAGGACCAACCTCGTGAGAGGATGCTACAAATCCAGGTCCAGTTGCCGCTTTTCCTCCAGAGTATGATGGAGAGCGGTAAACTGAAGTCTGCTGATTCTGAAGGTGTGACTTTCTTAAAGCCTGCCTTTCTGTTTGGCGACCGATTAGTCTCTTCCGAAGCGAAGATATTGAAGATCAGAGAAGACTGGTTCTTTGCTGCTAAGGGCATGATGTTATACATGCGACAGGTTGACCGCCAGTTGCCACTGACAGCCTTTTATCGTCTAGCTTCGAAGAGAATGATGGGTTGGGAACTTACTCCTTCTCAAGGAGGTGCCTTGGGGGGTTCCCTTTCGATTGACACCACCTCGAACCAGCGAGACACCTTGACCGCCTCACGAACCGGTTCTTCGTTCAGTTACCGAGCTTTGTGTCCCGGGAGCATCTATAGTGAAGTCCCAAATGACACGTTTCCCTTCAGTGCCCCGACTTTTGCAAATCGGATGCTGACGTCGAAGGTCACGTATCCGACAGCTGGTTTTAGAGTCGAAGGTTGGTGTCACTATATCCCAAAGTGGGACGAGTTGACCTCCTGGGTGCTTTCCAGGTTTAAAGTTGAGCTTAAAGAGATAGGGCTGACTGCCGCCATTCGGGCCACGCAGGCAGGCGTGGACCTCAATAAGCCGATGTTCCTTGCGCTCTTGGAGCTTTTCAACGCCCAGACTGGCAGCTTCTTTACTCCAGTGGGGGAGTTGGGATTGGCCCTTCATGAGATATACGAAGTGTCCAAGCTTCCTTGGGGCTCGGAACCGTACGAGGAATATTTTCCATCAAATGAAGAGATCCAGGTCTTGGAAGATAAGGACCCGGAGATGATGGCCATTTTCAAGGAGGTGACGAGCCATCATTATCTGATGCACCGGAGGGACAAGGGTAAGACCCAGCCTCACGCGACTGCTTGGAGGGACTATGTCTTCAGGCAGGATTTGGCGGATCCTTCGAGGATCCGGTTTGCGACTCCGCAGGGCTTGAAACCCGCGGAAGTGAGTTCTGAAATAACCCGGCTGGACGAGAGGACCCCACATTCCAATGAGAGCGGCAAGGATACGTACAGCTGTTTCTGGCACTGCGCGCACCGGATGTCATCTAAGGCAGTGTTGACGGCCTACTTGATGATATGGCTCCGGGATTGCATATTTGCAGGGGGATACGGTGTCGTTGAGAGGGTACATCGGAATCTCATTTTGCCTGCAGTGAAGTTGGCCTTTGGACGACCTTTAGCTCTCCTCCCCGCGATGGTGTGCAACCTGTTGCGCGGTTTGAGGTCTTTTGCTGATGATGTAATCCACGAGAAAGGTAATAATGACAACTTTCCCCGGGCCGAGCTGCCTTTCCATTATCTTATGGGGTGGCTGATCTTACATCATCCGAATGTGATGAGTCCTGGCCTTGAGGAGGACCATGTTGAAGGAGATGCCTTCATTCGCCGCTTCTACAAGAGGAAGTGGTCTTACACTGGCGTCCCCGTTTGTAGGAGGGTTTTGTCCTTCCTTCAGGGGTGGGAAATCGTGAAGGTTGGCCCGATCTTCAAGAATTTCGAGGTCGACCAGGATTTGGTTGATTCTGGCGAGGATGCGGTTACTTTGCCGAAATGGAATTTTCGTTGGTTGCAGAGTATCCGGCCTTCGCACCTGGTCTACCGTAATCAGAACAGATGTTATTTGGAACCGTACTTGCCAAACCGATTTGCTCGTCAATTTGGCTACACTCAGCTAATGCTGCGGAATCCCAGTAGCAGTCTAGGCTTCATCGGGAGTTTGCTGGATGGAGCCCGGGGCTGGCAGTATTATAACGCTGGATGCACTAGCGTTAAGTTTACCACACCAGTTCGCAATCCTCGGCCGCCGATCTTATATCCGGCCGCCAAGCTGTATTGCACTATGAATACTATGTCTCCTGGTTATGATAGGGAGACTAGTTTCATTATTGGAACCCAGTTGGAGGCAACAACGAATATGTTGGTGGCAGCTCGGTCATATCGTCCGCCAGAATTGGCGGGGTATCGGGCTGCTGCTGTGGCACCAGTGAGAGACCCGTCTGTCGGGAAAAGGCGGGCTGACCCAGAAGCTGGTTCTTCTGTACCGAAAAGGTCGAGAAGGACGTCGACCCCGAAGATTACGGAAGCGCCACTTGTAACGCCAACGGGCTCAGCTCCCGCTGAGGTAAGGAGTGCTTCATAATTCCAGTTTTTTATGTCATTGTGGCGACTTATGTTCTTCTTCTTTTGAAGAAGAAGTCTCGTGCTTCGAAACCGGGCACCAGTAAGCCGAAGGAGGTGGCAGGCTCTTCTGAGGAGCGCATTCCACCGATGATGATGTCTCCTGTGGAGGAGGGTCCCGAAGATGTTCCCGCGGAGGTTTTAGTATCTCCTGACTTTGAAGTCGTAACAACTTCTGGGATAGTACCATCTGCCGTGGAGGCCTTGGACGCTGAGGGTCCTACAGACTCGAGGCATCCTGATGATGAAGTGGATTGGAGTTCGTCGCCTTCTGGTGACGTCCCTCCAGCGTTGCAAGGGTCCGTTGCGGGGGCAGCAGAAGCAGTGAGGATAGAGGAGAGGGTTGATTCCCCTCCTTGTCATGATGAAGGGAGGTCGGCTGAATCATTGCCAAATCCTTCCTTGGCTTCAACCATGGACATAGAGATGGCTACCGATCAGGCGATAGCGACAGATTTTGTCCCTGTAGAGGGACTTGAGAAGAATGAGACCCTTCTGCCGGTCTTGTCTCCTGGGGCTGGCCAGGAGATAAATGTTGATCTCTCCGTTTTGCCGGGGGAGGTAGCTGATGCTGATAGAACGTCGGGGGTAGAAGAGGTGGCCGTTGACGTCGGTGATTTCTCCGGGCTTGAGAAGGGTAAGGGTGTGGAACCCTCTGTTGCTCCTTCCACTTGGGGTACTATCACGACGCATGTGCCGGATCCTTCTGTTCCTTCGGCTCCTCGGGCTAGCAGTCTGGCCCCTGTTGATGAAGAGCCTATTGCTGCCGAGGTTCAAACCTCTCAGATCGAGGTTGGCGGATCTTCCTCCGGTCCGTAAACTGTAGTAGCTCCCCCAACTCCTGCTATGACGCCGCAGGTGCTGGCGGATGCCGACGAGTATGTGAAGTTCCTCGTCGAGGGAGTGTACAAAATGCTGGAGAAAGGTGTATCTGCAGTGATGGATGCCAAGGGGAGCTTTGCGACAGCAAAAGCTTTGGCAATGCCTTGTATCGAGCTGATCCACGTTCACCAAGGCCATGACCATATGGCCGAAATTCTGGAGGTTTCGGTGATTGAGCTGGATGAGCGGCTCACGGAACTGCAGCGCATCCAACGAAATGACCTCTCTGTCTTGATAGATGCAGAGATAGGGAAGTTGATTGCTGAAATCAAGGCTTCCCATCGAGCCGATGTGAGCAGTTGGGAGCGTGAAGTGGCTGGGACTGAGGCTGCGGCGGAGCAGTTGTCTCAATCTATGGAGAAGACGACGGAGAAGCGGGCTGCGGTGGACGCTAACATCGCAGAGGTTGATGCTCAGATGCGCCGTCTTGAAGACCAGCGGGCCCAACTTCAACTAGAAGCTGATCGTGTCCTGGCTGAACACGTGGCATTCAAGCAGGAGGAAGCGACTCTTACTCAGCGGACCCTTGCTTTGGCTCAGCAGCGACGACAGCTTGATGAGAAGTATGAGAGTAAAACTTCCGCTGAGGCTGTCGGATTAATGCGTCAAGAAGCCGAGCTCCGAGTCCAGGCGACTGTGGGAACTCGCACTGCCGACCTGAGACGTCGAGTCAGAGAGCTCTCATCCCACCCTGGAGAGGATCGGGGACTGTAGTTTCTCTTCTTTTTATGCGTTTTTGCAACTCTTGCTGGGGAAATAGCGTATTTCTGTACTCCCTTTTTTGAAAAATAAAGAAATACACTATCTCTTTTTTTTGTGATGTGTTCATTTTTGATCTCATGAACTTGATGATTTATGTGGACCTATTATCTTTTGCGCACCTTGGTTTTTAGGTACAGATAATAAGTTTGAAGGAACCAACATGTTTGCTCAGAGGTAATGTGGACATGGCAATCATTAGGTTCAAATGATAGAATCTTCCTACTCAGAGGTATTTATGGACGTGGTAGGAATGATCCTGGGGGATACGCTGAACAACTCAGAGGTAATATGGACGTGGAAGTTCTGCGATCAATGTACGACAACACAGGAGTTGTTTGTACGGGATGTTTACTCAGAGGTAATGTGGACGTGGTAAACATGAAGGATAGCGTAAGCTCACGAAATGTAAGGTTCCGCTTTGTAGGATGTAGAGAGACAACTCAGAGGTAATGTGGACGTGGTTATCTTTCTACGGAAGGATGCCACGGAACAGCTGGGTTCCGGAAGCGTTTGATTTTGTGAAAAGAGGTTGTTTGGGGAAATACATGTCTTGGAGGATGTTAAGAATATTACTTCTTTAGGAACTTGCCGTTGATGGGCATCATGAACAAGTCCCCATTGGGTTTGGCGAGGCGGTAAGCACCGTTTGAGTATACCGTCTCAATGATGAAGGGTCCTTCCCATTTGGGCTCGAACTTCCCTGGTGTCTTGTGAGTTAACACCATTGGCCTTCTGACTGCTAAAACCAGGTCGCCAACTTGGAAAGTTCTTTGCTTGACCTTCTTGTTGAAAGCCTGTGATATACGGGCTTGGTAAAGTTCGATGCGTTGTTGAGCTAGGAGACGCTTTTCGTCAAGTGCCTCCAGTTTCTGCAGACGACGACGTTGATTGTCTTCTTCTGTGAGTTTGTTTGTGATCGCTACTCGGAGTGAGGGGATCTGGATCTCGAGAGGTAGTACCGCTTCGCTCCCGTAGACCAGGGAGAATGGTGTGTTACCTGTTGGGGTCCGTACCGTTGTGCGGTCGGCCCAAAGACATTCGCCGAGCTTTTCGTCCCAGTCGCGTTTGTTGGATGAGACGACCTTTTTGAGCAGCCTGACGATAGTTTTGTTGAACGCCTCGGCCAATCCGTTTGCTGCCGGATTATAGGCGGTTGAGGCCACGTTTTGAATACGATTCTTGTCACAGAACCTGCTAAAATGTGGCTGATGAACTGGGGACCATTGTCATGAATGATTCGCCTGGGTACTCCGAAACGGTAAATGACATGGTGTTTGATAAATCTGACCACCCTGGAGCTTTTTACTTCCGCTAGTGGGACTGCTTCCGCCCATTTGGAGAAGTAATCGGTGATGGCCAGGATGAAACGATGTCCTCTTGATGAAGGAGGGGTGATTGGTCCTACAATGTCCATGCCCCAGGCTTCGAATGGCCAGGAGGCGACTGTAGGATGTAGAGGTTCAGACGGTGTATGTATGAAGTCTGCATAAAGTTGGCATGCATGGCACTTCTTAGCATATTCCACTGCGTCGGCGGCCATGGTTGGCCAGTAGTAGCCCATACGTCGCAGTCGATCTTGCAACTTAGGACCTGGTTGGTGAGCTCCGCAAGTTCTGTCATGAGCTTCTCGAAGAGCTTCGGCCGCTTCTTCGTTAGACAGGCATCGAAGGAGAAGCCCGTCGAAGGAGCGTCGGTACAGCGTTTTAGTGGCTGTATCGTAGTAGAATCGAAGAGAGCGTCTCCTGACTGAGACGGCTTCCTTCGGGTCTTCCGGAAGGATTCCGTAGACGGCGAAGTCGATGAACGGGAATCTCCAGTCTCGGACATTAACATCGGTGTTTGTCGGCACGGCATGAGCCATTTGCAAACATAGGTTGTTTCTGGGACAAATCAAGTCTCGGCCAGTTACCGTGACATAGTGTTGAGTCCCAAGGGGCGCGGCCAATGAGGCTGCGAGGCCAACCAGAGCGTCAGCCTCCAAGTTTTGTAGATGGGGTACATGTTCGATGAAGAACCCAGTGAAGGTTGAAATGATGTTCAATGCAACTTCATGGTAAGGGATCAAATCTTCATGGCAAACCTCGTATTGCCCCCGAATCTGGTTTACGACGAGTTTCGAGTCGCCGTAGGCTTCCAGATGATCCACCCCCAGCTGTTGTGCTAGCTGGAGTCCCATGACGAGTGCATTGTACTCAGCAACATTGTTGGAGCACGGCTTCGAAAGAGAGTATGCGCGCTGGATGACCAGCTGATCGGGGGAGACCAAGACTACCCCCACTCCTGCGATGATTTGGTCGTTGGGGCCCGTTCTTGAAGCGCCATCGAAGAACATCCGCCAAACGGGGCTTCCTTCAGTGACGTTTGATTCTTGGACTTCATCCGGGATGTCTTCATAGAGTTTTGAAGATTCTGGGATGGGGTGTGCAGCTAAAAAGTCAGCCAGAGCCTGACCCTTGACCGCCTTCTGCGGGACAAACACCATGTTGTATGGCGTTAGTAGGATCGCCCATGTAGCCAGCCGGGAGTTTAATGACCCTGGCTTCGTCATGAGAACTCTGAGTGGATTGACTCGGGAGATGACGTGAATTGTCTGGCCCGAGACGTAATGAGGAGTCTTCTGAATGGCAAACACCAAAGCCAAGCACTCCTTTTCAACGGGGTTGTACCGGTATTCGGCCCCGATGAGTGTTCGACTGAGGTAGTAGATTGCTTGCTCGTAGCCTGCATCGCTGTTTTGAGCCAGTAAAGCGCCGAGGGAATGATCCATGGCACGGACGTAGAGGAGGAATGGTTTGCCGGCGACAGGTGCCACTAGGACTGACGGGCTTGTCAAGTAAGCCTTGATGTCGTCGAAAGCCTTTTGGCACTCCTCTGTCCAGACGTAAGAGACTTCCTTCTTCATGAGCTGAGTAAAGGGTTGACATTTACCGGAGAGGTTTGCTATGAACCTCCGGATGTATGCCAGACGTCCCTGTAAGCCCCGAAGTTCTCGAAGGTTCTTCGGAGGGTCCATGTTGAGGATGGCTTTAGTCTTCTCGGGATCGACATGAATGCCTTTTGCCGTGATAACAAAGCCCAAGAATTTGTCGCTAGAAACCCCCAGGAAGGATTTAGCGGGGTTCATTTTGAGTTGATGTGCCCGCATGAGATCAAAGACCGTCCTCAGGTCCTGTAGGTGATCTTTTTTGAGGCGGCTCTTGACTGCGATGTCGTCAACATAACACTCAACTGTCTTGCGAAGATGTTGACGGAAGATGGTACTCATCGCTCGTTGGTATGTTGCACCGGCATTCTTCAAGCCGAAGGGCATTACTGTGTAGCAGAAAATACCTTTCGGAGTCCTGAATGATGTGTGTTTTGCGTCATCGGGGAACATCTTGATTTGATTGTAGCCTGAATACCCGTCCATGAAGGACATGCGTTCAAAGCCACATGTGTTGTCGATCATTACATCGGTGATTGGGAGCGGGAATTCATCCTTCGGGCAAGCAGAGTTGAGATCCCTGAAGTCGATACAGACTCGTATCTTCCCGTTCTTCTTGGTGACAGGGACGACGTTGGCTACCCAGTCCGGGTGTTGTTCCTCACGGATGAAGCCACTGGTCAAGAGCTTGTCCACCTCCTGATCGATGGCATTCATGATGTCCGGGCGGAAGCGTCGCTGTTGTTGTTTGATAGGTTTGGCATCTGGTAAGATGTTCAACCTATGCATCGCGATCTGTGGATCGAGACCCGGCATGTCTTCGTAGCTCCAGGCGAAGACGTCAATATACTCTTTAGCCAGTTGGACTAAAGATTCTCGGTCTTCTCCTTCCAAGCTTTTGCTGATAAAGATGGGTTTAGAAGAAGACCCATCCCCGAGGTCGATCTGCTCGACTTCGTCTTCGGTGGGAGGTTCTCGTAACTCAAAACGAGACTCCCATTGTTCTCCTAGGCGTTGAGCCCAGGGTTCCTCTTCGAAGGGTTCCGGCGGTTGGTCTTTGCCTTCATCTTTCTGAGGTTGCGCCGATGTCATGTTAGCTGACAGCATTTTCCTGAAGACTGATCCGATACTGGTATCGGAATCCCACGTCGATGCTTCAGACGAGTGGGAATATTCTATGTCTTCTGCGTCTGAACTCTCTGGAGTTGATGGCGGCGTGACATAGCCTAACCCCCGTCGAGTCCGATTATAGTAATCCTGTGGCTTTCCATTGGGCATCGAAAGCCGGACAGGGAGATGCCGACCCTTGCCGTAGTTTAGGCCTTTATTGCTTTTCAGGTCGTAGCCCATCTTTGGATGATGCGCTTTGCCGTATCCGTGTACCGATAGACTTGTACTCTGCCGGTATCAGGTTCGGGCTCGATTGACGGGAGGTCCTGATGACGCTCGACTTTGCCCGAGATGATGGTGCCTTCGTCTCGGCTTCGTGGGGGATTATGAAGACTCCTTGAGACGGGACCACTCGATTATGGTGGACGGTCGTTATTTGTGTTTGCAACGACCGTAGAGCGTTATCTAATGTATACATGGCATTCCAGTGTGGAAGACAAGAATAATTGAAAGATACTCTATTATTGATAAAGTACGAGATTTTATCCCGTGGGATTACATTGTCTAAGGAGGGTACGTCTACATCAGCAGAGATATATATTCGCCAAGCTCCTCATCTGTAAGCACTGGGGCCGGATCAGGAGAGTCCTCCACCGCTCTGACTTTGGGGTCTGAGAGGGTTATGTGAGCCCTCTCCGGCATCTTGGATGACTGCGGCGGCTTGCCTTTAAGACGCACCTTGAGAGGTACCTCGGTTGCGCCTCCGATGAGTGGCGCCTTCCCTTGTAATTTTACCACCAGGGGAGCCGCTGTTTGAGGTGGCTTTCTCTTGAGGCGTATCTTCAGGGGAGCTTCGTGAGTTGGTGCTTTCCCTGATAGCTTGATGCTCATTGGAGGCGCCTTCTGGGGAGGCTTGCCCTTCAATCGGATTTTCAAGGGGGCGTCGGGAGTCATTTCGGGCTCCAAGTCCGGCTCTGTTGCCGTCTCTGCTTCATCATCGGCGTCGTTGGCTTCCTCCTCGTCAAGTGGCTTGTACAAGTCGGAATCGGTGAAGTAGGCCTCAATCCCTTTGAAGGGATCGATATCTGCAAACTCCGTCCGGATGACGCCGTTGGTGGATACATATTTCATGCATTGGTGGAGCGTGGAGGGCACTACCATGTACTCATGTAACCATGGTCGTCCGAGTAAGATGTTGTAGTTGACCTCGGCATCCACCACATAACAAGTCACCTCAGTTTTGAGGCTGCCGATGTGACACTTCAGCCGGATCTTGCCCAGTGGCTCGCTCTTGCTAGCGTTGAAGCCACTGATGGTCGTATTGGAGGGCGCCAGCCGGTACATTGGGATCCCCAGCTTTGATAGCAGCGCCTTTGGAATGATGCTTAGGGAAGACCCCGGATCGATCTGAATCCTGCTCACCTTTACCGAACCGATGTACCCTGTGTAATACAACGGTCGGTTATGTCGGTGATGCTTGAGCAGCATGTCTTGTTGGGTGAAAGTTATGTTTGGGATAACTTCATCCGCACAATGACAGTGTGCACAAGTAGTTGGGAGGTCTTCAGGCTGCTTGATTTGACTGAGAAAGGATTCGGCATCCTTCAGAGCTTCGCAGAGAGCTTCTCGGGAGTCCTTGGAGAGACGCAGGAGCTCGAACAAAGTCAAGCGTACAGGAGTACTGGCCAGTTGTGCCAGAATGTCAAAATTGTGGGGCTTGGCTAGCCCCGAAGCATTTTCTTTCCGCAGAGGTCTGTCGAAACGGGCCTCCACTTGCTTTTGTTTATTGGCTGCTGAGGGCTTGGATGGACCCTCCTCAGGGATAGTGCCAGGAGGCACCACTTCGGCGGCAGCTTCACCGAGCTGGGAGTTCTGTTGTGCACGCGTCTGCACAGGAAGCGCCTCTTCCGTTGAAGAAGAGACCGTGCGACAAGACTTGATCTTCCTACCTTTTGCTTTGGAGGTAGGGCGTACCTCCGGTTGAGTTACCTCGGAGACGAGGTCGGGGTGAACCCAGAGGACCTCTCCTCGAGATGTGGTGAGTGGGACAAGTCCACTCACATTGTCACGGGTGGGTGGCAAGTTCACCACCTCCATTGTCGCCTTAGGGATGGGGACGACGCCATCTTGTGTGGTAGTCGGCGGCAAGGTGCCGAACTGAAGTGACACCACATTAGCTGACACCGTCTTCTCTTCGTAGTCGACGGAGATTACATCCGCATTGATCATGCGCTGGATGTAATTTTTGAGGACGTAGCAGTCCTTGGTCGGGTGTCCGACAAACCGATGGTAGTGACAGTACCTCGGGTTGTCTACTTTCCCGACTTCATCGGGCCGCTTCGGGTCCGGAAGCTTGATCTTGTCACCCTGCTTCAGTATCTCAAAGAGTTGCAGGGTGTCGTCATCATTGAATGAATAAACCTCCTTGGGTCTCGGTGCCAGTGGAGGCTTTTGAGTAGGCGCAGATGCGCCCTTCGAGGCATTAACAGTCAATGCCTGTTTCCCCTTTGTTTCTCGTCCGGAGTTGTTGATTGCGGACTTTTTCCCTTATCGTCAAAGGCGGGGAAGCTAACACCCAGAAGACGTGCATTGGCCGCCTTCTTCTCTGCAGCTTCAGCTTCGATGATTAGGGAGCTCCAGTCGGGGGGGGGAGTAGAGTTAAGCCAGAGCTTTACTGCAGGCAGCATGTTCATACTGCAAGCGGAGAGAAGCGCATGCTCTGGCATGCCTGGAGGTAGCCTGAAGCAGGCCTGACGGAAGCGTTCGATGAATGCCCGAACCGTTTCCTTGTCCTTCTGGCGTATCTCAATGAGAGACGCCATCGTCATGTCCTTCCCACCGTCGTAGAAGCGGTCGAGGAAGAGGTGTGTCAGGTCGTCGAAGGACGATATAGAATTATCGGGGAGGCTGCAGTACCAGTCATACGCCACCCCTTTCAGGGCCCCAACAAAGATGCTGGTGAGGAGCGCGTCCTCCTTCGGAAGATGTCCTGTCTGCGACTGGAAGTACGTCAGGTACCGATGTGGAGAGTCCTTCCCGTCATACGGCGTGAGTGTTTGTGGTTTATACTTTGGGGGATAAACCACCTTGTTCCACTCAAGGGGATAAGGCTGGGGAATGCCCATCTTCTGGCGCTCCTCCTGCATGTTCTTGGACTCAAAGCGCTCCCGCAGATCTTTGATCATTTCGACCACGTCCTCCGTGGAGCTAGGAGTCGGAGAAGGAGGTACCACCTGGAGTGGAGCGTTTGAGGGCTCCGACGTCCGGGGTGCTTCTGTGTCTGAGGGTGTCCGTTGGAGGGGCACACTCGACTCTCCATTGGCTCCTGGGTCGGGACCATTTGAAGGTGTCCTGATCAAGGCCGACCGCATCTCAAACACTGCTTGAGTCAGTACTTACATTGAGGCAGAGAGGGTTTTGAGTCCTCCCTCTAGCGAGTCTATGCGCCGGACAATGTCCGGTGGCGGCGCATCAGTCTCAAGATCACCCCCGGTCATGTATACTGTCATGACACGGCCGGAAGTGGATGGATTAGTTGAGGCTTCGCTCTCAGCCTCGCTCTCGTGTGGGGGAGTCACTTCTCCTGGTGTTTGGCCACCCCCAGCCACATTCTGGAGTTCGTCTTCGACAGGCGCATCTGCAAGGGCCTGACTGCCCTCAGCTCTGTCTTGAAGGGCCTCTTCGTTTCCAGCACTACCCCCGGCGGTGTCCTGGAGGACATCGTCATTTTGAGGGGCTTCAGGGAGGCCATCTTCGCCTTGATGAAGATCCGCCGCAGCTGTGCTTTGGACATCTTCGTCTTCGGAAGGAGGCTCGACAAGGGTCTGGCTACCCCCAGCTTCCTCCAAGAACTTCTTCCTCGACCGAGTGCCTTCGAACACTCCAGAGGTCGAGACAGCTGCCTTGGTTTTCCTCGGCTGGCTTTTGGATGAAGACGAGGAATTGGCAGTCGTCTTCCGGACAGATGAGGAGTTGGAGATCACGTTGCATGAAGCAACCTTTAGCTCCTCTTCTGCTGACACCTTCGTCCCAAGGCGATGTCGGAGGGGTGTCGATGATTGTAGCCGTTGGAAGACCGACTGCTTTGGCGGTACTGCCGTCTTGCAACAGCAGTTGATGGTGACCACTGCACAAGTGTGCCCCGTGAGAGGCGCATCGTGCTTGTTGGTCAACTCTCCTGACCGACGCTTGTGAGTGATCACGTTGCGCAGGTCGTTGGAGGAGAGTGCTACCCTCACACCCCTCTCAGGCGCATGGCAGGGCCAAGCACCGGGGTGGTCGGGTGAGTGCTGCGCCCCCTGATCTAATACCAAGCAGGCATCACGATCAGTAGTGGGGGAACCATAGCATTTGAAGTGACTTGAACGGACCTCAAACGCACAACCAGAGGAGGCGCGGGAGTTCAAGACCACTGAGTTTGCCTCTCTCGGCTTGGTTGTGCACGAAGTGAATGCGCCAGAGCGAGATGAGGACTTTGAAGGTCGACTCGTTGTCGGTGCAGAAGCACTTGAGTCAACCTTGTACAGCTTGCCATCGGCAGCGCGCGTGATTGTAAGCGCGTGCCTCTGGCCGGCTGCTGGCATAGCACGTTTGTGGCGCATGGCCCGTGCCGCCTTGGATTTCTTCGTACCAGCCCGCTGGGGCGCATAGTACTCAGCATCCAAATTCTCCTCGCCATTACAGCGAGTGAGTCTGTCAAAGACAGAGGCTCTTTGTGGCACATCAGAAGTGATGCGCGGGGCATTGGCTGCGCCCCTGCTCCGTCGACGTATCTTTCTCGCCTGAGAGGAAGATGGCTGGGGAACGTGGTCAGCCGCACGCTTCCCCGAGAGATGCGCTGCATCAGCGGGCGCACCTTGACTGCTGAGGACGTCAGCAGGAAGGGAAGGCTGGATGGGCGCATCCCCTTCAACGGTGGTGCCCGAGGCGTCGACTTTGCGCACCCAGACTGCGCGGGTCTTCTTCGGCTTCGACAGCCGCTTCGAAGGACTCGCACTTCCTTCAGAAATGAACTCCTCGTACGCCTGTTGATTGAGGCGCACTACCAGCGTCTTGTGGGAGGAGCCCACCTTCACGTCGTCGGCCTGTGACACGACTTTCTCGGTAGAGGAGAAAGAAGTCCCCAGCAGAGTCGCCAGCTTGTTTGCCATTAAAATTGTTTTGATTAAAATTTTATTACAAACAGAACAGTGATACAATATAGGACTTAGATGTAGTCCTAGGAGTACACTTTTGTTTAAGCTGGGTCCTTAGTGCCAATGGAGCGAGTGGTAATGCGTTGACTCCGTTGACCGGCTGACGACGGTTATCGGTTCTCTGAAGGTGTTGATTGCTCTGGGTGCTGGAGCTTGCTGAGAGGAGAAAGACGTTGAGTGTCTAGAACTGCCTCTCCGGTGATTCTCTGTTGTGGATTCTCTCTGTGTTGTGAGTCTCTTGTGTGTGAAGGAGATGATCCTTCTATTTATAATTTTGCAGGCTGGCTGCTCATGCGCGCATGCAGGATGCGCCGGTGTGGGGACGCCACGTGGAGGTTGCTGATGGAGGCGCACGGATGCTGCGCCCTGATCGAGGGGGAGAACTCTTCATACTGCTGTTGTGAGCCGGTACGTAGCAGAGAGAAGATCTTTCCGTTGCTGAAATCTTGGACGAGTTGAGTCAAAAGACACGTGTCGTCGACTCATGGTTCGAAGATCTCGGATTTGGTGGAGAGGAGTGATCTGGTGAGCTGCGCCTTGGATTGGGCGCAGGAGGAGGCTGCGGCTCATAACCTTTAGGAGTTACAAACCATTTGGGGCGCATGGCTTTTGAGGCGCATGCAGGCGACTTTCCTTCTGTCTTTCGGGATTAGAGAGCAGCTTGGGGCGCATAGCTTTTGAGGCGCATGCTGATTTGGACGCATGGCCGTAGAGGCGCATGCGGTTGGTTGAGTGGCCACGTGGCAGTAGCCGTCGAAATAAAGTCATGATGATGCTGACGTTGTCGACGCTTCGTTTTCTGAAAAAGCTGTCAACTGTTCAGACTTTGGGAGGCGTGCTGCCAACTCTGTGTCACGACCCGCACCCTGATTAGGGGCACGAGAACGTGGGTACGTCCAGCCTACGCCGCAGTGTCGGCGGTAGAACGCTGTATAGGTCATCTATAACAACTAACATCTAACAATAAGACATATAAACCTGTCATCTCCGCACGGAGGTATAACATAACATCTCAACTCTATATCTCAAACACAAGTCTAGGAAAGATAAAGATAGAACATGATATAGAATCAGATGAAAGGAAGAACTGAATATATATAGAGTTATCACACCACACAAGTAGATGTCCAACACAAATAAGTACAAGACCTGAAATATAACTAAGTCACAACTAACAATCGGAACAGTCCGATACAAAATGAAAACTGTAAACACTAGACTAGACTAGGCACCCTCTACTGAGCTAGATGCTCCTCAAGATCCTGAAGGTCACCCTCATGTGTCCCATAGAAGGTAGGACAGTCACCATCATCATCTGTAATATTTTCAACAGGCCCAGTCAGGACAGGAACGAGCACAATACATCTCACGCAGTTCATATCAGGTTGGAAAATGTAAAGCATGCATAGAGTAAGATACATGAACTGTAAAGAATATATGTAAAACGAGAGAGATTTGATAACTGGAAATATCTATATATATGATAAGTAAGAACTGTAGGTAACCTGTGATTTAGAGCATGATATGGTTATATAAACGGGCTTAGGACATATACAAGATTTTACAAGATTTCACAAGAATTTGTACAAGATGGGATTTGATCACATAACCATTTCCTACTCACCCTCCCCAATCAATACACAAGGATCCAGTCAAGTTACGTTACTTTGTACAAGAGGTTTTTATCATGTTTGCTCACGTGATCATGAGAGTACAAGATTGCACAAGAGTATACATGAAAGCGGTGTACATGAAATACAAGATGTTCGTGAAAAGCACATGACAACTGTATCTGATGCACCCCGAGGGAGATAACATCGCATAACAAGATCCATATAGTACCAATCCGTGATAATGACGTGACAGCATCATGTAAGGTAATCTAAAGCAAGAATATAAGTCCTAACAAGCATAAAAAGATCAGAGAATGTACTCGCCTGTCACCCTGTATGACTGATATGAATAGATGTCCGAACTGGTATCACAGAGTCCTATTTAGAGTAAAACAGGTCATAACATATCCACAATGGTAAAAATAGAGTATACAATGCATACTACATGATTCTAGGTCAATCTGGTCAAAAGTCAACTCTTGGTCAACTCTAAAGTCAAACTAGTCAAAGTTAGGTCAACACTAGTCAACTAGTTAGGGTTTTAGTCAAACTAGTCAAACTAGTTGTTTTAGGTCATTCCTAGTCATTTCTAGGTTAACTAGGTCACTTTTGACCTAAGGTTGACTTTGGTCAACCCTTAGTCAACAAGGGTCAACAAGTGGGTTTAGGGTCATTAGGGTCAGCCCCTAGCCATAGGCTAATGATCTTGGCCATAGGCTAATGATCCTAGGCCATAGGCCATAGTCATAGGTTTTCATATAAACCTATACCTAGTAAGTTATATATATATATACATGTCTATATATATATATATAGATATATACAAGTCTATCTACTACCCATTTATATATCAATATATGAATACTATATATAATACCATCACCCACATATATATATATATATATATAAAGATACTACATGAGAACTAATACAAATATATATATATATCATATATATATATACATATATATATATATATAAAACTTATATATATTATATATATATAGAGAGGGAAGAAAGAGGGAGAATTAGAGTGAGAGAGAGTGAATGAGAGAGAGGGATAGAGAACTGTGAGAGTGAGGGCTGGACAGGTAAGGGGGGTTCCAGAATTTCTGGAACCAGGAATTGGCTCCCCACACTCACACACAAAAGCACACACACACACCTATTATACACACACATGTATATACACATGTATATACATGTATACACCTAAAAAATCTCACCCACACACTCACATACACATATACTTCCTATACATATACTGAAATACATATATACATGCACAAATCATTCTAAAATTAGATTTAAAGTTCGTTTTTAGAAAACTGGAATTATCCTAAAAACTGGAAAATGTGCACTGTGCACTCGACAAGTAGGTAAACCTAATTTCTCATACAAAACCGAGCTAAGGCTCGATACTAGTGGTTGGTAACTGATGCCCCACATGTACCCTAGTGTCTAGGGGGCCTGACACGACACCACGACACGGTTTGACGTGTCCAAACTCAAAAGAACCCAATCGGGTAAACACAGACACTGTGTAGTGTCACAGCGTCGTGCACGTGTTCGCGTGTGTGTAGGACACGACACACACATCCACGTGTCTCGTGGTCACGTGTCCAGGTTCGCCTAGGGTCAGGCTATGTCTTCCAGTGTCTGTCTCGTGTCCTCGTGTCACCAGGACACGACACGAGACGCGTATCAGTGGGGAAAATCCGCGCGTGTACAGTGCGTGTAAAATCAGTGCGCGCGCGTTTTCTTCGTGCACATACATCGAGGTCGTATAAAATTTTATGGGTGTGATGTCAGTCACTAGGGCCACGTGTCCATAAAGTTTCGTGTCAAACCATTGCGTGTCGTGTCCGCAATCGGTGTCGGGTAGCAGGACAGCGTGCACAGTCTCGTTCGCGCGTGTCGGCCAGTCTAGGGCCACGTGTGTGCAACCTATGGTATCGTGGTCGTGTCCTAGGATAGGTGGGGTGTCAGGGCACGTGTCCAAGTTCCTGTATCGTGTCCACGACACGTGTGGACACGACACGAAGTGTCAAACAATCGGGTTTTTCAGTGTGCACAGTGGGGTTTAACAGTGTGTTCGTGTCCTGTTTTGGACACGGACACAACTCAAAGTGTGCTCAGTCAACTAGGGTTGTGTCCTACATGTCTAGGGCTACCCAAAAATATATTTTGTTTTACATTTTAACAAAAACAATTCCTTTGTGGCATTTCATCAAACAAGGTTTCCTAGTCTAGGATACGTGTCCGATACGGACACCAAAATACTTCTAATTTCCACCAAATTTGTCCTACAGTTGTGTTAGTCCTATATGAATGCAATTATGAAGGAAAAACAGGAATTTAACAAAGTTTGTGAGAAAATACCTATTTGTGTAATCCAATAAAAATCAAGGAAAATGGGGGTGTGTGTGTTCTTCCACTTGATGATGTCCAAAGCCTCCAAATTCTTGATTTGCTATCCTCCCTTAGTATCCTTGATGTAGTAGGGTCCCAATGCAAAAGACTAGAGTGAATTTGGATCAAAATAGCTCAAGTTGTGAAGGGTTGAAGGAATGGGAATTTTTGTGGGATTTAATTTCATGTAAAATGTTCATGAATTAATCCAAGGGGTTTATATCAAGGTGTGGGCTGCCAAGGGGGTGCCCTTGCCCTTCCTTCATGGCTAAGGCTTGGACTTTGCATAAAGGGGTTAGATATTTTGAATGCTTTAAGGAAAATATCCTTAAAGTTAATATCTAGATATTTAACCACTTATCCCATGACCAAAACTTCATCCTAATGCTTCTAGATTAGTGGCTAATCTTTAGTTTAGGGTAGGATAGGTTAGGGACTAATCATGGGACTTTAACCATGATTAAATAATAATAAAATCACATAATCTCAAATAAAGTCTAGTAAATTACCAAAATACCCTTTAGGCTAAAAATCACTAATTTGGTGTTCTAAGCCTATGGCTAAGCTCTCATGGTCATGGCAACTTCTAGGTTAGAGAAAACCAGGGTTTACACTAAGTTACACTAACCAAAATCACAAAGTCATAAGTCATGACTTAGCATGACTTAGAAGATGGTTCTAATTACACTAGAAATCACCATAAATCATATCATGACTAAAATACTATTAATTAATAATAAAAATAATAAATTTTTAAAAATATCCTAATTTCAGAAAACTGGGTGCTACAAGTCTACCCTCCTTAGAAAATTTCGTCCTCGAAATTAGAATGGTCATACTCCTTCTAGGTCAAACACTCAACAATCAAAGTCAGAGTTACTACTTAGCAGCATACAAGGTCAACAAGTAAAATGTGGGTAGTAGACCTATACTGGGTCATGTCCAATAAATTGGACTGGCAGGTTTAGGTCAAGGGTGTCCTCAATTTAAATTGGAATCAAAAGTAACTCTATGGGGTAATTTAGGATGAAGTCTTGTATCAGGAAAGTCGTACTAAGCAATTGAAGTATAAAATGGTGTGCCTTAGTGGGATACTAAGGTCATGGGTGTAGGTTGTCAAGTCTAGGTCATGCCTGTGAAATTGGTTTTGAGAAAACAACTAGTCTTGTGCTCCTAATTTAAAAGTCATGGTAATGTGCCTACGATGATCATAATTAGAGTGGGAATGGTCAATGGCCTAAATTTAAACCAGAAGTTGTGATGCAATAGTAGTACAAGGATAGGTTAAATGGGATAGTCTGTGACCATGGGTATTAGACTAGGTAGGTAAGAAAACAATGAATCAATAGGGTTAAGAGGTTTACCATTCTATGGTTAGAGCTACTCTTCTAAGTCAAAGGTATAGCACATACATCAATTCATTCCTAAAGGATTATATTAACAATTAGAGCTACTCCTACTCCTACTCCTACTCCTACTCCCACTCCTAAGTAAGAGATAAAATCAAAAGAACTATCAGGTCAAATTCATCAAAAATAAGAAATAGGTAGGAGCATATGGAATTGGATTTCAAGACAGATATAATGAAACAAGATGGGAATGGATTTGAAAGAACAGAACCTGCGAGTGGCTCCATCCATGTAGAATAATATATGAAAGCGAACCAAAGTGCAATAGGTTGATCAGACCATCATGCACCGGCCCTGATTAGACAATATGTTAGTGGGTACTAGCCCCCAATAAAATATGTCGTGATCAAGCTCGATAAAATATAAGCTTGCAAAACTAAGGCTAAATTAGCAGTAAAGAAGGTCAAAATATAAGGGAGGTAATGATGAATAAGGTTAAATAGTCCAAGATCCCTTAAACATCAAGGAGTGAGGGTGAATTAAAACAAGAGGAAAAGGGTTTTCAATATCGAAGTTCAAAATAAGATTCTCAAGGGTCGTCCCGGAATCTCTCATGAAATCCTAACAGTGATTGAGTATACTCTCATCCTAATACCTTAATTCCTATATTCTATCGCAGGCTCGTAGCAGTACAACTAAGTCGTCGTGCTACTACGAAATTGCACAAATGCGACTCTCGACCTGCATAGGCCACCACAAAAAAGTGTCACGACCCGCACCCTGATTAGGGACACGAGAACGTGGGTACGTCCAGCCTACGCCGCAGTGTCGGCGGTAGAACGCTGTATAGGTCATCTATAACAACTAACATCTAACAATAAGACATATAAACCTGTCATCTCCGCACGGAGGTATAACATAACATCTCAACTCTATCTCAAACACAAGTCTAGGAAAGATAAAGATAGAACATGATATGGAATCAGATAAAAGGAAGAAATGAATATATATAGAGTTATCACACCACACAAGTAGATGTCCAACACAAATAAGTACAAGACCTGAAATATAACTAAGTCACAACTAACAATCGGAACAGTCCGATACAAAATGAAAACTGTAAACACTAGACTAGACTAGGCACCCTCTACTGAGCTAGATGCTCCTCAGGATCCTGAAGGTCACCCTCATGTGTCCAATAGAAGGTAGGACAGTCACCATCATCATCTGTAATATTTTCAACAGGCCCAGTCAGGACAGGAACGAGCACAATACATCTCACGCAGTTCATATCAGGTTGGGAAATATAAAGCATGCATAGAGTAAGATACATGAACTGTAAAGAATATATGTAAAACGAGAGAGATTTGATAACTGGAAATATCTATATATATGATAAGTAAGAACTGTAGGTAACCTGTGATTTAGAGCATGATATGGTTATATAAACGGGCTTAGGACATATACAAGATTTCACAAGATTTCACAAGAATTTGTACAAGATGGGATTTGATCACATAACCATTTCCTACTCACCCTCCCCAATCAATACACAAGGATCCAGTCAAGTTACGTTACTTTATACAAGAGGTTTTTATCATGTTTGCTCACGTGATCATGAGAGTACAAGATTGCACAAGAGTATACATGAAAGCGGTGTACATGAAATACAAGATGTTCGTGAAAAGCACATGACAACTGTATCTGATGTACCCCGAGGGAGATAACATCGCATAACAAGATCCATATAGTACCAATCCGTGATAATGACGTGACAGCATCATGTAAGGTAATCTAAAGCAAGAATATAAGTCCTAACAAGCATGAAAAGATCAGAGAATGTACTCGCCTGTCACCCTGTATGACTGATATGAATAGATGTCCGAACTGGTATCACAGAGTCCTATTTAGAGTAAAACAGGTCACAACATATCCACAATGGTAAAAATAGAGTATACAATGCATACTACATGATTCTAGGTCAATCTGGTCAAAAGTCAACTCTTGGTCAACTCTAAAGTCAAACTAGTCAAAGTTAGGTCAACACTAGTCAACTAGTTAGGGTTTTAGTCAAACTAGTCAAACTAGTTGTTTTAGGTCATTCCTAGTCATTTCTAGGTTAACTAGGTCACTTTTGACCTAAGGTTGACTTTGGTCAACCCTTAGTCAACAAGGGTCAACAAGTGGGTTTAGGGTCATTAGGGTCAGCCCCTAGCCATAGGCTAATGATCTTGGCCATAGGCTAATGATCCTAGGCCATAGGCCATAGTCATAGGTTTTCATATAAACCTATACCTAGTAAGTTATATATATACATGTCTATATATATATATATAGATATATACAAGTCTATCTACTACCCATTTATATATCAATATATGAATACTATATATAATACCATCACCCACATATATATATATATATATATATAAAAAAAAAAAAAAATATATATATATATATATATAAAGATACTACATGAGAACTAATACAAATATATATATATATATCATATATATATATACATATATATATATATATATATATATAAAACTTATATATATTATATATATAGAGAGAGGGAAGAAAGAGGGAGAATTAGAGTGAGAGAGAGTGAATGAGAGAGAGGATAGAGAACTGTGAGAGTGAGGGCTGGACAGGTAAAGGGGGGGTTCCAGAATTTCTGGAACCAGGAATTGGCTCCCCACACTCACACACAAAAGCACACAAACACACACCTATTATACACACACATGTATATACACATGTATATACATGTATACACCTAAAAAATCTCACCCACACACTCACATACACATATACTTCCTATACATATACTGAAATACACATATACATGCACAAATCATTCTAAAATTAGATTTAAAATTCGGTTTTAGAAAACTGGAATTATCCCAAAAACTGGAAAATGTGCACTGTGCACTCGACAAGTAGGTAAACCTAATTTCTTATACAAAACCGAGCTAAGGCTCGATACTAGTGGTTGGTAACTGATGCCCCACATGTACCCTAGTGTCTAGGGGGCCTGACACGACACCACGACACGGTTTGACGTGTCCAAACTCAAAAGAACCCAATCGGGTAAACACTGACACTGTGTAGTGTCACAGCGTCGTGCACGTGTTCGCGTGTGTGTAGGACACGACACACACATCCACGTGTCTCGTGGTCACGTGTCCAGGTTCGCCTAGGGTCAGGCTATGTGTTCCAGTGTCTGTCTCGTGTCCTCGTGTCACCAGGACACGACACGAGACGCGTATCAGTGGGGAAAATCTGCGCGTGTATAGTGCGTGTAAAATCAGTGCGCGCGCATTTTCTTCGTGCACATACATCGAGGTCGTATAAAATTTTATGGGTGTGATGTCAGTCACTAGGGCCACGTGTCCATGAAGTTTCGTGTCAAACCATTGCGTGTCGTGTCCGCAATCGGTGTCGGGTAGCAGGACAGCGTGCACAGTCTCGTACGCGCGTGTCGGCCAGTCTAGGGCCACGTGTGTGCAACCTATGGTGTCGTGGTCGTGTCCTAGGATAGGTGGGGTGTCAGGGCACGTGTCCAAGTTCCTGTATCGTGTCCACGACACGTGTGGACATGACACGAAGTGTCAAACAATCGGGTTTTTCAGTGTGCACGGTGGGGTTTAACAGTGTGTTCGTGTCCTGTTTTGGACACGGACAAAACTCGAAGTGTGCTCAGTCAACTAGGGTTGTGTCCTACATGTCTGGGGCTACCCAAAAATATATTTTGTTTTACATTTTAACAAAAACAATTCCTTTGTGGCATTTCATCAAACAAGGTTTCCTAGTCTAGGATACGTGTCTGATACGGACACCAAAACACTTCTAATTTCCACCAAATTTGTCCTACAGTTGTGTTAGTCCTATATGAATGCAATTATGAAGGAAAAACAGGAATTTAACTAAGTTTGTGAGAAAATACCTATTTGTGCAATCCAATGAAAATCAAGGAAAATGGGGGTGTGTGTGTTCTTCCACTTGATGATGTCCAGAGCCTCCAAATTCTTGATTTGCTATCCTCCCTTAGTATCCTTGATGTAGTAGGGTCCCAATGCAAAAGACTAGAGTGAATTTGGATCAAAATAGCTCAAGTTGTGAAGGGTTGAAGGAATGGGAATTTTTGTGGGATTTAATTTCATGTAAAATGTTCATGAATTAATCCAAGGGGTTTATATCAAGGTGTGGGCTGCCAAGGGGGTGCCCTTGCCCTTCCTTCATGGCTAAGGCTTGGACTTTGCATAAAGGGGTTAGATATTTTGAATGCTTTAAGGAAAATATCCTTAAAGTTAATATCTAGATATTTAACCACTTATCCCATGACCAAAACTTCATCCTAATGCTTCTAGATTAGTGGCTAATCTCTAGTTTAGGGTAGGATAGGTTAGGGACTAATCATGGGACTTTAACCATGATTAAATAATAATAAAATCACATAATCTCAAATAAAGTCTAGTAAATTACCAAAATACCCTTTAGGCTAAAATCACTAATTTGGTGTTCTAAGCCTATGGCTAAGCTCTCATGGTCATGGTAACTTCTAGGTTAGAGAAAACCAGGGTTTACACTAAGTTACACTAACCAAAATTACAAAGTCATAAGTCATGACTTAGCATGACTTAGAAGATGGTTCTAATTACACTAGAAATCACCATAAATCATATCTTGACTAAAATACTATTAATTAATAATAAAAATAATAATTTTTTAAAAATATCCTAATTTCAGAAAACTGGGTGCTACACTCTGTCAGTTCAGCATTTAATGTTAGTGACGTTCGATGGACAGCTGAGTGGGCGCGTCGGTTGGCGTTCCACTCGGTATGGAGATGTGTGGGGGCGCACCCTCTGTAATGCGCCGAGTACTGTAGGGCGCGTCTGTGTGATGCGTCTGATGCCGAAGGGCGCGTCCGTGTGATGCGCTGTCTGGCTGGCGCATCGGACATGTCTTTTAATGATGCGGCTGTCTCGCTCTTCGAGCGCTATAAATAGCCGTTTGGCTGAATTCGAGGCGTCCGGTTCATCCATTTAATGTAAATTCATTGCACGGAATTCGGAGGGCCATCCACTTGGCGCATGGGTTTGATCTGCCCGGCCTATAAATAGTGGCATGGAGAGAAGATTTGCTTCTTATTCCCTCACGTACTTCCAACATGAACTTGAACATGCGGGTGCATTCTGTTGACGAAGTGCTCCCGAGGGTGAAGATGAGACGCTGTGTTGTCTTCGATGCACTTGAAGGTGACTGTTACATCCAAAAGACGGAGTCGAGGGCTTCCGAGGCAGGCGGAAGGTGCCTGTTGCATCCAAAGATAGGGATGCTCGGGCCTTGTCTCCGTTATTCCGGAAGAGCCGTAGATCGGAATGGCGGTGCTAGGCTCTATCTTCCTTCAAAGTGGGGTTTGCCCACTTTGGTTGTGTTGAAAGCTGCTCCTTTAGCCGCGGTTTTGATCATGGTCTTCCTTCGTCTTTGGAGGCTCTTTCGAAGCCTCCCCTGGCCACAGCATTTGCGGTGCTCTTCTCTTCCTTGGTTCCAGCCAGAGGGTTAAATGCTTTGCTTGACGAAGCATTTATCAGGTGAGCCTGGCTGGAAGAGCGGCACATAACTGGGCTGCTGAAGGAATGCACATAACTGAGCTGGATGCACATGACTGAGATGCTGAAGATATGGTGGGATGCGCCTGGTTGGAGGCGCATGATGTCTGCTGCGCCTGACTGATGGCGCATGGTGGCTGCTGCGCTTATCTGGAGGCGCGTGGTAGCCGCTGGCTGTAGACTTAGGATCTTTCCTTTGTAGAAATTCTCCTTTGTACAACCTTTTCTTAGACATGTAATAGACTTCTGTATATCAAAAAAGTCTTCTTTCGAATGTCTATCTTTATTGATCTTGCTGTGAAGTTCTTCGTCTGAGTTCTAGCGCATGTAGTGTCTGGCGCATGGGCTTTCTGGTTGTGAAATTCCATGCTTCTACAGGAATGAGCCGTTATTTGCGAGAGGAAGGGCCACTTGGGATCAGTTCAAGACCCAGTTCAAGAAAAAATTCTTCTTGACCACCGCTAGAGTAGCCATGGGGTTACGATTCCAGAACATCCAGCAGGAGAACCGTTCTGTGGATAAGTATACGGCAGAGTTTAGTCGCCTGAGCCATTTCGCTCCTAGTCTGGTTGCAGACCCAAAGGAGATGACGCGTAGGTTTTGCCATGGTCTAGTTCCAAATATTGGCATTCTTATAGTGGCGAACGGTACGACTGACTACTACCAGAGCCTAGAGTTGGCCCGGAGCATAGAGGAGCGCCTTTGTCTTGCAAGAGGCCGGCTTCTGTACACCTCGAGGGACCGTCCAAGCGTCCGGCTTTCCAGTAGAAAGCACCGACGCTGCACCAGCAGACATACCGTCCCCCTACATCACATCACCCGACCTCGCCAGTTAGAGCCCCGGGACCCCGGCAACAGCAGAAGGGAGCTTTGTGTGTATACTGTAAGAGGCCAGGCCACACCATTTCCATCTGTAGGAAGAAGTTGGGGCAGTGTTTAGCTTGTGGGTCTCCCACCCATCAGCTACGAGAGTGCCCAATAGTAAAGACTAGAGGGCCGCTTCCGACTCAGCAGCAGAGGTTTGGGCAACATCTGCAGTAGCAGAAGGGACGTCAGGGGAGGACTTATAGCCTAGCCCTTGAGCCGGATCCGAAGCAAGTTTTGGAGCCAGATTACTTAGCTGACGTCATCACAGGTCATGTTTATTTGCATACTTTTCTAGCTCTATGCTTGTTTGATTCTGGTGCATCTCATAGCTTCTTGTCATTAGAGTTTATGCATAAAAATCATCTAGTAGCTACACCTACTGCGGAGATTAGTAGAGTAATGAGGGGAAGTGGACCAGTACCTATTAGAGCTATCGATAGATGCTCTATTTTTATAGCCGGGAGAGAGTTCAGGGGATGATTCTTTGTGATGCCACTCCCCAGTTATGATATCATATTGGGGATGGACTGGCTTAGCTATGCCCATGCATCTATAGACTGTCATAAGGGTAGTATTCTGTTCAGTCCTCCAGGCACAGCACCATTCAGTGTCAAGAGGACAGGGTCGGAAATCAGCCTAGAGCAGAACTGTTGTGCGACAGTTGGGGACGTAGCACCGCCACACCCTATCATTAGGGAGTTTATGGATGTATTCCCAGAGGATCTTCCAGGACTTCCGCCTGACAGAGATGTGGAGTTCATTATAGATTTAGTACCGGGTTCATCACCAGTATCTCAGACTTGCTATAGAGTGAACCCCAAGGAGGCCATAGAGATGAAAGAGCATATTGATGACCTGTTGAAAAAGGGTTTCATTCGATCTAGTACTTCTCCATAGGGAGTGCCAGTGCTCTTTGTGCCTAAGAAGGATGGTACAGTTCAGTTGTGTATTGACTACCGGGCCTTGAATGCCATCACTATCAAGAACAAATATCCTCTGCCCAGGATAGATGATTTGTTCGACCAGTTGAGTGGGGCGAAGGTATTTTCCAGGATAGACTTGAGATCCAGGTACCACCAGGTGAAGGTCAGGGCAGCAGACATCCAGAAGACGGCGTTCAATACGAAGTACGGGCAATATGAGTTTCTGGTGATGCTATTTGGTCTCACAAATGCGCCAGCTGTCTTTATAAATTTGATGAATAAGACATTTCACCAATATCTAGATAAGTTCGTCGTAGTGTTCATCGACGACATCCTGATATACTCGAAGACGCCGGAGGGGCATGCAGTGCACTTGCGGACAGTTTTGGGGATTCTGAGGCAGGAGAGATTATTTGCTAAATTGCCGAAGTACGAGTTCTTTTTAGACCAAGTGGAGTTTCTCGACCATGTAGTCACTGGAGAGGGAATCTCGGTGGATCCCAGGAAGATTGCTGCAGTTGAGACATGGAAGGCTCCGACGTCAATTTCAGAGGTCAGGAGCTTTCTGGGTTTAGCAGGCTATTATAGAAAGTTCGTCCAGGACTTTGCTAGGATAGTTGAACCCATGACGAAGCTGACGCGGAAGGACGCAGAGTACATCTGGTCAGAGGACTGCCAGGCAGCGTTTGAGGAGCTGAAGAGGAGGCTGACGACCACTCCAGTTCTGACTTTACCTTCAGGTTCTGGAGGTTTCACCATTTACAGCGATGCTTCAGAAAAGGGGCTAGGATGTGTCCTACAGTAGCATGGAAAAGTGATTGCTTATGCATCTAGGCAATTGCGGACTCATGAGCAAAACTATCCTACCCATGACCTAGAGTTAGCTGAGGTGATCTTTGCACTCAAGTTATGGAAATATTACTTATACGAAGAGCGTGTGGAAATCTTTACTGACCATAAGAGCTTGAAGAATGTGTTCACGCAGAAAGAGCTGAACATGAGGCAAAGACGATGGTTGGATTTGATGAAGGACTTCGACATCGATTTACAGTATCATCCCAGGAAGGCAAATGTGGTGGCGGATGCGCTGAACAGGCATTCGATGACATGGTATCTGATGATAGATCGGCATTTGCGAAAAGATCTGGAGAAGCTCGGTATCGAGCTAGTTCGACCAGGATCAGTGATACAGATGATGGCGCTTGACATTCAGTCAGGTTTGATGGAGCAGATCAGGGAGGCACAGTCTACAGATGAGAGCCTTCACAGACTTCGAGCCCAGGCTTTAGCTGGATTGCTGGACGACTTCACTGTAGCAGAGGATGGATCCTTGAGGCATGGCAGCCGATTGTGCATGCCGAAGGGAGAGCTGGTAGAGGCAGTCTTGCAGGAGGTGCACCGATCGAGATATTCTATTCACCCTGGTGCTAACAAGATGTACCGTGACTTACGGAAACATCTTCGGTGGCACGGGATGAAGAAGGATGTATTACGTTTCATTTCGAGATGCCTAGTTTGCCAGCAGGTCAAGGCGGAGCGCCAGAGGCCAGCTGGTCTGTTACAGCCGTTACCCATTCCCGAGTGGAAGTGGGAACATATTACGATGGATTTCGTCTCAGGGCTTCCTCGTTCCCAAGGAGGGAAGGATGCCATTTGGGTCATCGTGGACAGGCTGACGAAGTGTGCGCACTTCATACCCTTCAAGGTGGGGCTTTCCACCGAGAAGTTGGCAGAGCTATACATGCAGTAGATAGTTTGCCTATACGGAGTGCCAGTGCGCATCGTGTCCGACAGAGACAGCAGATTCACGTCCCACTACTGGAGGAGCTTGCAGGAGGAGTTAGGCAGTAGCTCAAGTTCAGTATGGCGTACCACCCGCAGACAGATGGGCAGTCCGAGAGGACGATACAGACACTGGAGGACATGCTGAGGACCTGCGTACTGGAGTTTGGAGGATCATGGGAGAGCCATCTGCACTTGGTAGAGTTTTCATGCAACAACAGCTACCAAGCCAACATCGGTATATCTTCTTTCGAGGCGCTATATGGATGACGATGCCGTACACCGCTCTTTTGGGATGATGTCGGGGACAGAGTTATGCTTGGGCCAGAGATGATCACGGATGCAGCAGAGAAGGTCGGGATGATCAGAGACAGGCTCAGAGTAGCTCAGGACAGGCAGAAACATTGGGCTGATGCTAGTCGCAGATCGATGGAGTTCGCAGATGGTGATATGGTGCTAGTGAAGATATCACCTACAAGAGGGACGATCCGGTTTGGACGAGGAGGGAAGCTGAGCCCCAGATACATCGGGCCGTTCGAGATACTTGGCAGGATTGGAGAGGTAGCTTACAGGGTTGCACTTCCACCCAACCTAGCAGGAGTTCACGATATCTTTCACGTATCCCAGCTGAGGAGATATGTTCCGGACCCCAGCCATGTGCTAGATCATTTAGAGTTGGAGATCGGACCGAGCCTTTCAGTTTCTGAGCAGCCAGTGTAGATATTAGACATGAGGGAGAAGAGGCTGAGGAACAAGGTTATACCCTTAGTACGAGTAGCTTGGAGCCGTCACTCTCCGGATGAATCTACTTGGGAGAGGAAGTCGGACATGAGGGAGAGATACCCTTACTTGTTCGATCCAACCGCTGCGAAGGAACCACCCGTTCCCGCTTGATACCTTAGAGGTTAGTTTCGATCGTAGCCTTAGTCATTTGTTGCATTGCTTGCTATGTTAGGAAATTGTAGGGTCTTCCATCCTTGTAAATTTCGAGGACGAAATTTTTCAAGGAGGAAAGACTTGTCAGCCCCTGTTTTTCAAAATCATTTAAATTAGAATTAATTAGTTGCTAATGACCTGTTTAGCATTAAAATAATTTATTATGATTTTTAAGAATTTTTCTAGAATTTTTAAATGATTTTTAATTGAGTTTTAAATACTAAAATACTATTTTGCAATTAATTAAAATATTTTAATATCATTTTGTAATATATATAATTATTTTTATATCATTATACAATTTATTAATTTATTAATATAGAAGTGTGCAAATTATAAATTATTTTAATTATGTTATGCAATTTATTTTTGCATTTAGTAACTGTTAGGGACCTACTTGTAAATCCTAAAACTACGGGGACCTAAATGAAAATCCTAACCCTACCCACCCCCGACGACTGCCACGCCGACGACCGACCACCTTTTCTCTGCCATTTCCGGCCGCAACCGACCTTCGACCGACCTAGACCCCTATAAAAGAAATCCCACACTCCCCCCGACCCAACCACCACCACCCCGACCCATCTTCGACGACCACCGTCCATTTCTTCCCCAATTAAACTAGCCGTAACCCTAACTCCGGCTAACCCCCAAAGCCACCTCTCCGACGTCGATCACCCCCATCTACCGCCACCGAACGACGTGCCACACCGAACTGGACGCTTCGCCACCCGACCGCCGCTTCCCCGTCGCCTCCTCCGCCGTCCAGCGCGTTTAAAACCCCCTTGAAGTCGGACACGTAAGTAGCAGTGTCGAAACGTGTCGTGCGTGTCTCATATACACTTAAGTGGTTTGCCATGTCCTGACGAGCACGAGGGTAAGTCTGGACACGAGTTTTATGACCCGTGCGTGTCGTGCTTAGCACGGACACGAGACTCCTGTGTCCCTAACTTTTAGGACACTGGATTGTTTTATCAGGTTTAATAAAATATAAACTAAAACCCAAATAAATGTAATCCGAATCCTAACCCCAACACAAAACACGTGCTGACCCCCTGTCCAGCCTGACTGAGCCAGAGAACCCGACCCTGTGGGCCGAGTTCGAACCCCCCTGCGCTGTTATTTTTTTTTCTTTTATTTTATTTTTTTATTTTATGTTATTATATATATATATATATATATATATGTATATATATATATATATATATATATATATATATATATATATATATATATATATATATATATACGCATATGTACAGTATTTATATATGTATAAATAAATATTCTATATTTAGCATTTCAATGTATGAGTGTATATATATATATATATATATATATATATATATATATATATATATATATATATATATTTATGTATATATATTCTATATTTAGCATTTTAATGTATGAGTGTATATATATATATATATATATATATATATATATATATATATATATATATATATATATATATATATATATATATATGTATTTTGTGTATATATGTACACTATTATGTATATGTTATATTTACTATTATCATATATATTTACTGTTATTTATATATATTATATATTTATTTCTTTATATATATATAAATAACAGTAAATATATATGATAATAGTAAATATAACATATACATAATAGTGTACATATATACACAAAATACATACATATATATATATATATATATATATATATATATATATATATATATATATATATATATGTGTGTGTGTGTGTGTGTGTGTGTGTGTGTGTGTGTGTGTGTGTGTGTGTGTGTGTGTGTACATAACTATTTAGCCTATGTAATTTACGTAATATTGTACATATATTATACTTTAATATATGTAAATTTACTTGTCATATTTATATGACTATTATGTATAAATTTACCTTGTTAAAATATTAATATTTATTTTATACTTTTACCACTTTGTATTTTGTGTATTTTAATTACTGCAACCATTTGGTATCCAAGCCTAGCATGGGTTTTTGGGCTCAAATGTGTTTTCACACATTCAAGACCTGTATAAGTCATATTGGACTTGATTCATGGCCTTTGGTCCTGTATTTGAACTCTGGTTCAAATTATGTACATGGACAAAATACGCAGATAATTAATTATTTAATTTTAGATTATGTACCATGTTGTTTTTGAATTTCTAAAAATACTTTAATTGCTTTTAAATTTTGGAAAAATAGTATTTAGATACTATGTTAATTTATCTAATTTAGTACAATTTTTATAGAATTTAATTTATAGTTTAGCCACTGGTTTGGCATATGAAACCAGAACTCACTTTCTGTGTACTTATGAAAACTGATTTTTATAAAATACATGTACTGGTTAATAAATTCCAGAAAAATTATAGTAAATTCCTATAATTAACAAAGATCATTTTGGTACTTTATTTTATGCAAAATTGAGCTTTTTGTCTATCTCAAAAATTGTTGGAATACAATGTAAAGTTGATTTATTTATTGAATAATTACGACTTACAACTTTTTGTGTTATTTTTGAGTTATAGCCGTATTGAACCTCACCCCTCACTAGTGTAAAGATCCTAGTATGTTAGTTATAGTATTGTATCACCCCACATTGATCTCCTATGCTAAAGTTATTATTTTGGCTAGGTACCCAGTCACAAGTCGTGTTGCACCAATTAGTGTCTTAGTGTTTTAGCTTAGTGTAAAAACTAAGTTTATGTATTTATTTCTACAGTGACGAGTTACCAAGCATCTATAACATTTTATCGCAGCTTTGCTTTGCTAGAGGCAAGTACTTTCTACAAACTTTACATACTGCTATAACCATAAACTGTGAATTTTCAACCATGTTAAATGCTGATCCTTGGGGTAGCAAGTTAAAACCTTACATGTTGTATTACTTTTAGTCTCTTCCATGCTTAGGACAGTTTTCATATCTCTCACATGTTTAAACAACGGGTTTAAGGAGAAAATTGTTAGTAGTGTACGTGATTATGACCACCTTCTCTGTATGTATTTACCGAGCACTGCTACATTCTATATGTAACCTTGCCGTATGTCTGATCCCGCATTTGCGTATGGATATACGCCGATGCCGTTAAGGGTACGTATGTACGCTTCAGAAAATTGATATGTACCACAGTACATCCTGATTACCTATTGACCGATCACTCACCTACTGCATTTTTTAAGCTTTTAAAACGATAAATTATTGCCATGATGAAATGTAACAAAAACTGGATAAACATGATATGTCATTTCTCTTCGTCACAAGATCAGTATTATATATTTGTTAGATTCAGTACTTGCTCCCGTCCTGACAGGATAACGTTGTAGGTATCCTTACTGAGGAGGAGTTGCTCTGTGACCCATATTATGGAGATGCTACCGAGGACCGGGCTTTGCCTTACGAGGATGTACCTGCAGAAAACTCGTCTAGTTTGCGTAGTTGCTTCGGATATTTTAGTGTAGTCATGTATTAGGCTACGTATTTTGTAACTGGACATGTATCCAGGTTTACATTTCAGACTTGTACTTGGACTTATTTCTATATGAGATGACTTTTGTGTTTGGAGTATTTATGACTTTTATTTACTTATAGAACTGTTAGCATATTTAGTCTTATCTTGTTATCTCTAGAACAGCTTACTGCGCTTGTGAAACCCGTAATTTTAATTAATTATTTTAGTGCTTCTTATTATTATTAGTATAAATTATTTATTTAGGAAATAATATTTCTGGAATTTTAGTGTTTGGTCAAACACGTAAAAATTTTATTTTATTATTTAATTGTATAATTAGTTGCTAAATTAATTATTATCATTTCTTTATGAAAAACCATATTTTAGAAAAATTATTTTCCTGGATTTTTGTGTTTGTCCTGACCTGTCCCGAACTCATGTTGAATCCATTTCGGAAAACTCAATTTCGGTTTTTCCGAAATAAATCTGTTATATATAATTATAAATAGAAATATATTTTCCTTATTAAAAAGAAAATATTATAACTTTCCTTTAAAACAAAATTGGAATTAAAATACTCTTTTTCTACATTCAGCAGATTTTTACTCACTCTTATTAACTCTATTTTTCTCTCTCTCTCAGTTTTCATTAACTTACTTAAAGGAAAGCCTTTCCTTCTCGTTCTCGACCAAACGGCCGTAGCCGACTCCTCTCCTCTCCGCGTGAAACCGCCGAAACCCCCTCCTCTTCCCTTTCCGTAACTCCTCTTCCCCTCTCCCTATATAAAACCCCTATCTTCAGTCCCATCTCCATCACTCACTCCATCATTTTCTCCAAAAATCAAATTCCTAACCGTGCCCTAGCAGATCGCGCCCTTTCCGACGAACCCCGACCCCCGTCGTCGCCTCCAGGCCGACCCCAGTCCGGCGCCTCCTTCCATCGGCCAGCGCCCCGTCGGACCTCCGGCCGACCCCGCCTTCCGGCGCCCGCCTCCATTCGAGCGCGCTCCCGGTCCAGCGGCCCTCCCTGTGCGGCCGTCCACATCTGGCGCGGTCCCCTCCAGCGCCGCCCTCTCGGTCCCGACTTCGGCGACCCTCCGCCACCCGCGCTCCCGAGTTTCCTCGGCGCCTCCCCACGCAAGCTCCGGCGATCCCAGCCGGCCACCCCGCGCGCCCCGGCGCTGCCTCCGGGCCGCACCCCTCCGGCACCCTTCTGCCGGCCTCGCACCACTCCGGCGTGGTTTCCCGCGAGCCCCGTGCCCTCGCTGTTCCGAATAGCGCTGTCCACCGCTGTCCCGGTCTTTTCCGACCTGCTGTCCGTGCTTTTTCGTGCCGGATCCCGCTGTCCAGCGCAGTCGTACCCCTGCGAGGCGCTGTCCCGAGCAGGTCCACTGTCCGCAAATTTTTTTTCTTCTTTTTATCATCTGAGAGCTCTAACCGAGCAACCCAAGGTATAATTCCTTTGTCCCGTTCTATTTTCGGTAGTCGATGATGAAATTGGTCCCCGATTCCTTCTCGGGTATTCGATTTTAGGTCGACGTAGTGACTTCGGTTTTTCCGGAGACGTTCTGTGATGTTCTGTGGTTTTGTAATAAGTTAGTGTAGTTTATTTCTTTTCTGGTTTGTGCTTGGCGTAAACACGTAAAATAGTGAAATAATTATTTTATAGAAAATCAATATTGTTTTCTCACATTAAATAAATTAGAAAAAATTACAAGTTATTATTTAAACAAATTTCACGTTTTCCTTATTTAAAGAAAAATATTATTTTTATAATGAAATACAAAGTTTTATGAAATAAATTAGAAAATATGATTTTTCCCAATAAAAAGTTAAATTGACTTTTCTTCAGATAGTAACTCACATCGATAAACGCACTCTAAGTAGAGTTGTAAATAACCTAAAATTTGACTAGGACAAATTCTAGAGATTGCAACTAGCACACCTAGATATGGATTGAAAATTGGTGCTGAGTCAGGAATTCTCAATTGTAGGGTTTCGAGGACTGTACTAACATCATCCCGGAACCAACATCGAATCCAGTCGTAATCAAGGCAAGTACAATTTGTGTTAGTTTACCAATTATTTAGTAATCGTTTTATTGCAAGTTTAAACCACGTTACAAACACGGAACTCTCTCTGAGAGCATTGACTGATTGACTGTTGGGTACTGGGGGAGTAATGTAATGAGTATGACCATATCCAAAATAGTATACTGACTGTGTTAGCTTACCCCTCATACACACGGGGATAAGCCATATCGTATCAATAGGATACAACTGTACAATCCAATCCGGTTATATTCATTGCCTATTCACATCACAATATTTTAACTGCTGGAAACTGTTTATTTCAAATTGTTTAAAAGTGCATAACTTTATTATTATTTCAATTGTTGGATTATCATGAATTGTACTTTGCTCCCTCCTGACTGGAGACCAACATTTTTAGGTGTTTGAGTCGTTGAAGATCTGATGCCTGTTCCCGCAGAACCTGGAACCCAAGAACAGTAGAGCTGGATAGTAATTTATTTTAGTAACCAATGTATCAAGTGTAGTTGTTGTAATTAATAGTTGTTGTATTTCAGAAATTTTAAATTGAATAAAAGATTTTATATCCATTAGAATTTTGTCTGCATATGTTTCACTACTGAATACAGCTTACTGCTGTCGTCTCAACAACGGTGCAGGCTGGACATGATCCGATTCGACCCAACAATTTGGGACCGAGTCGTGATATATTTTTAGTGGTAGCCCATGCAGGTCAGATCTGTAAATTGGTCTAGTCAACTTAGTCTAGACCATCGTGCAGTTCTGTAACTTGACCTAGGGTTAGTTGAGACTTTAGGAAAACAGACTTTAGAAACAACTAGAACACTTAGATGATATACACCATGTTACATTATAGGGCCGAAAAATTATTTTCTTAAATATCTATTTTTGCCTGCTTATAGATTCGTAGGATACCTTATTTGTGTTTGTACCTAAACCTTATCTAGATTAGGCTGATTGTACCTTTGAGTGTCCTATGACTTTCGAGATTATTTTCCTACCATAATTTTTAGGTTCTAGTCTACCTTAGGATTCATATTCTTTTTGGAATAAGGTTGAATTTTTCAATCTTCTTCTTCTTTATCAAACCTATTTTTAACTTCTTCATTGGTTGATCAGATCTTACTTCTCTACCTTTATTTAGAATTTTGATTCGTTTGTTATGAAGAGTTTCAATATTCTCTTAGCAACCCTATTAAACTCTTTTTTACCCAATATATATCTACAACCATTATCCAACCTTTTGCCTTGATCTCCTTTCCAATTGACTAACTTTCTCGAAATCAATCCTGAATCAAAATTCTTCTGGGATCATTTAAACCTCAAGGTCAATTATTACCAGAAGAATTAGTTCAGTTCATGATTCTCCTAAAGGAGTTATTTTCAATTTCAATATTGTTATCTCCTATGTTTTTCAAAAAGACCGAGAATATTCTCATCTGTTGACTTCCTCCATTCATCTTGAAACCCTACTCTCTCTATGCAATTTCTTGATAAAATCAAAGCCTAGAAAGCTTCTATGATCATGAAGCAGGAACGGTCAGAAAATTGATCACATTTTTGAATCCATTCTATTGTTAAATTTCCTTTAGTCAAGAAAATTTTTAGCTGTCCCAAAGCTATTTAATTTCTTGGCGTTACTAGACAATTTCCTTGAATCAATGAGACTTACATTCTCTCAAATTTTTAGCTTTCCTTAGTTATAAGATTATTCTTCTCAAAATATTTTTGTATTCCCTGAGTGATTTGTCAGGAATATTTTTATTGGTTTTTCTTACTTAATCCGAATCTGTGATACTTTTATCTTATCTGTTTGACTCAATTATTCAAATCAAGGTTGATCGTTTCATCTTTGGAAAAAATCGGAGAACATATACTCCTCTTGATTTTAGCCCCAGTCTCTTGAATCTCAAACACATATTTTGATAAATCCCTTGATCTCAGAAGAACAGTCATCTACATTTTCTATCATGTTTAGAACTTTAAACTCGTTATAATTATTTAAATTATACCTCGAAGTTTATTCATGATTTTGATCACAACAAAATATTCTAAACTCTATCTAGAAGATTCTAAACATGTTTACAATTTTATCTTGATATTTAGCAATATGCCTCGAATCTGATTTTGTCTTATGAAGTAAACCTAGAACATTTTTATAGCTTGGATTTTTTTTAGAGTGCATGATATATAGGATATATATGAGTTAAAATGTACAATGGTGATTAGTATCGAGGAAAGTTTGTGAATAGTTTGACATTGAAGATTAAAGGATGTCAATGTTAGGCATAGAGATGCACTCTAGGAAGCTGCATGGTGAATTAACTATAAAGGATAAAAAAAATATTGGACTTAAAATATAAATAATTGACGATGACGAATTGAATGAATAGAAGGGTGCCAATAAAAAAAAATTGAGAAGATTGCACCCGATAATATGAACTTGAGTTTAGTAAAAATTAATAAAGGAAAAGATCTTATTTGAGTAATAATATCATATGCATCTTAGAATTAAATTTTATATTGACTTTGAAGAGTTGACACTTTTGATTTTAAGGAGAACAGTTTTTGTAATGATAAGCCACAAGGAGTTTTGATTAAATATTTTTTGAAGATGTAATTGATTGAATATAAAATCTACCAGTTGAGGGAAGAATATCACGTCGAGTAGAAATTAAAAGATTAGAGGATTTAAATAAATCTTTGGTGATGTGGCTTCGAGTTTTAAATTAGTTGTCTCTAGATATGAGATATATATGAAACGTTATGATTTCAGTTTTGAAAGTAAATTTTTGATTTAAGGATCCCATTTAAAGGTTATCAAAGTTTTTGAAGTATGATTTTTTTTTCCTCATTTATTTTATGTAGGAATTTGATTTGTGAAATGACAGTAAGTTTTTTTGACTGAGGATTTGATTTGATTTTATGATCGAGTCACCAATTGATGTTTGAAGAAGTTAATTTTTGGATACAAGAAATGACATATTTGGATTTCAATTTTAATTAGCTTAAAAAAAACTTGAATGTAAGGATATAAAAAAAATTGTGGATTAGCAATAAAGATTTTGATCTTATGATTTGATTTCTTACTAGAATTGGAATTGATGAGTAAAATTTTAAATTTGATATTTTCTAAGGTGGAAAGTAGAAGCTTTGTAGGATTAAAGCTTAAGGATAAAATTTATTTAAATAAAAGAGTTGAAGAATTAATATGGCACATTGACAATTTTGTAAAATCACAAGTTTTGAGGGATGTAGTATGATTGAATTTGATTTTAAGAATATTATCATTATATTACAAGATATAAATTTAAAGGTTGTATTTGAAGATTAAAAATTAAAGTTTGTTTGGAGCATTGAATTTAAATTTAACATTTAAGGATTGGATTTGATTCAAAATTTTGAAATTCTGCGGAAAACCAAATTTCGAGGAGTTGAGGATATCGGTGATTTTGAGATTTGGCATAAATAGTTATTATTTATTATTTGAATTGAAGAAATTTTTTTTGGAGAATAGGATCTGTGGATTATTATTCAAATTCGAATTTCGAGGATGAACTTTGAAATGTTAATCAAGAAATATAAAATTGGTTGGGTTTGATACGATATGTGATTGAACTAAAATTTTAGTAATGTGACTCACTAAATTTTAGAATTAACTAGCAGAGGTTAAAAGCTTAAATTTCGAGGACGAAATTTTCTAAGGAGGGAAAGTTGTGAAACCCGTAATTTTAATTAATTATTTTAGCGCTTCTTATTATTATTATAAATTATTTATTTAGGAAATGGTATTTCTGGAATTTTAGTGTTTGGTCAAACCCATAAAAAATTTATTTTATTATTTAATTGAATAATTAGTTGCTAAATTAATTATTATCATTTCTTTATGAAAAACCATATTTTAGAAAAATTATTTTCCTGGATTTTTGTGTTTGTCCTGACCGGTCCCAAACTCATGTTGAATCCATTTCGGAAAACTCAATTTCGGTTTTCCCGAAATAAATCTGTTATATATATAATTATAAATAGGAATATATTTTCCTTATTAAAAAGAAAATATTATAACTTTCCTTTAAAACAAAATTGGAATTAAAACACTCTTTTTCTACATTCAGCAGATTTTTACTCACTCTTATTAACTCTATTTCTCTCTCTCAGCTTTCATTAACTCACTGAAAGGAAAGCCTTTCCTTCTCGTTCTCGACCAAACGGCCGTAGCCGACTCCTCCCCTCTCTGCGTGAAACCGCCGAAACCCCCTCATCTTCTCCTTTCGTAACTCCTCTTCCCCTCTCCCTATATAAAACCCCTATCTTCAGTCCCATCTCCATCACTCACTCCATCCTTTTTCCCAAAAATCAAATCCCTAACCGTGCCCTAGCAGACCGCGCCCTTTCCGTCGAACCCCGACCCTCGTCGTCGCCTCCGGATCGACCCCAGTCCGGCGCCTCCGCCCATCGGCCAGCGCCCCGCCGGACCTCCGACCGACCCCGCCTTCTGGCACCCGCCTCCACCCGAGCGCGCGACCTGTCCAGCGGCCCTCCCTGCGCGGCCGCCCACCTCCGGTGCAGTCCCCTCCAGCGTCACCCTCTCGGCCCCGACTCCGGCGACCCTCCGCCACCCGCGCTCCCGAGTTTCCTCGGCGCCTCCCCACACGAGCTCCGGCGACCCCAGCCGGCCACCCCGCGCACCCCGACGCTGCCTCTGGGCTGCACCCTCCGGCACCCTTCTGCCGGCCTCGCACCACTCCGGCGTGGTTTCCCGCGAGCCCCGTGCCCTCGTTGTTCCGAACAGCGCTGTCCACCGCTGTCCCGGGCTTTTCCGACCTGTTGTCCGTGCTTTTCCATGTCGGATCCCGCTGTCCAGTGCAGTCGTACCCCGGCGAGGCGCTGTCCCGAGCCGGTCCACTGTCTGCGAATTTCTTTTCTTCTTTTTATCATCTGAGAGCTCTAGCCGATCAATCCAAGGTATAATTCCTTTGTCCCGTTCCATTTTCGGTAGTAGATGATGAAATTGGTCCTCGATTCCTTCCTGGGAATTCGGTTTTAGGTCGACGTAGTGACTTCGGTTTTTCCGGAGACGTTCTGTGATGTTCTGTGGTTTTGTAATAAGTTAGTGTAGTTTATTTCTTTTCTGGTTTGTGCTTGGCGTAAACATGTAAAATAGTGAAATAATTATTTTATAGAAAATCAATATTATTTTCTCACATTAAATAAATTAGGAAAAATTATAAGTTATTATTTAAACAAATTTCACGTTTTCCTCATTTAAAGAAAAATATTATTTTTTATAATAAAATACAAAGTTTTATCAAATAAATTGGAAAATACGATTTTTCCCAATAAAAAGTTAAATTGACTTTTCTTCAGATAGTAACTCACATCGATAAGCGCGCTCTAAGTAGAGTTGTAAATAACCTAAAATTTGACTAGGACAAATTCTAGAGATTGCAACTAGCACACCTAGATATGGATTGAAAATTGGTGCTAAGTCAGGAATTCTCAATTGTAAGGTTTCGAGGACTGTACTAACATCATCCCTGAACCAACATCAAATCCATTCTTAATCAAGGCAAGTACAATTTGTGTTAGTTTACCAATTATTTAGTAATCGTTTTATTGCAAGTTTAAACCATGATGCAAACACGAAACTCTCTCTGAGAGCATTGACTGATTGACTGTTGGGTACTGGGAGAGTAGTGTAATGAGTATGACCACATCCAAAATAGTATACTGACTGTGTTAGCTTACCCCTCATACACACGGGGATAAGCCATATCGTATCAATAGGATACAACTGTACAATCCAATCCGGTCATATTCACTTCCTATTCACATCATAATATTTTAACTGCTGGAAAACTGTTTATTTCAAATTGTTTAAAAGTACATAACTCTATTATTATTTCAATTGTTGGATTATCATGAATTGTACTTTGCTCGCTCCTGACTGGAGACCAACATTTTTAGGTGTTTGAGTCGTTGAAGATCTGATGCCTGTTCCCGCAGAACCTGGAACCCAAGAACAGTAGAGCTGGATAGTAATTTATTTTAGTAACCAATGTATCAACTGTAGTTGTTGTAATTAATAGTTGTTGTATTTCAGAAATTTTAAATTGAATAAAAGATTTTATATTCGTTAGAATTTTGTCTGCATATGTTTCACTACTGAATACAGCTTAATGCCGCTGTCTCAACAACGGTGCAGGCTGGGCATGATACGATTCGATCCAACAATTTGGGACCGGGTCGTGACAGCGCTTTATCTCAAGCGTAGGCTGGACATGACTCGGCCCAGCCCAACAATTTGGGTAGCGGGTCGTGACAGGCTCGGAGACAGCCATTAAGTTAAAATAATGAACAATACAAAATGGTCGTGGACAATCGGCACGGGCGAGGGGGAATACCGTGGCCGTGAAGAAGAAGGGATTCCGCGGCATGATCAAAGGGAGGATCGTGGCCGGCCTAGGCGGAATCAAAGGGGCTTACGGGCTCACATGGGTGCGGGCTTGGCCACCCAGGAGACGTAAGTGCGGGGTATTTTAAAAGACTATCAGGGTGCTCCAGTCGCATGCTATGATAGGTGAGAAATTACCAAAGGTGGAATATATCCAAAATGGCTTGTGATGCCAGCGACCGGTGCATATAGATTAAGTGGGCTTTGCTGGTGGCAATCCACGTGCAAGTCCTTGCATTGAAACAAAGTAGTCTAAGTTAACTAAATGAAGTGCCTTTTGAACAGGCTTGAAGTGTAACGCACCAAAGGATAAAGAGCACTTCGTGAAATCGAGTTAGAAAACACGCCTACGTCGTGCTAGGACCTGAGGCAAGGACACGTCCTTGGCATTGAAAGTTTTTATGAATTGTTGACTAACTTGGTTTACTTTGGACAGGGAAGGCCGGACGGTAAGTATGGGTAAGTCGTGCATGTATTTCCATACAAACACTTGAATTCGGTAACACGAGATAGGTTATGAAATATGCCATGAAACTGATCCTAAGGCAAGATTAGAAAGACAATAAATGATAGTCGGTGCACAAAAGTAAATAAAACGTGTTCGGTAATGATAGCATTGTGGGCGAACTAGCCTCCCCACCAGTGCATAACAATACACTGATAACCCCACAGTTTGCTTGCAGGACACAGGAGTCGTCATCGGGTGCGGAGCTTCCCTCGAACGTGCTAAGGCGCGGAGCTAACTCTGGGGCCTTGGAACGTTGCAAGGAGCTGAAGCACCATATACAGGGCATAATGTATCGGAACATCGCCATGAATCATTCCATCTTGTAAGCCACTTGGCACGCCTTTTATGTTTCAGAGAGAGAGCTTGAGCGATTTGTAATCTCGGCCTAGCGCCGCTTGTAAACTTCTTGAATGTCAATAAAGAGTTTGAATTCGCTTCAATTTGTGTTCATTTACTTTCCGCTGCAAATAATGACACTCTGTGCGACTCTGTGGCCTAGCACGAATCGGCCGTTTCTGGGATTAGCCTTGCACGGACGCAACCTAGGCTCGTGCGGCATCACGCCTTAGCGAGGACGATCGCTCCTGCGGGAGCGGGGCGTGACAGATTGGTATCAGAGCACGGCTTTACATCCTTGGACTTCATTTCGATTTTCTCAGTTTTGAAACAAAAGAAGTATACGCTCTCTCTCGTTGTGCCTTGGGATGTTCCATTCAATAAGTCTAATATTTTTAAAGCTCGCACAAGTACTCGGTTGGACGGGATCGATAGGCGAAGGCCTTTGTGCCAAACCACGACGGATTTGAGTTGGAAGAAACCAAAATGCTAAAAGTTAGCAAACGCAGTACATGCTTGAATGACCTTGAGCTGACGATAGCGAACGAGTACGCGAGACCGAAGTATAGTTCGAATGGGATGAATGTGCACGCAGCCTTTTGGCTAACTTGTGTCGAGTGTCGTACACCTAGACCTTTTGGTGCAAACGAGTTTTCGAGCGAGACCGACTATCGCTCGGACGAGAATAAGTGAAGCTTAGAACGTATGTCGATAGAGACGCTACTTGACCAACACCAAAACGAACACGAGAAGTGGTTCTTAGACTTTGAGGAATGGACGAACGCGCGATTGAACATATCGATTGGAAATCGAATGACCTTTTGAGGATTTGTAGAATGACTTGATCCCGAGTGGTGTATGTTATAGCTTCGAAGAAGAATAAGAGTGATGTCGACGAATAGTCGAGTGGCTCGACCCCTGAGTGGTATATGGACGTTATAGAAATTGTTCGAGCGAGACTAAAGGATATACGGATAGAACGAGTATGTCGGCAAGCGATGATATCGCACAAAGCCTTATAACGAGTAACGCTTAGTTGGTTGCGACTTTAAGAGTCTCAAACGAGATATCGTTCGGACGAATCAAGAATGCGTAGTACGAATTACGAAACGATTGAATAGAGAGTCGGAACGATGAAACGAATGGAGGTCTTGGTCGAGGAAACGTGGCGAATCGTACATGCGATTTTAAAATTAGTCGAATGGATTGAAACTTGAGTTAAGACGAAATACTCAGACGAGATCGAAGATAGCACGATCGGAAGATAGCGTGCATGGAAAACGTTGAGTGGAGATACGAGAATGACTAAAGAATTGGAATAGATGTTGCTCAATGAAGAGTTAGCACGAGACAATATGAATTGAGGAAATTAAGTTGCACGACTCAGAATTCATTGCAAAAGGAAGATCGTCAGGTTATGTATATCATCGATGGTATTGAGGCGTATCAAAGATCGATGTACGATAACTCGAGGGTACTCCGATTCGATGAATGATGATCGTGTTAGAAGTAATTGTTTTGAAGGATGCTATATTGGAGATATGTTTGGAATGAAGAAGAGAACTGACTTGATGGTTCTGTGATAACCACAACGACAACAATCTTGTCTTGCGCGAGCGCAACTCCAGCCTCGCACATGCATCACGTCGGATTTGGGACGATCGTTCCGTGTGAGCGTTGGCATGGTGATTCATGTCCAGCGGGAATGACCGAACTCGAAATACCTTGACATGGCAATTTTGATTGCTACGACTTGTGGTTTAAAGCGAAGGCGAATTTGAGGATTGATCGGACGTATAATAGACGGCGAAGTAAAGTGGAGGATTGAGTAGACCCAATCCGCGTATCGAAAATGAGTAAGTCTAGACTCAACGCAAGAGTTACGTCCCGATGAGGACGATTATTCTGCAGAAATGTTGACATGGTGATTCATGTCCGTCATGGATAATCAGACTTGCGTGAAATCGGGGCACGGCATATTGCAAGGCTAGACGACCTTGTGATCGACTACATGAATTGGATAGGATGGATAGGTGGATCATATCAAACACACTTGAAGAAGATAGACTACGATAATTGCTAGTACGGACACACGATAGTAACATGTCGAGGATTTGGTTGAGGACAACCTATCGTAGGATGACTTTCCTAAACGAGCTCGGACTTGGAACGGAGAATGTGTTGATGCGAATAGGGTAAACGCTGCTTGATGTTTAGAAATTGGAGTGAAACAAACTTTGGTAGAAACTCCCGTACGAACGAACAAAATGGTTTGACCATAGGATTTGGGGCGAGCTTCGTGCAGCGGCTTTGCACGATGAGCCACGGACTTGACTTGTAACTATGATCCTGTGAGATGACCGAGCGGATAGGCAGACGACCCTATGTCGAGTGATTGAACTTGTACGATTGACCTTACAGTATCGTCTGGACGGACGATAGACTTTGGGCAACAAGACTTCGAGTAGGACGGAGAACTGGGAGTGTACGTGAACGATGACGAGATTGGCCCCAAACGAAGTAAATGATAGGAATGGATGATGCGCAAGTAAAGTTGGGATGACGAATTGAATCATTGATAGGAAGACGTACTTGATGAATAGTGCAAAACTTGGTCTTGAATCGGACGAAAGGTACTTAAGACTTGGTCGACTCCGCTAAGAAGAAGAAATTATATTGATTTCGTAGACAAGAACGCTTGAGAAACGAATCGGATCATCTCGAGGATCAAGATAAACAATAGTGAGATGCACGCAAGTTCGGTTTTAAATCGAAGTTAGTGAAACGATCGGCAAATCAAAACTATCACGAGTAGGTTGTCCGACTTTGTTAATCGCTAAGCCTGTTTGAAATGTACGTATTCGGGGGACGTCTTGAATATGTGCACAGTCCCTACACAGCGATATGATGAACTCGAATGCAGCTGCAAGTGGGTGTTGAGATGCGCATGAACGAATGAGTAAGTTTGCCTCAGCTTACGACTCTCGAGTTTGATAAATTATAACGTACCTCGTGCGACCATTTCAGTCCCATGACACGTCAAAATAGCAACCAAGTTGAAGAAACTGGACAATTGAATAAGTGCCATCAATTCTAAAATGAGCGAAAAGTCATTCAAGAAAATTGACCAAACGTATGCGACACGGAACTTAGAAAGGTATCGAGTATAGTTCGATGCCATCGAACGGTAAAGCCATTCGATAGGAATTGTCTAAGATACGTACACGACATGAGTTAAGGAACGATAGGATGACCTGCACTCAGGAAGTCTCGAGGACGAGACTTATTTTGAGTGGTGTATTATGTAATGACCCGCTTCGCCCTAGCGGAACGCCAATTCAAACGGCAAGTGCAACGACTCAAACGAGCCGTCGACCCGAAGAGTTGGCATCGACCTGATGAAGAATCGATGCAAGGCTTACATTGGCCTGTCAAAGATGAATCTCGACTTAGATTTTCAAAGGCGCGCTCGGAGTATCGCTCGGCCGATACGAACATCGCTAAGGTGGGTGGCTCCGATGAACCCGTCTTTGCTTAGCCTAGACACATAACAATACGGACACTATTGCAAGAATCGCTAGGCGATAACACCGTGCATGCTAATAAATGACTTAACGCACCTAGCTAAGGAAATAATCCCATCTTGTAATGCTTGTATAGAATATGGAAAGGAACTTGGAAAATGTGAACACTCGTACCGCACTCCACACTCGTGCTAAGGCACAGGCTTACGTATCAAGTTCCCTATGGGTTCAATAATGAAACAATGAATAGTTTACAACAATGAAACGGAAAGACTATCGACATAGTCATTTCGAGTAGAATATAGCAACATTGGAAGACTTTGGGACCGATGGGTCGCCAAGGTGACTCACGCACGGGGAGTTGCATAATGTATGAATGAACGAAAGGACGAACGAATGAATGAATAAGAGAATAAGTGAACATGTGAATGAATCAATGAATGAACGAACAAGTGAATGAAAGAAAAAAAGGAATGAATAAAAGATAAGAAAGAAAGGAATGGTTAGCGACAGGTATGACGGGCACGTGCAATGGGGCTCGCTACCCGCGCTGCATGGACGCCAACCTGGTCGATAACGCATTATGGCTAAGGGTTAGCCTACGGCTCGGAGACAGCCATTAAGTTAAAATGACAAACAATACGAAATGGTCGTGGACAATCGGCACGGACGAGGGGGGAATACCGTGGCCATGAAGAAGAATGGATTCCTTGGCATGATCAAAGGGAGGATCGTGGCCGGCCTAGGCGGAATCAAAGGGGCTTACGGGCTCACGTGGGTGCGGGCTTGGCCACCCAGGAGACGTAAGTACGGGGTATTTCAAAAGACTATCAGGGTGCTCCAGCCGCACGCTATGATAGATGAGAAATTACCAAGGGTAGAATATGTCCAAAATGGCTTGTGATGCCAGCGACCGGTGCATATAGATTAAGTGGGCTTTGCTGGTGGCAATCTACGTGCAAGTCCTTGCATTGAAACAAAGTAGTCTAAGTTAACTAAATAAAATGCCACCTGAATAGGCTTGAAGTGTAACACACCAAAGGATAAAGAGTACTTCGTGAAATCGAGTTAGAAAATACGCCTACGTCGTGCTAGGACCTGAGACAAGGACACGCCCTTGGCATTGAAAGTTTTTATGAATTGTTGACTAACTTGGTTTACTTTGGACAGGGAAGGTCGGACGGTAAGTATGGGTAAGTTGTGCATGTATTTCCATACAAACACTTGAATTCGGTAACACTAGATAGATTATAAAATATGCCATGAAACTGATCCTAAGACAAGATTAGAAAGACAATGAATGATAGTCGGTGCACAAAAGTAAATAGAACGTGTTCGGTAATGATAGCATTGTGCACGAGCTAGCCTCCCCACCAGTGCATAACAATGTACTGATAACCCCACAGTTTGCTTGCAGGACGCAGGAGTCGTCATCGGGTGCGGAGCTTCCCTCGAACGTACTAAGGCGAGGAGCTAACTCTGGGGCCTTGTAACATTGTAAGGAGCTGAAGCACCATATACAGGGCATAATGTATCGGAACATCGCCATGAATCATTCCATCTTGTAAGCCACTTGGCACGCCTTTTATGTTTTAGAGAGAGAGAGAGCTTGAGCGATTTGTAATCTCGGCCTAGCGTCGCTTGTAAACTTCTTGAATGTCAATAAAGAGTTTGAATTCGCTTCAATTTGTGTCATTTACTTTCCGCTGCAAATGGGGACACTCTGTGCGACTCTGTGGCCTAGCTCGAATTGGCCATTTCTGGGATTAGCCTTATATTGGCGCAACCTAGGCCCGTGTGGCATCACGCCTTAGCGAGGACGATCGCTCCTGTGGGAGCGGGGCATGACACCAACCGCCTACAGCTCCATCGTCGGACGACCTCTGGATGACCGCCGTTGGCGGTCTTCAGAAGGGTACGTACTACGGTATGGGATCCTACGATGCGTATTTGGCTTTAGAGTCATCCCGGACCCCTTCTGTCAGTGCGCAGTCTCCAGCTTCGCAGGCGTCGTCACGAGCTCAAGATATTCGTCGTCAGATCGACGAGCTACGTCGCGAGTTGCAACAGCAGATTTCTGATCACCTTACCGTAGAGCGACGATCCGACCCTCCGATGATCACCGGATGATTTGATGCGGTCGAGCGCAGTATACAGGAGCTGATGAGTCCGCAGCAGGCTACAGCTGCTAGCTTGCACACGCTCACCGAGTCTACGCAGCGCACAGAGCGTAGACAGGTCGAGCTGGAGGGATCGCAGAGGACCATGTCTGTCTCACTCACTCAGGTATTGGCTTTGATTGATGAGAGTACTTACAGGATAGTGAGTACCCTTGTTGCGCACGGTGAGCGACTGCGAGAGCTGGAGCAGATACGTCCTTCCAGTCCATCGACGGCGCCGACTCCAGACATTACACTGCCTCCTACTGCCCCTACGGTGCAGCTCACATAGGAGCAGTATGAGTACATGCTATCCTAGATGCGCGATAGGGGTCCTTAGTGATCCAGCTTCTTTTTTTATCATCTTTGTATGTATTGGCCCTATGGGCCCATTGACCGTTCTGTACACTGATTTTTATTATTATTTGACTCTGTTGGATATGTATGTTTGTTGGACATGTATGTTTGTGATATTTAATTTGTTGGTATTTTTATTGAGTACATGTATGATATTTAGTTGTAGGCTGTTATGATGGGAGACTGTTATTCATCTATTAGTTGTAGACTGTTATGATGGAAGACTGTTAATTATGATGATATCTGCGACGGGGATGACAGATATACCTACGCTGGGTTATAAGCGATGATCTGATATACAAAGGAGGTGTTGCCCAAATTTTAAAAAAATATAATGTGTATTTTTGTAATGATGTGTGTCTGTGTTTACAGTGTATGTAAAATGCAGTGTTCAGAACCATCGATAGTTTCGATTACTGTTGTATATTTTATCTTGGACAGAAAGAGCAACTGTTCAGGGTATACTTCTGAGAGCTTCATTTTCACATCCTTCACTCTCTCGGGACGTCGTACAGAATCCTGAGAAGGTGAAGGACATGAAGAGGAAGCTCTGAGAAGTGCACCTTTAACTGTTGCTTTTATCCAAGATAAAACATAGAACAGTAAGCGAAACTATCGATGGTTCGAATATTGTACTTCACACACACTGTAAACACAGATCCACAGCATAACAAAAATACACATTATATTTTTTAAAAAAAAATTTCAGTATTCTGCGATGGATAGCGACGGATCGGTGACATCTAGCAACGTATGGGGACGTCGCTAATTAGCGGCGTTACGTCGCTGGACGTCGCCACGTTACTGACGTGGCAGGCATGCCATGTCATCACATAAGTAGTCTCTAAGTGTCGCACTACGTCGCTAGTTTTGCGACGTAAAGTTTCGTCACTCTCCGTCGCTAACTTTGCGACGACCCAGCGACACGACAGTGACGTCGCAAACAGCGACGTAGAGCGACGAATTTGTCATCTACGACTAGCTTTTTCGCGACCTTCATTTTCCGTCGCTAAAGTCATCGCTAATTACTATTAGCGACGTATTTTCCATATTTAGCGACGTATCTGGACGTCGCTAATTTGCCTTATTTTAGTAGTGATCACGCCCTCACTCCTAACACCTCCTGTGTTAGGATTGTCACCAAATGCGGAGCCTTCACCTGAACCATTTTGATAGTATGGTTTCATCTCTTTGAATGTAACATCCATGCTCACAAAGAGTCTTCGCTCCACTGGATTCCAGCAAGAATATTCCTTCTGAGTTCCTGAGTAGCCAACGAAGACACTTCACTGCCCGAGGGTCCAATTTTTCTACTACAGGTCTATTATCCTTCACAAAGCATACACAACCAAATACTTTTGGAGAAACAATGTACTTGTTGTCACCTGTAAGCATCTCAAACGGTGTCTTCCATCTTAACATCTGAGAGGGCATCCTGTTGATAAGGTATGCAACAGTCAACACGGCATGTCCCCACAAGTGTTTCGGAACATTAATAGCAAACATCATCGACCTTGTCACTTCCAACAGGTGCCTGTTCTTCCGTTCCGCCATGCCATTTTCTGCTGGTGTATAGGCACATAAAGTTTGATGATGTATTCCATTGATTGATAAGTACTCCTCAATAGCTTTGTTGGCATATTATATCCCATTGTCAGATCTCAAAATGTTCACTTTGGCACCGTACTGTGTTGAAACCCTGCGATGGAAGTCTTGACTCTTACTCTTCATTAGGTATACCCAGGTGACACGAGTATGGTAGTCAATAAAGGTGACAAACCACTTAAAACCATTAACAACAGTTGTAGGACAAGGTCCCCATACATCAGAGTGTATCATATCAAAAGCAGCTAAACTTATATTTCCAGAACTCACATAAGAGCTTCTGGTGTATTTTCCAAGTTCACAAGCATCACAAACCAACTTCTGCTTATTAGCCTTTTGATACATAGATAGAAACATTCGACTAAGTAGACTAAATGAAGAGTGTCCCATGCGCTGATGTTGGAGTAATAATTCTTCTTCTACGGTACTTTGCGGCTCTTTCGGTTGTGCTTCATCCACCAGTGCTGCCAATGTTGTATCCAGCCCACCCCTTATCCAAGTACCATAGCCCTTTATGCCAAGTGCCAATCCCCAACTGTCTCCCCGTTCCCTTCTCCTGAAAAATAACCTTTGGAATGTCAAAGAAAACAACACAATTAAGTTGAAGAACAATGACACTTATGGACAATAGATTGACAGAAAAGGATGGAGCATGCAAGACAGCAGTTAGACACATCGAAGGGGTGCATTCAACAGTCCATTTACCCACAATAGGTCTAGCAGTACCATCAGCAGTCTGAATGCTTTCAGGTGTCATCAGGTGAGCGTAATCTTCGAACTCGTCACGGGCACCCATAACATGGCAGGATGCCCCAGAGTCAATTATCCAATTTACACTTCCTAGTTTGTGGGTAGATGCAAGGGCATGAGCAGGTATACCTGTTCTTGTACTGGCATAGTATGTGATGTTACTCCTGGAGGTGGTTGGAGTCGATGTCCCATCAGTGTTGGCGCGAATGTCGCTGGTTCCAAGCTTCGTGTTCCTCCATATTTCTAGTATCTTCCTCTCACTAGGGGTCACATCGGATGACTAATTTTTATCTCCCCCTTCTGCCAGGTTTGCCTTGTGCCCTCCAGAATAATGTTCTCTGCTACCGACATAGTCTCCTCTGCCACCTCTATGTCCTCTACGGCCGTGTCCACGACCGCTGGACCAGCCTCTCATAGGTTTCGTACAGAATATGATAAAGTGTCATGGATCTCCACAGTTGTAGCACCCTCCCCCTCCTGAAGGGTTTGGGTTAAAAACTACTAGAGCTGATTTCTCTCCCGGAGTGTTAGTGGTGCTGTACATCAGCTTCAATAGTACTTCTTCTTGTGTCATAGCAGTAATGGCCTCCTCTAGTTATGGCAGTCCAGGTTGTGCGAGCAGTACATTCCTCCTTTACTTGAATGCTGGGTTGAGCCCCTTCAGGAACTTCGTCATTCTCTGTCGTGAGATATACTCCATAAACTTCTGGTAATGCTTCACAAATGCTGGTTCCACTTGCTCATCTTTCACACCAATGGGATCATAGTGGTCGAGATCTGACAAATACTTCTTCAGCACAATCGCATACTCGGAGATGGTGTAATCTGCTTGGACTATCTTATCAAGTTCATCCTGCAGTTGGAAGACTCTCATAGGGTTGCCCGTCCCTGAGTACATGTTCTTCAGCGTCATCTAAATATCACTAGATCCCTCTATTGCCTCCACGTTGCCCGACACTTGGTCGGTCAAGGAGGCGGTCAACCATAGTCCACCAACCATCTCCCACACAGCAAACTCCCGTGAGGAGTGATCTTCAGGTGCCTTGGTTTAGCTATTCACATAGCTCACTAAGCCTCTTGCATTCACAGTCTGCATCGCATGATGCGACCACTTCAAATAATTGGAAGTACCCTCCAACTTTACTTTTAGTTTCTCCAACTTCGCCATTTTGTATGGTGAAGGATCCACATCTGTGTGCAGGACGGGAACTAGTCTCGGTCAGCCTCCTGGAGAAGAGATCGTCCACCAAAGTCTTCACCTCTTTGGCCGTCAGCTTGTCGTAGATCGTCTCCATCATCTTCGTCTTCTCCTCTTCCATCAACAAGATATATCGAGACCGTCTACACCTTTGGTCACCGTCCTCTCCACGTCTACTGTTCCTCCTTCAGCGGTAGCGGCATCTCTGAGAGACGCTCCCCATGTTCCATGTCGGGTTGCGACTGGAGGTCGCATGGCCGGACGAGAAGGAGGAGAAAGACCGGTAGTGGGAGGAGGGTGGAGGCCGACGTGAAAGGAGGTGGGGTGGGGCGACGGTAGGGGACGGCCGACGGTGCTGGATGGGGCCGGCGGTGCTGGTGGTGAAGGAGGGGAGGCGGGCGAAGGCCGGGTGGTGCTGAGGGGGGGGGGGAAGGCGGGCGGAGGAGGGACAATGGGGGCGGAGAAGGTGGGAAGGGTTTGTGGGGTGGCAGCTAGGGTTTTATGGAGTAGGGTTAGGGTTTTGTAGAGAGGGATGGCGGCTAGGTTTTGGTGGAGAGAGAAGTGGTGGCTCTGATACCAAATAAAATTTAGTAGAATATTTGACTTGTTTATTATTGTGGTGGAACTACACTTATATAGGAGAGGCTAACCCCTTTCCCTATTATTCTACTCGATGTGGGACTAAAAGCCCATAAATACTCTCAACACTAGTTCAAAACGACCTCCTCTTCAATTGAGTAAGTGCAAAAGGGCTACCCGTATGTGTTTTGAAGTGCCGATAGTTTGGATAGTTGTCTTCCATCACACCTGTGGACATTTAGATTGAAATCATTATGAAATGACTACAAACTAATTAATTCATATTTAAGAAAAGACGAAATACATATAGAAACCATTGTCGTACAACCTATTCCAAGAATATCATACAACCTATTACAAAAAACTACTAGTAGCAATTAACCCTACAAAGCAAGTACAAAATATGGAATTTGTTAAACTTCTACCCTCCCCTGTTCATTAGAGTAATCATGCCACATGTGTTGTGCAAGATCACGCAAATCTTCCTAAAGCTTCTTGGCATTTTGTTAGACTTGTCTACTATTATGGAAGAACTGGTCATACTGGAACAAATTGTATTCGATTACTTCCCCCTACAAGTTGCAAGTGTCATCCACCACTAACTCGTCTCTAGGGTCAACTCGAAGTATGTAGTTGTGCTAGACACAACAAGCTAGTACAATATCAACTTGTGTAGGGAACTCATGGAATTTTTTTCTCCCTTATAATTAGTGCAGAACCAGTTCTTGAGGGTAGCAAAGACGTATTCGATTTTTGTCACGACCCGCACCCACTGTGAGGGTACGAGTACGTAACAACGCCCAGCCTACGCCGCAGTGTCGGCGGTAGAACGCTGTCCTAGGTCAATCATCTAACAATATAAAGGTACATGTACGTTATATACACTCTGAATGGAGGTGACATAACAATACAGTCTCAATCACATCTAAGGTAGAGTACGATAAAAAGATATATAGATATGGAATGAAATGAATCCACAGAGATACTATCAGATAGAGGTCTAAGTGTCTAAGATGACATCTCCATAAATATCAGATAAAACAACTCCCAGTACATATATAATAATGTATCAATGAAAAAGACACGGTAAGAGTCTAAGCTAACAGTCTAAATCACTGGTGGTAGATCCTCTACTGCAATTGGGTCCAAGTCACAAGTGTTGTCTAAGCTGCACCATAATGGATAGACACCAGAGCCTCATCATTCACTGTAAAATTTTCAACAGGTCCAGTCAGGACAGGAGCGAGCACAATACATCTCAACAAATCATAACAGAATAGGAAATATAATCATGCTAGAGAGTAAGATACATAAAACTGAAGAATAGCATAATGTAAAAGAGATAGAGACTGTAAGTAAATATCTACAGTATAATAGAGAACTAATCAATGATTCTAGTGATTTAAAGTACAAGATGAAACATGTGAACAGCTGGAGGGTGATTCATGACTATACTAAAGAGGTGATTCGTGACTTTTCTACTTTGAAATTATTCACATGTTCATTTATACTCTCCCATCCCCAATCAATACACAAGGATCCAATCAAGTTACGTTAAGATTCATGACTATACTACTGCCCATATAGTGTGATTCGTGAGTGATTCATGAAGATTCGTGAAGGCTCTGTGATTTATGAGAGTACAGGAATCACAAGCTGATTCATGAAGATTCATAAAAATAGAAGCATGAGATACATGATGTAAGTGAAACACACGAGACAAGAGTATCTGATGCTCCCGAGGGGGATAACATCTCATGAAGGGATCCATATAGTACCAATCTATGTTACCATTGTGTCAGCATCAAGTAAAGTAATCTAAAGCAGGAAATATAATCCTAAACAAGATATGGAATGATCAGAGAATGTACTCGCCTGGTATCCTGAATGTCCGAAGAGAATATATTGTCCGAGGAGTTGTGTCTGTCTCCTATAGAACAATACAAGTCACAACAAGTCTAAAATAAGGAAATAGACTGCTACAATGCATCTACATGAAGTTTGGGTCAATCTAGGCTAAAGTCAACCTTTGGTCAACTCTAGTCAACCCTAACAGTCAAACTAGATCAGTTCTAGTCTAAATAAGTCAAACTAGGTCAAACGAGGTTAAACTTGGTCAAACTAGTCTAGGTTGGTCAAACCTAGGCTTAACATGCCAATTCTAGGTCAACTAGCTAAATATCATACAAGTCACCTATCCTAGTGATACACACATGCCATAGGCCATCCACCTAGGCCATGGGCCAAATACAAATAGGCTAATGAAATTTCTACTACACATTCACATATACACCAGTAACTATTTACCCACAATATATATATATATATATATATATATATATATATATATATATATATATATATATATATATATATATATATATATATATAAATACACATACATGTAGGTTAGGAAATATATATATATATATATATATATATATATATATATATATATATATATATATATATATATATATATATATATATATAAAATATATATATATATATTTTATATATATATATATATATATATATATATATATATATATATATATATAATATACAGTGTGAGGGAGTATAAAGGATACATAATGTGTGTGTATGTGTTGAGGGGTGTGAGGGAGTGTGAAAACAGTGTGAGTAGGACTTTGTGTGTAAGAAGAGTGAACCAATGTGAGTGTGTCAATGATACACAAGTGTGTGTGTGTGTGCTATGAGGATAGGGCAATGTGAGAGTGTGAGATACAATTTGTGTGTGTCCATACATATGAAATCAGTGATAGGAAAATGGAATTGGGTGTGTGAGTATGTAGACTGTTTTAGAAATATGTGTGTGTCAATGAGGAGTGAACAGTGACAGTGTAGAGTGTGTAGGGTGTGAGAGTGTAAGGATTCAGTTTTGTGTGTGTATGATACATAGCAATGTGAGGGACAGCATATGTGTGTGTATATGGACATGAATGTGTGTGTTTGTGTGTAAAAGTGTGGAGAGTAATGAGGGAAAACTGGAATCACAAATGTGTATGTGTGTATTAGGATATCTTGTGTGTATGTGTGGTGTAAGGAGTAAACCTAGAATCAGAATTGTTTAGATATCAGTTGTGTGTAAATTTACATGTGGGTATGTGAGTTTGAATTAGGGAGACATATGTGAGTTTGTAAAGTGGAGGCAATGCGAGAAAAACAGGAATTTAATTCTCAGTTTCAGTTTCCTGAAACTTGACAGGTAATAACCCCTAACAATATGCAAAAACCCAAATCAATGATTTCTTTCCATAGCACTGATCAAAATGAACTTGAACAACACCAATCAAACATGTAGGTAACTAATTACTGATATTTATCAACATATAAACAGTTAATAATTCCATTTTTAAAAAAAACTGAAAACCCATTTTCCTGCCCGTATCAGTGAATAACAGTGCACGAGGGAAAACCGATAATTCGAACCCAAATAATCACTAAAATTATGAAACAAATGTTAGTAATTAGTGTTATATATGTGAGGGCACTAGGGAGTGCATTCGTGTCCAAGAATTGGACACGAATCGTGTCCAAACAGCACATGATCACAGACACGAGACAGTGCACGAACAATCGTCGTGCACGCATGCACGCGCGTGTAACACACGACACACGACACGACACGACACGTGCTCGTGTCCAGAGGTTCACCTATGATAGCCCTAGGTCTGACACACCCTGCACTGGGTCCACGAGTCCCACAGACACGACACAACACGCGTGTCAGTCGTGCCTGTGCACGCGCACAGCAGCTTGCGCGCGACAGCGCACGACCAATGCGACCCCGATTTCTCCTCGGGTAGTGCACGAGATGCTCCCAAATTTTGGGAGCATGGTCATAGACGTTGCCCCAAGGTTCACACAAAAAATCAGGACACGACGTGTCCTGTGTCCAGAGATATGGAGCCCGTGATGCAGGACACGGCCTACGGGCTCGTGCTGCGTGTCCACACGTAAAAATAGGACACAAATGGACATAAAACATACTACTACCTTCACAAAAATTAATACACACATCAAGATCTACAAATCCATGCAATTATATTTCAAAAATATGAAAATTAATTCCTATGTGGCATTTCTACAAACACCTAGTATATCAATACGATACGTGTCCGATACGGACACGAAATGGACACAAATTATGTCCAAATTTTGTGGGCAGTTAGGTAACCCCTAAACCTAACCTATTATGCAAGAAAATCAGGAAGAAACAAGGGTTTAGGTGGTTTACCTATTGAATATCAAAACTCAAGAACAAGCTCCAAAGAGGGGATTCCAAATGGCAACTCCAAATCTTCAAATGACACACAAAATGAGGTGATCCTCCAAAATCAGAATTTAAACATAAATTAGATCCTATTGCAAAAGACTAGGATTAAAAAGGAGCTAAAATCAATTAATTAGGAATTTTGGGCATAGGGGAAAATACCTTTCCACCAAAATTAGGGCAAACCTAAAAAGAGGCAAGAACACTCTTAAGAGACTACTTATAGGCAAGGAAAACCTAATAGTGGCTGCCATGGTTGGGTTAGGATTGGTCTTGGGCTTAATTCATGGGCCTATGGCTTAAACACTAGGCTTAAAATTGATAAGTCATAAGTCATTGACTTAAGTCACTAGTCATGTACTAATTCAACCCAACTAATCCTCCCTACTTTAAAACTAAATTCTAATGACTAATAGTAGGTTAACTAGAGTTAGACTAGGGTAGGGTTAGTTTTTAGGTTAGGCTCCAAAGTCAACACTAGTCAAGTCTAGATTAACCCTTAATTAAATTATACCAAAAATTATATAAATTCAAATAAATCTCAATAATTCATAATAAATCCAAATAATTCCCAAAAGTTCAAAATGACCAAAATACTCCCATGCTCAAAAGTAAAAATAATTATCCTAATGCCATATCACTAGTCTTTAAATTGGTAAATCACAAGTCATGGTTTTAATAATTTTTAAAATAATCAAGAATCACCAAAAATTTATATCATGATTTAAATATCATTTATAAAAGATTAAAATTATAAAATTTTAAAATTATCCTTATTTAGAAAACTGAGTGTTACAATTTTACTATGCAGTTTTGAATGCCTATAGTTGAACAGTTCCTTCGCATAGGGTAGTGATCCTTCTTAGGATTGAAGTAGTACCTCACTACACGATAAGGGACAATATAACCAGACATTGTGGTATAGCCAACATCAGCCAAATAATACTTTCCTTCAAAATTATAAGATTATTTCATTCTTATACATTGAGAAGCGACATGCATAAAAGTAAAAACTACAATATATTTGATGTCTCATGTTTAATAGTTCAAACTATTTACATGTTATGACCTTTAGGCCATGCGGAGATGGCCTAGAAAGGACATCCTTTAAAATGGCCATGTCATTAGCACAACCTTCTAGCCCTGCCAAAATATATGTGAACATCTTGCTGGGAGTAAAAGCCACTAATAAATTTTGTTTTCTACCCGAAACCTCGCTACAATAGAGACTGGAAGGGTAGACTAGACGTGGATGCCATCTATCATCCCTATACAATCCTACATTTAAATGAAATACATCGTTAATGTGGTGTAATAGATGAATAATAATAATAACTTGACTTTTTTTAAAATTAAATTTACCTCAAAATACGAAAACCATTCCGCTAAATTCCTTATCTCCACTGGAGTTTCTGATCCAGGTTGCTTCACAAATTGTTCTTGAATGGTACATATTGCACAAGGACTTTATTAAAATAACTAGAAATGGTTTCGCCGGGTCGAATAAATTCAATCCCACATACTCTATTTTTGGACTTATGTCATAACATGTAAATGAATAGTGCTAGTTGTTCCTCTAACAAATATATTGTGTATCACAGAGCGTTCCATTAGTACAAAGATCACATTCTAGACAGTAGAAAGCAACACTAATCATCCTAAGATAATGGACACAATTAGCAGCACATGTCGTCAAAATTTAACACGTGTGCTTGTCTCCATTGTTCTCTAATTAGGGAGGGTTCCCTTGTAATGCCATGTCGGTTATTGTCCTCGAATTCAATTAGAGTCTTAATTATAATTATGACAATAGTTATATTAGCGATTGCGACATTAAGTAAAGGATCATTAAGATTTGACAAATCCATCTACAAAATACAAAATAAAGGATAGTATTAAACCAAAAAAAAAATTAGGGTAGCAAGAATGCATACAATTTGAACATTATAAATATTAAAAAAACACACTCAAGAACAATATTATAACAGACACTAATTACAAATGCAAGTTGAAAATTTTGGGTAGGTCTAGTGTATTTCGGTAACAATAATAAAACTATTGCTCAAAATCAACATGTAGGTAAAAGAATTTAGAAATTCGGGTAGAAAGTAAAAAAGAAAAAGTTCAAAAATTGCTACAAATGGAAATTTATTATAGATAATTTTGTAGATCTAAAGATCTACAAATTCATAAAGCATGAAATCAGTCGATTCTAACATATCTACTTTATTTCTAACATAGCTACATGTTTTATGCCGATTCTTTCAACATATCTAGTTCATTTCTAACAGATCTAGTTAATATACACGCCTAAAGATGAAGAAAATTCAACCGAATTTCCAATAAACACAAAATATTACCCTAAATTTTGTCACAGAACTCGCAAATGATTATCGTTCTGTCCGAAAATCACTGTTGGAAATAGAAAATAACAGACTCACCTCAATGGTGTGAGGAGGAGAAGGTGACCAGAGACTTCCAAAGGGAGAAAGAGTTGCTAGAGTTGGGAGAAGACTTGCAAGTGTGCACACAAATGGTAACTCTCATACGAGTTACTCCTCTTCAACGGTGTAAGTGAGAATTGAATTTGAAAGAGTGAGGAGGACATGATACCGTTTTTTGTCAGCGAGTGGACACTTGTAATCGCAGTTGCAGAGTGCAACCAAATACAGAAACCCCCATTTTCAACGTGCACTTGCTTCGAAACTGTCCATTTCGCACTTTCAACCCAGTTTTCTCTGTCCAAAAGGCCAATTATATGTTTTTTTAGGGGCACCACAACTTCTACTAGGGGCAGCCCTTACTTAGGGGGCAGCCCAAAAAGTGGAGATTTTATAGGGGCAGCCCAACCCCCCAAACTCTCATTTCCTCCCCAAACCCCAATTTTTTCTCTCTCTCCTCCAAAAGAAAAAAAAAGAAGAGCTCTCTCTCCCTCTCCCAAAACCTTAGTCTCTTCTCCTCCACCACTCTAATCCTAATTCCTCTACCAAATTTCTTTCAAGAACACTCCTACATTCGACGAGATGACACGCAAGTCGAAGAAATCAGATTCTAGGTACGTTCTTCCCTAATTTCTTCTATAATTTTCTACATTCTATTCGAAACCCTAGAATAGTTTTAATTGTCTAAAAACTTTTGATAATTTAGGTTTAGAATGTCTTTAGGGTTTATGAACGGTATTTTCGAACACGACAAACCCACAATTTTTCTTCAAACCCTAACCCTAGAAAATGACAAACTAGCGAGTCGTTTGTATGTTGGCCCTGAGTACAGTAGGACTGCCAAGCATGTGGCTTGAGGAAACTAGTTTGTCTCAAGTAACCTTGGACTTGAGGAAACTAGTTTTACAACTCTCCCCGGCTTCAAGAAATCATATGAAATTCCTCTGTCATTTCTGGTGGAGTACTTCACGAATATGGAATTGGATGAGGATGATGATGAGTTGGTCGATACGGTGGCCCGTGCTTACATGTTGTTCGTCCTAGGAACGGTGGGCATTTCGGATAAGTCCGGAACCTCGATACATGCGAGGTACATACTCAATTTATTGTCCGTAGATGACTTCATTGATATATCGTGGGGTAGCGGTATTCTCGTCTATCCTTACCGTGAGCTCGGTATCGCATCCCGTGTCGGGACTAAGACAATTGCCGGATGCCAGACTCTGCTACATGTAAGAAAACTTCCAACAATTTAATCTCGTATACTTCATTTGTTGTTTATATTTTGTGACTATTAACTTATAAATTGAATAGGCATGGATATACGAGCACTTTTCGATGCTCAGGCGGGGTGACCTGAACCCAAACTATTTTGAACACCTTCCTAGAGTGGCTCGATGGAGGCCGGCCCAGGTGGAAACCAAAAATTGGCAAATACTGGCTTCCATTCGTGAAGTACTTGACAATTTGGTACCAGAAGAGGTAATAAATTGGGACTTATTTTTTCATGTTAAGTTTTTTTTTGCTGTTAACTGTTTTCCTACAGATATTTTGGGATCCATACCGAGATTTGCGCGAGGGGAGTCGTGCCATCCAACAAGTTTCTTTATTTCATGGCATGATCACATGCTATAATATCACGGAGCCGTACATGCCTGATCGTGTACTTCGGCAGTTTGGCTTCGTACAAAGTGTGCCGAAGCGCACAATACAGATGTTGGAACCTCCCCGCGGGACCCAACCATTGAACTACAAACCGGCATATTTCGACTGGGTGACCGACTTCTACTCCGAGTGGCAAAGGCACCTGCTTGAGGAAGATGAGAGTCAACCGGTCGCCCAGATGGCCGACTGCAGCGAGGACTACATACCGTACTTCCGGCGGGTCGGACATCCTAAGTTGTTAAACCCTACAAACCCGGATCCCGAGGCCGTAGTAGCTGTTGGAAATCTTCCTTCGAAAAATATCTTGTATGTTTCATTGGTGAAGATGGTGAGTTCCGCATTAGTAATTAGTTTGAGATTTTCATGTTTGTAGACTAAATTCAATTATACTTTTATTTACAGTCTAGAAGGGCGAAGGAACTGGCCAAGACACTTCGGAGCGCTTGCCAAAGTGACACTAGTGTCTTGGTCGACACTAGTGCCTTGGTCGCCAACGAGCTTGAGCGCATCGACGACGAGGTTGAGTTCTCATTCATGCGTAATGCGGAGTCTCGTTCGAAGGCCCGCCATGATATGTAGTATGATTGTCTGATTGTCTGAAGTTGTCTATTTTGGATTTGGGTGTCGAACATGTTGTTGGATACTTGTGTTAAAATATTTTTGGATGCTGATATTTTTGGGTGTCGAACATGTTGTTGGATACTTGTGTTGAAATACTTGTGTTGGTTATGTGTTGGATACTTGTGTTGAAATACTTCTGTTGGATATGTGTTGGATACTTGTGTTGAATATGTGTTGGATATGTGTTGAATACTTGTGTTGGATACTTGTGTTGAATATGTGTTGGATACTTGTGTTGGATATGTGTTGGATACTTGTGTTGGATATGTGTTGGATACTTGTGTTAAAATATTCATCACAGAATAATTCATCTAGGACTGCCACACCCAGGGCAGTCCTTCACATGTGTTGGACTGCCCTGGGTGTGGCAGTCCTAGATGAAATGTTCTGTGATCAAGTCACAAGTTTCGACCTCCCAGTCAAAAGTTATGGCCCTCCAAAGTTTCAACTGACCATAAAATACAGGAGAATGACCATTCTCCGTGTAAATTAACACGGAGAATGACATTCTCCGTGTTTCTAACACGGAGAATGGACATTCTCCGTCTTAATTTACACGGAGAATGGTTATTCCAGTATTAAAATGCAGGAGAATGACCATTCTCCGTCTTAATTTACACGGAGAATGGCCATTCTCCGTATAATTTAGCATGGAGAATGGTCATTCTCACGCGTTTTAATTTACACGGAGAATGCCATTCTTCGTGTTAGAAATACGGAGAATGTCATTCTCCGTCTTAATTTACACGGAGAATGGTCATTCCAGTGTTAAAACGCAGGAGAATGACCATTCTCCGTCTTAATTTAAACGGAGAATGGCCATTCTCCGTGTAATTTAGCACGGAGAATGGCCATTCTCCGTGTAATTTAGCACGAAGAATGGTCATTCTCCATGTAATTAGCACGGAGAATGGCCATTCTCCGTCTTAATTTACACGGAGAATGGCCATTTTCTGTGTAATTTAGCACGGAGAATGGTCATTCTACTGCGTTTTAATTTACAGAGAGAATGCCATTCTCCGTGTTAGAAACACGAAGAATGTCATTCTCCGTGTTAATTTACACGGAGAATGGTCATTCTCCTGCGTTTTAACACTGGAATGACCATATCCGTGCTAAATTACACGGAGAATGGCCATTCTCCGTGCTAAAACATAGGAGAATGGTCATTTATATAACAACAAGTTTCAATTAGGACTGCCAGCACCCTGGCAGTCCTCCTCTTGTGTAGGACTGCCAGGGGTATGACAGTCCTAATTGAAACTCTCTGTGATAGAGAGTTTCAAAACTCTCATCACAGAGACTTACAAATAGGACTGCCACCTTCCTGGCAGTCCTACATTAAATTAGGACTGTCAGGGTGCTGGCGGTCCTAATTGATACTTGCTGTAACAGCAAGTTTCAATTAGGACTGCCAGCACCCTGGCAGTCCTAGTTTAATGTAGGACTGTCATGGGGGTGGCAGTCCTGATACTGGCCATTCTTCGTGAAATTTCCACGGAGAATGGCCATTCTCCGTGCTAAAACAACAAAGAATGGCCATTTATATAACAACAACTTTCAATTAGGACTGCCAACACCCTGGCAGTCCTAATTCAATGTAGGACTGCTAGGGGGTGGCAGTCCTGATACTGGATCTGATACTTTAACAAATTGGTATATTTTGCCACATATACTTGTACACAGGTAAACACATATAACACAGCTAGCACACATGTAAACACATAAATAGCACACAGGTAGACACATATAACACAGATAGCACACATGTAGACACGTATAACATATGAACTTCATATTTCACTGTATACAAAATTTACTCCATATAGATTAGTGGACTTCATATTTCACTATATACAAAAGTGGTCCTCCATATACAAAATGTCAAACTGTAAATATATCCATACTTAGTCGATTTCGACGTCGTAGTGGTCAGCAGGTAAGTCTCTTTGCTCCTCAAACTTCAACAACTTCTTACAATGGTTGATCTGATCAATGAAAGGTATGGTCCAAGCGATGGCTTCGACCGGTGCTCTTTTGTACCAAACTGTTGAAGGTGGAGGAATCGAAGAATGAGCGATCATCTTTAGTATAACGAAGTGATCCCCGATCAGACCTATAGTACATAGGTTAGACACTCCGTGGTCCGTCGGAGGAGCGCACATCGGAAAGAATGTATTGTTAATATCCGACGAGATAAGTACAACAGGTATCATGTACCTATTAGCAAATAAATAGCCGGCAGACGGGACTGACATGTAGTGGTCTTTTCTGGTAACACTGTCAGTGCAAGGGATACTTAACAACAAACTTGCAACGGTTTCTTCGCTTAGGATGCGGGAGTAGAATGGAAGACGAGTCTCTAACTCCTTCGTTTCTAATCTGGATCGTGAATGGACAACCACATTTCCTCGTTCCAGCTTTCTTTCTTGGAACATTATTTTGGATAACTGTGTCTTTCTTGTGCGATCTCAACACACCACCTCTTTCACAGCCAACCATCACACTGTGTCGTCCCGGGCGATTTCGGCACGATCTGGATATCACTAGAACTAAGTTGTTTTCCCTTCCAACTTCTCGACACCATTGTACCGCATCGTTGCTTGATTGAAACGAAAGATCGGTCCAAAATAAATGCCCTTCATCGGTTGCAATTGGAGCATATACCGCAACATCGGAAGGTCGTAACTCCTACAATAGAAGTTAAAAGTCAAAAGGACTGCCACATCTATAGGGCTGCCACATATGTGGCAGTCCCTCACATATATAGGACTGCCACATCCCTGGCAGTCCAAATCCATGAGTGGGACTGCCAGAGAAGTGGCAGTCCTCTGTGTCAAAATTCGATTTTTCATCTGAAATAAAGTTAAAGTGTAGTTACCACGAGGCCTTCCGATGCATCAAAGTGTTCTTCGGACGTTGTGGGAGGAGAGTATCCAACATTTGATGGTCCGGGTTGTTCCATTTTCTATTTTTTTCTACATTAAACATAAAATTTAACTTTTATATGTAAAATTTAGGTTAAAACATTACACAAAAATAAATTCGACGACTTACAAATAAATGGGAGAAGTGATTGACACTATTATCTTTAACAAATTTAGGTGGGGGGACAATTTCATCTAGGTTAGGTTAATTCTAGGTTTCTATGAGGAGGAGAAAAAAAGGATAGAGGAAGAGTGGAGGAAGAGAAGTAAAGAGTGGAGGAAGAGAAGAAATAAAAAAAGTTTGGCTTTTATAGTCAATTTTGGGCTGCCCCATAGTAAAAAAAAACCTATGGCAAACTTGTAATTTTTTCAAAAAAATTGGGCTGCCCCCTAGTAGAAGTGGTGGTGTCCCTAAAAAAAACCCAATTATAAGGACACTTTAATATTTACTCAGGACTAGCCCAAGATTGGGGCTAGTCCAGGTTTGAGGAGAAATTATTCAGGACACTCCATTTTTTACCCTTAGGGCTGCCTCCAACCCAAACCCACTCCTTCTTCTCCACCACCTCCACCTTCCCCATCTCCGGCAACCCGTCCACCTCATCCTCGTCGGCCGGCCGCGGGGCTCCCCCTCCCAAGAAGCGGCGCGCTCCTACGGGGACGACGTCAGCAGCACCAAGGCCGAGTCCAGGGGAGGATGACGTCGCGCAGCTAGGCACGGTTCCTCCGACGAGGTTCAGGGACACTGTCCTGATTAACCCGACGAAGAGGGAGAAGAGGGGTCCCAGGCGTGCCACGAGGTGGTCGTGCGGGCCGTGGCCGTCGACGCCGCCCGTTGCCCCTTCTTCTCCTCCCCTTCTCCCGCGACCTGAAAATTTAGCAGGACTGTCCAAATTTCTGGCAGTCCTTCATACTATCAGGTATCAAAATTTTTAGGACTATTAAAATTTTTAGCCTTACACGACCTATATCATTTTAGGACTGTCAAATTTTTTAGATATTTGGACAGTCCAAAATGAAGTACCAGATATCAAGTCTATTTTAGGACTGTCAATTTTGTTTAGATATTTGGATAGTCCAAAATGAAGTACCAGATATTTGAACAGTCCTGAATAATTTTTGAGAAATTTTGAGTGGCACCCCACTTGATTTACCATTATTTAAGGTGCACCCTACCACTTTACACAAATGAATAATGCACCCCACTTTTGGCGGATTCTGTCCATATTGGACGGTCAACTGGGTTGACTTAATTTTTTGACAAAAATACCCCCGTGTTGTCTTCTTTCCCGTGGCTCTCGCCACTGCACCACCCGACCTCGCCGACTCTCCCGTCCGACCTCGCCGCTGCCACCCCCTCACTCCGACCGTCGCCGTCCCCTCCTCCGACCGCCCCCTCCCCCGACCGCCGCAGCCCCCCTCTGCGCTCCCCCTCCTCTCCCCTCCCCATCACCACCACCAACACCACCCCTCTACCCGACCTCGCCTCCCCTCCTCGACCGCTGCCGACCTCCCTACCCCCCACCACCGCCGCCGCCGCCCCCTCCCCGACCTCGCCCTCCCCCTCCCCGACTGTTGCTGCTGCTGTGGATGGAGGGGCGGTCAGGGAGGGGGCGGCGTCGGTGGTGGTGGGGGGTAGGGGGGTCGGCGGCGGTCGAGGAGGGGGGGCGGCGAGGTCGGGTAGGGGGGTGTTGGTGGTGTTGGTGTTGGTGATGGTGGTGGTGGTGATGGGGAGCGGAGAGGGGGCTGCGGCGGTTGGAGGAGGGGGCGGCAGTCGGGGAGGGGCCGGTGGCGGCGGAGGGTAGGGGATCGGCTTGGAAAGGGGGAGGGCTTGGAAAAACGGGGGTATTTTGGTCCAAAAAAAGTAGTCAAACCCTTTGACCGTCAGTTACTGACGGAAACCGTCAAAAGTGGGGGGTGCCTTGCATTATGCCGCCAAAAGTGGGGTGTATTATTCATTTGTGTAGAGCAGTAGGGTGCACCTTAAATTTTGGTAAATTAAGTGGGATGCGACTCAAAGTTTTTCATAATTTTTCAAGTCATAAATTTGTAAATAAACGAAACCCACATTTGGGGTAGCCATGAGTAATACGTGAAGTGTCTTTATAAGGGAATTGATAAAGGCACTTCATAATTTGATCGGGGCTAGCCCATTTGTAAGTTTGTGTTATTTACAAGTTTGCCATTGAAAAAATTTATTAGGGCTAGCCCATTGGGTAGTATAAAAGTCAATTGTTTTATTTCTCTTCTCTTTCTCTTTTCCTCTCAAATTTTCTTCTAATCTCAAATTTTCTACTAAACCCTAGATTGAGAATCCTCTTCTCCCTACAAAAATCTTCCTGTTTTGTAACCGTAGAGTGGTTATCAACGAATATTCGTAGTAGTCGGTATGTTTTCGACTACTATATTGCAAAGTTTGTTAAATAATCGGTTGATTCCTAATTTTTGAATGTTCTTTCATAATGTAGAAAATATGAAAGAAATTGGGACATCAAACGTAGCAATCGATCATCCCGGTCCTTCCGAAGAAGACGACATTCTCTCCGAAGAACCCGTGGTTGGTCCCCGACGTTGTTAAATTTTTTCGTACCCTAGAATTGGACTGCCACATCACATGGCAGTCCACAAAGTACATAGGACTGCCAGAAAGTATGGCAGTCCAATTAAATACGTATGAAGTTAAGGACTGCCTAACTTTCTGGCAGTCCATGAAGTACTTAGGACTGCCAGAAAGTATGGCAGTCGAGTTAAATACGTATGAACTTAAGGACTGCCTCACTTTCTGGCAGTCCTAAATAATTCAAGGACTGTCCATAAATCTGGCAGTCCTAAAGTTGATGATCGATTCAACTGGACTGCCAGACAAGTTGGCAGTCCATGAAGTACTTAGGACTGCCAGAAAGTATGGCAGTCGAGTTAAATACGTATGAACTTAAGGACTGCCTTACTTTTTGGCAGTCCTAGATACGTCAAGGACTGCTCAGAAATGTGGCAGTCCTAAAGTTGATAGTAGATTCAACTGGACTGCCACACATTTTGGCAGTCCATGAAGTACTCAGGACTGCCAGATGTTGTGGCAGTCTAGTTTAACAGGCTGAATTGGATATTGTATTTGGTTTTGTCATTGATTTAGGTATTTAAATAATTGTAAATTTATTGTAGGGCACCCCATCGCCTATGTGCACAGATTTGAGCAGTAAATTCTCGACAGATGTTGTCTTTGAAACTTACGCCGAAGCATTAGGATGGTGCAGAGAAGTTGGAAGGCAAACCAACACAACCCTTGTAACTTCAAGGTCGCTACGGTGTCGGCCGAAGCGTCAAACTGCAGAGATTGGCTGTGAAAGAGGTGGGACGTATAGGGTGCATCGTAAAAAAAGTGAACTTCTCCCAATAATAGCTGGGAAGAAAGAGGCAGGCTCAAGGAAATGTGGTTGTCCATTCAAGCTAGTGTTGGGGTGCAAGACTGGCGAGAAGTGGACAGTTGTGGTACGTAATGGGATCCACAATCATACTATTCCGGAGACGCTAACTGGTCATGCCTACGCCGAAAGATTGAAAGATGATGAGAAAAAGTTAGTTACAGAAATGTCAGCTTCCGGAGTTGCTCCAAAAGAAATTTATTCTGCGCTGCTTCAGAAGAATGAGAGGAACAAGTCCACTATGAGGACAATTTACAATGCACTAGCGAGGTCTAGAACGAGGAGTCTAAAAGGAAGAATGGCGATGCAACAAGTGATGAAATTTCTCGCCGAAAATCATTATGTGGAATACCATAGAAGACTGCCGGTGAGTAATGAAGTCGTTTCTCTGTTTTGGTCTCATCCGGATTGTACACAGTTGGCACGGTCCTTCGCCGATGTTTTGGTTCTTGATTGCACCTACAAGACTAATAAATTCAAGATGCCTCTTCTTCACATTGTTGGGTCCACTTCAACCCGAAGGACATTTTCAGTTGCCTTTTGTTTTATGAGGACCGAAACATTAGAGGACTATACATGGGCTTTGGAAAAGTTGAAGACACTTTACAGTGGACATAAAGAACCGTCTGTTTTTGTGACCGATCGGGAATATGCATTGATGAATGCTATTGATACCGTATTTTCTCATGCTCGTAGATTACTATGTACTTGGCATATAAACAAAAATATTCAAGCACAATACAAACTGAAGTTCGAGAAAGTAGACGGCAAACTCGACATGGACCGCTTCCAAGATTTCTACAACGGTTGGACTCTTGTGTGGCGAGCAAGTAGTGAGGAAACATTTGACGCAGCATGGTACATGTTCAAAGAGCAATGGGAGCAGAGCAACCCGGCGTGTATATCTTACATCAAAGACACCTGGCTTGATGAACATAAAGAAAAATTTGTCTTGGCATGGACGAATATGGTGAAACACTACGGCACGACCACTACCAACCGTGTCGAAGGCTCACATGCAAGACTAAAAAAATATCTGCGCTCATCGTCCGGTGGTTTCGTCTCCGTTTGGCAATCAATCAATCGAATGACCAATTCGGTCGTGAACGAGATAAAGGCTTCATTTGAGATGAGCCTGAACATTGTAAAACACCAACACAAGAATGAACATCTCTTGTCTGATTTAATCCACGTGGCGTCCCACTACGCATTGACATTACTACTTGATGAGATTGGTCGTGCGAATTCTGTCGGTTTAGAGCTGAGCTATATATTGAGCTGGAGTCTCATCTTTCATTCTATAGCAAAATACTTGGGCAAGAACATGTTGGCGAATTGTTGACAAGCATTCCATGCGACACCCAGACTACTGGACCAGAGCATTACCTGGACATACCTTCTGGTGCATATCTGTTCGCTAACAATTACAAGATCCCAATTATCGTTTTTTCCAAGCACAACAACAACACATTTTTCCCAATGTGCGCTCCTCCGAAGGACTACAGTATATCCACTCTAAATACAATTGGACTCGTCGGAGATCACTTTATTATCCTGCGGTTGATTGGGCACTCTCCTATTCCTCCCCCTGCGTCACTTTGGTGGAAAATGCACCGGAAGAATCCCTCGCTTGGGTAACACCCTACGAAGATGCAATAAATGTTTACAAGAAAATCACGAACTTCGTGGAACCTATACCAAGGCCGGAGGGCCACTATGATGTATTAATTGACTGATGTACAGTTGACGAAGCGTAACTTTTTGCATAGTCTCATGTATAGTTGACAAAGCGTAACATTTTGCATAGGCAGCTGTATAGTTAACATTTTGTATCTTACTGCGTATCTATGAGTATTTTGTATCTTACTGATTAGCAGCGTTGCATTTTGTATCTTGTGGAATTACTGATTAGCGTATCTATGAGTGTTCTTTCAGCTATCTTACTGCATCTTGCATTTTGTATGTGGACTGCCCAATTTCCTGGGCAGTCCACATACAAACTGCAAGGTAACATTCACATAATACGCAAGATAACATTCACATAATACGCAACATAACATTCACATAATACGCAACATAACATTCACAGAATACGCAACATAACATTCACATAATACGCAACATAACATTCACAGAATACGCAACATAACATTCACAGAATACGCAAGTTCTAAGAGTCACAGCAAGTTCTAAGAGTCACATAATACGCAAGTTCAACCATTTAGAAAAGTTTTGCAAGTTTCCCAACTACCAAATAATTCAGCCTTATACAAACTACATAGTCATTCAGTATCGTGACGCATCTTCGTACGTCGCTCATCGATAAAAGGGTAATCAGCTGCGATGTTCTGCATCTGGGTACCAACATCTTCGTAATTCTCCCCCTTGCACTGGATTAGACTTTTCCCCAATTTCTTCACTTTCGAAGCCTGCATGAATACATAGCATAATTTTAGGAACCAACAAATTACCACGACATGGGTTAATTAAAGAAACTATACTAACCATCTTCTGCAATGCATCATATAGTGCTGACTTGGAAGGTATGGGTGCTGCTACCGGCACTTTCGCAGTTCTCTTATCAGGATTCAACATCATACCATGTCCAGCGTTCCCATAGTATTCCATATAGTCCTCACTACAATCCCACATCTCCACCGCCGGAGTTCGTATGGTTTCACCCAGAAGATGTTGTTGCCAGTCAGCAAAAAAGTACGACCCCCAGGGGTAGTACGGCGGGACGTAGGTCGACGGTTTCTTCCCTTGGCCGGCGGTCCTCAATTTCAACGTACTCGGGATAGTCTGTACGTATCCAAACTGACGAAGAATTCTATCTGGGATGTGAGGCTCCTCAATTTCATGACAAAACAGCGGACCTCTAAATAGTGCAACTGGTTGCAGAGGACGAGTGCTATTTCGCAGATCCTTATATGGATGCCAAATAATCTACAACATGCATTCATTACTTAAGGAGTTACTAATTAATGTGGAATACTAGAGTGGTAAGTAAATGCTACTTCAAGTTACTATTGTTTCACCTCCTTTGTAGTCAGATCTTCTAGAGCAACACGTAGGGTAGCCAACGTATGTGGATGTCTGGTATCTATCTTAGCCGGCCTCCACCTACACATCCTGGGCATCTGCTCGTCATAATTTTGATTAAGAGTAGCCCTATTGAGCGTCGGAAAATGCTCATATATCCACGCCTGAAAATGTAAAATATAACAATTTATCGTTATCGACATAATTTTATACAATTGTATAGACACAGTATGCTAGGGTTTGCTTACATGGAGCAGTGTTTGACAACCAGCTATCGTCTTCGACTCGACTCGAGATGCAGCACCTAGTTCACGGTAGAGGTGTGCTAGTATACCACTTCCGAACGATATTTCAGCCACAGCGTTCAAGTCCGTAAAATTGTTTAGATATTTTGCATGTATCGCTGTTCCGGACTTGTCTGTAATGCCGACGGCTCCTAGGATGAACTGCATGTATCCACGGGCCACGAGGTCGTCATTACCATTGTTGTCGTCATCGTCGTCGGCATCATCATTGAAAGTATTTCTCAAAAAACTTAAAGGAACTCCATAAGACTTCTTAAATTCCGGGATTGTGATAAGGGTCTTGGACTCGACACCAAGACAATTGGCAACCAAATCTACCATCTCATCATACAGTTCGAAGTCGCTCTCAGAATAGTCCATCGACATTTGACGACCATCAACTCTAAGCCCTAAAATGTGGTGGACATCATCGAGGGTGATTGTCAACTCTCCGTCTGCGAGATGGAAGCTGTTAGTTTCTGGATGCCAGCGCTCCACAAAAGCAGAAATCATTGCGTAGTCCAATATCTGATATGAGTATTTTGCCAAATACTGCAATCCGGTGGGGGTGATTTTTTCCTTCACACTCTCTTTCAACTCATCAAATCCCCACGTACTACACATCTTCGCATGGTTTATTACCCTCAAAAGGCGCGAGCTTTTCTGCATAAAAATAAAAACAAAGATCCAATATTACATACATATATTATTCCGAATAGTTAATCTATATAATAGGTAAGTAACTTACCGGATCCTTCCATATTTCATAACAAATGTGGTTCTCGATTGACTTCAAAATTGAGCAACCAACTGGGCCCGCATCTTCCTCTTCCTCTTCCTCGGGTACTTGAGAAGGACCCGATCCGGCGTCATCTGTCATTCGGACAATGGGTACATCATCATCGTCGGAGGAATCATCACGATGAGTCGCCGCCGCTTTCGTCAAACGCTTTGCAACACGTTTCATTCCACGTGTTCTTGTTTCTGAGGCTGGTTCGGGTTCTCTGATTGATAGCCCTTTCTCGACATTTCTACCAGCTTCACGCGCCTTGCGATCCGATGCGGTCGGACGTTTTCTTTCAGGCCTGGCCTCAACATCCTTCTCCTTTGTCTTTTCATGACTATTATTGAATATTAATTACATATTAAAATGTAAGGGATGCCCACAAATGTGGCTGTTCCACTAGTGCAAACATTGGGCTGCCCAATATTCTACCAGTCCTCAGTGTATAATGGACGGCCAATTTGAATTTCAATGAGCAGCCCTGTCTCAGGACATGTGTAACTTGAGACTGCCCACATTTCTGGCAGTCCAAGATGCAGTTAGGACTGCCAGAAAAGAGGGCAGTCCTAACTCACATCATGTGTAACAAAGGACTGCCCACTTTTCTGGCAGTCCTAACTGCATCTTGGACTGCCAGAAATGTGGGCAGTCCAACATAGAGTCAGGACTGCCATAAAGGTGGGCAGTCCATTGTTCCACAAGTTATGCCAAATGGACTGCCCAGTTTTCTGGCAGTCCAACATACGATCAGGATTGCCAAAAGAATGGACAGTCCTTCACTACACATGTTATGTCAATGGACTGCTCATTCTTCTGGCAGTCCAACATACAGTCGGGACTGCCAGAAGACTGGGCAGTCCTGGCCGACGCAAAATTTTGCCGAACACGTTTGCTACGGTCCGATGCAATGGAAATAACGAATGTAATTTATCCTTCAATTGTCTCAGATAATTTCTACGGTTATTGAAAGAAATGGAGGAAGATTTTGCACCTTGTTTGCGAGGAAGGTTTCGGGGCCATCGTTCTCCTTGGAAGAGAGAAGAGGACGTGGGGAAGAAGACGAAGATGATGAAGCTGCTCGCCGAGTGGGGGAGAATGGAGTCAGTGTTAGGGCTTAGGAGGAAGAAGAAGAGGGAAGTTAGGGTTCTTGAGGAAGAAGAACTTAGGGTTCTTGAGGAAGAAGAAGAGGGAAGTTTGTGTTCGGGGGAAGGGGGGGGGGGGGGGGGGGGGGGGGAGGGTGGGATTACTTGGGACAGCCCTGTGATCAAATTAATGGGCTGTCCTGAGTAAAGCCCAAAAAAATTTGGGCTAGCCCCAATCCGGACTAGCCCCGATCAAAAAATGAAGTGCCTTTATCAATTCCCTTATATAATTGACCATCCAAAAGTACAACAACCAACCAAACAATCGAGAGAGTGAAGTGCAACAACCAAACAATGGAGAGAGTGAAGAGAATGGCGGTCCAAATCGCCTCCACTCCGGACTCCCACGTCCACTGCCTCCCCTTCCTCCACCGCTCCTTCCTCCTCCCCCTCCTCTCCTTCACCTCCTCCCTCTACTCCCTCTCCCTCTCCCTCCGCCGCCGCCTCCACCTCTCCGGCCTCCTCCGCCAACACAGGCAAACACCCCCCACCCCACCCAACCCTAACTCTAACCCTAGCTTTCTCTAACCTCATTGTTTCGTCGTCTCCAGGCTGCCGGTGCCGGTGATCAGCGTCGGGAACCTGACGTGGGGAGGGAACGGGAAGACACCCATGGCGGAGTTCATCGCCCGCTTCCTGGACGAGGCCGGAATCCCTCCTCTGATTCTCACTAGAGTAAGTTTTCGAGGAAGGAAGCCTTCCAAAGTAGTTCTTTCTTATGGTGGGATTTTGGTAGAATCGTAAAAATGTAGTCTTGTTGTTCTAAGGATGCTTGTTCTCGTGAAAATTTGGTAAAAACCTCCCAACTTCAGTTAGAAGACTGAAACTTTAGTTGCATTGGTACGGATACGATGTGACACGATACATGGAAACATGGACACGATTATCAATTTGTACTATTCAATTGTGTTCTTGTCATTGTAAGGATGTTTATTATGGGGAAATTTGGTAAAACGTTTCCAACTGTAGTAAGTTGACAGAAGATTTTGCAGAACTTTCCAACTTTTGGTGTTATCATTGCAGAAGCTTAATTGTAAGTCGATAAACTAGTAACAATCAACTAGCAAATAGCCCCAAGAAAATGTTCATAATTACCAAATTGAGAACAAGGTAGGGTTCGAGTTTACTGAAGGGTCGCAATGTTGCACCTCACAATCAAGACAATCAAATTTCGCTTCTAGGCAACGAGTACGCGTGATGAAACCTTCATTTCAGGGTCCAAGATTTGACCTTTATTCAATTATATGAATCTTAACTTCACGTAGATGGATCATGTAATCAATGAAGATTTGGCTCTTGATAGTGTATGGTATGATTTATTAGAAGAGTGAAGTGGATTTTGGTTCAGTCAAATACTAGGAAGGGAAAAAACTTGTTGGGTTTAATCAGGTGCAAGGGAGTGGAATGTTGTTGTTCTGGCTTTACACAAGAGAAGAAAGTTGGGTGGTACACTATGGCGTAGCAACAACTCTTAAGTGGAAGAGGGGAATGAGAGATGGGTTTATGAGGATTTCAAGATTAGGGTTAAGGTTTGTAGATAGATGTTAAATATGAAGAACTCTTATCTACGAATAGGAACCACCATACAAAATCAAACAAAAATTTAACTCTTCATTTTATAAAATAATTTACATGAGTTAATGTAGACATACAAGTATTGGCCTCCAAGAAATACTAGTCAAAAGAACAACTAGCATCTTTCCAAATTTAAGAACAAACCAACTAGCATGTTTTCAAAATTATTCCAAATAAGAACTATAACTAATCATGTAAATGAACAATGTGCACCCATGTGCATGAATAATTAAAAGAAATACTTCCAAACAAGGGCACCCTAAAATAGACTAAGTCAAAAGAACTCAAATTGAGTTTATGATTATATCGTCTTCTGTTGCAAAGTTTCTATTTAAAACATTTTATTGTTTAGTTTAAGCTAAATTGCACAAAATACCTACTTTTACTTGCACACAAGGACATTTGTTTTTCTTTTCCATAACTACCATGTGTTGTAGGGTTCTTACCCTTTATGAGAAAACCAAAATTGGGCGGGGTTTACACCCGTAATCCTACAATGAATTGGAGGAGGCATAAACCTAGAGCCAACAACCATAGACAAATGAAGTAAATATCAACAATCTTCTTACAACAACCTCCGAAGAATCTCTCTCTCTCTCTCTTTTCCTATTGCGGCTTCGTCTTGCTTTTCTTGGTTTTCTTTGCTTGATGCCTCTTCTACAGTAATATAATCTTCTTCAAGATAGCTTTTCCTATAATTTCATTTGATAAGATATTAATGTTTCTTCCATGAAAGTTCCTAGGAAAACTTAGTTAATGCGAGAAGCTGCACCTTAAGGAGCCTCTGTCACGTCGTCAAACAATCCTAGGTGTCTCAATCTCAGACAAGTAAACAACAAGATATATAATATTCAAGAAATATAACAATAAGGTGTCCCAAACTATATACATAGATGACCATAAAGCTAGTAATACAAAATAGAATACTAGTGCGAATGTACAATAATATATGATCATAACTAGTTGCAGTCTAGATTATATACAACCATGCAATCTGTAGGCGGGACATGCTCCCAAAACACGAGCTAACACATGCTCGGTGGCTAAATGTCCAAAAATATATATACAAAAGGTACTGGTGGGCAAAGGGCTTAGAAATCCACTCAGGCGCTCGGGAAGTTGTCCTCCTCCGCATGGTGTGAATCATCGACCAGGAGATATGAAAGATCATCTGGCTCCGCTACAAGATCTGGCTAAACAAAACTAGTAGAGTCAACTCCAGACAGCAAGTACCATAAGAAAAACTCTAAAGTACGCTATAACTAAATATGCAAACAAATAAACAATAAAGCAATAGCGATAATAAGAACAATAGTAATAAACTAAAAGAGTACACGAAGGTCCATAAACTGTTAACGGGGTGGTAACCAACTCCTACATCAAACAAGAACAAGGAGCGAAAAATCGACCTGGGACGATCCACATCTCCTCGCCAAATCTTAGCAGGAAAGGAAACGAGATCAATCAACATTTACGACTATCTATGTACTGTGTCTTGATATTGCTAACTAACTAAGGTTATCACAATCCTGATTACTAATATATGCAAGTGAGGTTCCGTGAAGACATGCAGTGCAGTCGATTTAGGCTGTCTAGGGACTCACTAGACTAGACAGAGGACATCACTATCACCACATGTTGGTGAGCTGAAATAATAATTGGAACTGGATGCATTACTCAATGGTGAGCTGGAAATGTGCTTCTCTCGTTGGAGAGTTCCATAACCATAAGGGAGCCCTAATCAGTAGGAGAATGAATTTGGAATCCTTCCATCCCAATGCACTTAGTGAAGGCAACTAGTTACTATTTCCTAACATTTTTATTTGAATTCCCATCCGTGGACATTCGAAGAATTCACTCTATATGAGGTTCCTCTCAGAAAAATGCTAGACTCGACAGAAGTTTATCAATCATAATCAATAGCATGAGAATGCTTAACAACCCACGTCGCTAGAATCACCATGATTTGGAGTGCGTTGCGACGAACTAATGAAAGAATCAATATAATACTAGAATGTCCAAGCTTGAATGGTCAATATTGATATCGATACCCTGCTAGAAGAAGACCAGTCATAACATTACGTTGTCACAATAAGGCTAACTATATGTGATAGTGACCTTGTGCAAAGGATACGTCCATATCTGAAAACTTCTTGAAATATACTAGATAAAGTGAACTTGAGCTTGAAACTGGATAAATAAATAAACTTAATCATGTACTTGAGGGAATATACGTGTACGGGGTACAAACCCCACTAGAACCAATCCATAGCAATTACATACTAAAAGAGAGACTTGAATACTATATAAAACAATTCGAAAACCAATAGAAACTCAATAGATTTTCTGTATCGAAAATTATCCCTATTCTCGACGAATTTGAGATAAACTCGATACGTCGTCCAAACTCCATGAAACTGAACCCATACCCTTACATGAATGCCATGAGAAAAATCAGGACAATCATCGATCGAATCGGCTAGAAAATTGATGGTCAAAACTGCCAAAAACAAGAAATGCCTTGGTTGTTTTATGCCATGGCGGTAGTATAGTGCTAGTATACGATAGTTTTCTGTCAACGTACATTTTATGGGCTGTGCGAAAACTCTTGTCGATCGATCAATAAACCTCCAAATCTGGTGTTGACAAGTACACCATGCTAGAAAACCTCTATAGAGACAGTGTGCCAAGAATCACAGCATGTACAAGATCTCGACAAAACTCAATGATAACATGAAAAATGACGAGAACTCGACAAGAATCACAATACTTGATCGAGTTCTGTCAAGTGCCGTGGTCTCAATACGAGTATTTGCGACTGCACACACTGAAAACTAGAATTTCCATGAACATCCAAGAAATCCACAATTCATTCAATATGCTACACTTGAGAGCAAGGGGTACTTGCCTTCGGACGAGCGATGTGACCGACTTCGAGTCCTAGATGCGATGCACGTTCACGTGTCAACCTATATGTTCAATCAAAAGTACATACCTTGCTCCCTCGATGCTCTCGAGTTCGCGGAGTCGTATGGTGAAAGAGAGAGAGAGGGAGAGGGAATGAGAGCTATAGCTCTTGGCTATGGAAGAAACCAAGAGAGAGAGAGAGAGAGAGAGAGAGAGAGAGAGAGAGAGAGAGAAATTAGATAGATTGAGGCATTAAAAGAGGGTGATGGTTATATGTAACCCCTCAAATCATGGTCATTGGATTAAGATCCTACAGTCTCAAGGGACATGCAGTTGTCCTGTATGCACACGATGCAACAGGACGGAATGTCGACGGTATATTGTTAGTATACTACTGGCAGTACCAAAATTAGAAAACCCTAATTTCAGGGCTACCCTATGTGTGGGTCCTAGTCGGGGTACATGGCCGTGCCATGAGTCTCTACTAGTTTTGGAGGTTTGCTGGCTAGCACGCATACTCAAGAAAATCCACAAACACATACTTATTGAATAACTCAATAGTTTTCGAAAACCTGAGTATTTCATGAGATGGCTCGTGCGATCCTCGATGCATGTGAAACAAGAAAAATCTCGGAAAGCCAGTAAAAATCGGTATCACAAATCTAGCATAGTCCTCATGACACGGTATCAATAATCAAGGAGTTGTTTGCAAAAATCCAGTCATTGACCACGATACCTAAATCATGAAAAACGAAAATTACGATACATGACAATATGCACGTGTATCCGTATAGGAATACCGACACAGTGAGACGAGCCTCGCAACTGCCAAAGTAATAGCTAAATCAGACATGAGGACATATGGAATGGTTAGGGGGCCTAGGGCCTTAGGGGAGAGGACAAAATATGATGCACCTTGAAGTGTTATAGATGCTACAGTATGTAGTTTTCCATTAGAGAACCTTGGATTCAGGACTTCCATACTTGTAGTCGGATTGTCCATCTGAACCACATGAATGATATCATGATGTGCCATATGTGAATTTTTTAAAACATCACCCATATTCAGACTTGTCTCATTAGTTTGGTCTGAGGCTGCAACCAAACTGCAGATGCTTTTGTCCACTTAACTGGTTGTCAGTAGGAAACTCATGGGGCTGCTCATATGCCAATATTTTGCCTATTTGGAGGTTCATTGACATGTTTTATCTCTAAACAATTGGACCTTATTGTCCTTGTTTTTAGCTATACACCGCCTGCTCATATTGTCCCCTAAGTTGGGAAAGGGTTGCTGGTCAGAAGCATTACCACTGTCAATAGGCCCTGCCCCATTGGATGGTGCAGTCTCAATCTTATAATGCTTAAACGGCTAGGGTTGTCAATATGTCGGGTTGGGCTCGGGTTTGTGTAAGAGCTTTTCGTGTTCAAATTCAGGTTCCCGACAAATTCCTTTCCTTCTTATCAGTTTCGGGTTGGGTTTCAAATTTTATATAATACATTTAAACTGTAATTTATTTCAAAGTACTTGCTTGACATGATTTAGATGGATTTTTACATGCGAGACATGAGATATATTGTTGGGTCTTGTTTACGTCAGTAAAACATTCAAATTTTTCAATCAAATCTATATGATAAATTTGATATTGCTATATTTAGATTGGGTTTTCTTTGACGCTATATCCAACCCTAACCATTAAGAATTAGGGTTTACTTTTGGAATACAGACACCATAGTTATAAATTAATCGGCTAAGGTTATCGTTTATTACTCTCAGTCCTACTATCAGCTTCATCCCCTTAAGCTTTGAACAGAAATAATCATGGTCCCTTGAGCAACAACGATGACAATAAGAGAGATTGTTTTCAAAGACAACATTTTTCCATAAGTCAGAGTCTTGACTGGTGTATACTAGATCTTTCTATGGCAAAGTTGGGAAGATCGACCTCAACTCTAGCAAAAATGGGGCTACAGAAGGATCTGCTAGGTTCATTGGTACGAAGGTAAATACCAAAAGAGTTAACAAACCTCTTAAGGAGAGGAAAAAAAAGGGGGTTAGGAATACGAGCCCAAATAGTAGCAACACTTGATTCGGATCTCATGTTGAACTAGGGAGACGATTTGAAGATCCTACATAGAGAACTCTCCATGGAGTGAGATTCTCTGGACCATGTAACGATAAGATCCTTACGCTGTAGAGATGAAGTAAACATGCCTAGGATCCAATAGAGTATGGATTAGAAAAGTCTAGTTGGATATATGCTCCATGACCGAGCTAGTTTAGGAGTTTCAATAGAACACATGAGACGTAATTTGGTTTTGAGCTGATTTGCTGTTTTGATGAGTTCCAACGGCCTATAAAGCAAAGGTACCGTTAGGAGTACCCAACGTTCCATACCTGGTACGTCGATGCAAAAATTTCTAAAAGTTTATGGGACGGGTATATATATATATATATATATATATATATATATATATATATAGAGAGAGAGAGAGAGAGAGAGAGAGAGAGAGAGAGAGAGAGAGAGAGAGAGAGAGAGGCGTATATGTTAGTAATGTACCCAAATTATTTTTCCAATAAATGCCAATGCCTATATAGATTCTGTAATATCAAGGTGTTTTTTGGTAAATACACACTATTTTCTTGAATTTTGAATTCATGTCCATTAAATTTTGGTGGGAAACACATAAATGTACAAAAACATATTTATTACACATGATTTTTGATTTATGTATTTCCCACCATAATTTAATGCATATCAATCAAAATTCAAATATTAGTGTATTTACCAAAAACTCCATAATATTGAAGAACCTACATGGGCATTTATGGATAAATAATTTGGGTACATCGCAACAAACACCATTCTTTGGATATGTTAGCAAAATCCTCTCTATATATACATACTGGCGTGCCTAATTTGGATATGTTAGGAAAACCCTATATATATATATTGTTAATCTATACACGATACATATCATATGATACGATACAAAAGATTTTCGATACATGTCGTATAGGTATCTTATGGGACAAAACTCGTGCTATACGCTTTTGTATCTTCCGATACGATACACCTATATGGTACATCTTTTTGTTTTTTGTTTTTTGTTTTCAACTTTTTACTTTTTCTATTTTCTTTATTAATTGAGATTTTCTTCTCCTTTGTTTTTGGATTTTTCTTTTCTTTTGGGTGTTCCGTTGACCACTATTTTTATTGTGGAACTTATGGTGCTGAGTGGATGCATTTATGGATCCTAAAAACTTATGACAAAGTTGTGTAACTTGTGTTTTGGATACACCTTTAGTTGCCAACTTAATAATGATTGTCATTTAAATGCTTGATGATATCTTTGTTGTTGCTTAATGTGTTCAATTTATCCTTATATGTTATATTAATTTTCCAATATATTTGTCAGAGGAATTGTATCTTAGGATATACGATACAATAATCAAGCAAACCGATACACGATACATATCGCAATATGAAAACATAGATATATACACAAGCCTACCAAGTAGATCTATCATATGATAGTACAACTAAAAGAAAATGCATATAATGCTAGTTTACTTTGAGAAACTATAAGATGACATATAATCCATTCTATATAAATATGCCTTCTTATATCTCATGCGAAAGCATATCGAGAATGGACAACTTACAAAAAGTCTATAACATGCACTCCCTTAGTATTGAAACTTATGACTGAAAGGTCAAATATTAGTGTATTTACCAAAAACTCCATAATATTGAAGAACCTACATGGGCATTTATGGATAAATAATTTGGGTACATCGCAACAAACACCATTCTTTGGATATGTTAGCAAAATCCTCTCTATATATACATACTGGCGTGCCTAATTTGGATATGTTAGGAAAACCCTATATATATATATATATTGTTAATCTATACACGATACATATCATATGATACGATACAAAAGATTTTCGATACATGTCGTATAGGTATCTTATGGGACAAAACTCGTGCTATACGTTTTTGTATCTTCCGATACGATACACCTATATGGTACATCTTTTTGTTTTTTGTTTTTTGTTTTCAACTTTTTACTTTTTCTATTTTCTTTATTAATTGAGATTTTCTTCTCCTTTGTTTTTGGATTTTTCTTTTCTTTTGGGTGTTCCGTTGACCACTATTTTTATTGTGGAACTTATGGTGCTGAGTGGATGCATTTATGGATCCTAAAAACTTATGACAAAGTTGTGTAACTTGTGTTTTGGATACACCTTTAGTTGCCAACTTAATAATGATTGTCATTTAAATGCTTGATGATATCTTTGTTGTTGCTTAATGTGTTCAATTTATCCTTATATGTTATATTAATTTTCCAATATATTTGTCAGAGGAATTGTATCTTAGGATATACGATACAATAATCAAGCAAACCGATACACGATACATATCGCAATATGAAAACATAGATATATACACAAGCCTACCAAGTAGATCTATCATATGATAGTACAACTAAAAGAAAATGCATATAATGCTAGTTTACTTTGAGAAGCTATAAGATGACATATAATCCATTCTATATAAATATGCCTTCTTATATCTCATGCGAAAGCATATCGAGAATGGACAACTTACAAAAAGTCTATAACATGCACTCCCTTAGTATTGAAACTTATGACTGAAAGGTAGGGACGAAGATCAAGAATGGACAACTTACAAAAAGTCTATAACATGCACTTCCTTAGTTTTGAAACTTTACTTATGACAGAAAGTCAGGAAAGAAGATGGATGGTGTGGTTGTAGTGTATAAGAAGTAGGTATAAGAAAGAGCCTTTAAGGGGTTTTTTTTTTTTTTTTTTGGGGGGGGGGGGGGGTTTCAGATATGGAGATTCAGTTGCATTTTGGTGGCATTTTGTTACATGCATTATGAGCAATATTATAGATGTCACCAGCATGTAATTATCACAAGGAAAATGACACATCCGCACCATACGTTAATTATGTTGAGAATATTGACTCATATATTAGACTGAGACCGATATATCGATTGACATGAAATAACCTAAGTTCTTTGGCCCATAGAACTATAGCACCCTCCGAGAGGGAGTAGCCTTCGTTTTTAGTTCTATGCATTCATGAATCTAGCTAAGAAGGAGCCTCACCAGACGGATCTTGATCGTGAACCTTCACTTGAATCCGCATTCAAGAGGGTTCAATGACATCTTCAACTCCTGCCTTTGAGAAGCTCCTTCTGCTTTGAAACTTCCCATCCGGCCAGTGCAAAAGTCAGCATTTTTTAACTACTTCAAGATAGGTCAACAAGCGAAAAACGTAACTTGGTCCTATAGGGACCCCAATTCTTATAGGAATAGGGCCACTAACATTTTTTTACCAGGGGAAGGAAGTTGATGCGAATGGAAAACGATACCACTCAATAGGGAATTAGTGTTGCTAGCTAAAATGACGGGGCGGGGAGAATATTGTCGATTTGAGAGCCCATTTACTACTATATGAAAACAAGTGACAAGCAAAAACATAAGGGGGGGGGGGGGGGGGGGGGGGGAGCGTTGATATGCACCATTGCTGGGTTCTTCTACGAGTGGAAGAAAGATTGCTAACAAAAAGATAGGGTGGAGCAACTGATGTATTTAAAAATGACTTTTTTTTTCAAGTTACTTCCCAACCTGTTAACCTCCAATGTAGAGTTGTTGTAATGTGACATGTCAAGGAATATCGAATTTGTCATCTAATGAGTAACAAAACTAAGTGTGAAGAAATCCACATGTTAGTAGCTTTCATATTTATACTTGTCTTAATTAGATTCTTAAGTCACTTGATACAAGATTATAACGTTAAGTCGAATTAAATTCTCATCATGTTAATTTAGTTGTTAATTAGTTTTAGGACATTTATAGCATTTAGTTTAAGCAGAAACTAGAGCTAGAACATTTAATCTATATACTGTGGAATATAGTATATATTATTGATATCAGATAATTTAAAATGTATCCGACATTTTGACATTTCAAAACCCAAACCGGAGCCAACATCTGACATCAATAACCTTGGTTGTGAGGAGAGGTTGGTCTTGCGGTTGTGAGTTTGGAAGAAAGTGGAAGTGGGTGGAAGATGACTGTTGGTGTTGTGATGGAAGCGGAAAGGGAAGGGTGGAGTGTGTTGACTGGAAGAAGATTGGTACTGTGTTGTGTTTATTGGTTGGCATTGTCGCTCTGTTGGCGGAGAAGTGAAGGTATATATATAGGAGAGGTGGAATAAATATAATTGTTTGTGTGCCCCTATTACTATATTTTCCTCTTCTTTCGTTTTGTTCTTTACCAAGAGTGACACGGTTTTGTTTGTCATCAAGAGTGAGATGTTACATTTTTAGGAGTTAAGTTGGGATTAATAGAGTAGTTTAAGGAGCGTGTTCTGAAAAGTTACTGTGGATTGTAGAAGGTTGAATTGTACAACCATTTTTTGTTACTTTTTTGAGTTTATGGATAGGTACGGCCAACTAAATCAAGATGCTGCTGGGTCAAGTCGGGATCGATGCGATGTTCATGATGTCGGCTTGGCGTACGGTTAAGCCCCAAGTGTCCAGTGTGCTCCCTTACCAGCTCAAAACTGTGGGTTCAGGCGGTGCCAAAACTCATGGTGAAATAGAATACGACATGAACAATGACACAGGTCGCCAAGTTATCCCGACCTGTCCAATTTCAGTCCGCTATGTTTTGAAGGCACTATAGGTTCTAGCAACTCAAGACGTCTCGTTGACTTCATTACTCATTTGTGACTTCAAAATTTTGCACGATTACGGTGTCAACAGTGGTATCTGAACAAACCATGTTTAAATCTTGTCTGGCTGACACTTTAAGCTGATTTTAAAATAATTAATCCAACTCTCAACCCATGATATGGTGGCATTTGACCTGCACGAGCATGTGGAAATAATATAAATATCTTATCCTAAACCTATTAAAATTCTAAAGTATTGTGGTAGGGGCTTTAACAAATCCCACTCTTCCTAGGAGAAATATTGCATATATGCAATTAATGTCACTTGAAGACCCTTGCATGACAAATTCGCCCCTCGTTGTAACTAAGTGATCCCATTAGTATTGTTAATCACATATTCAACCCTTAATTTAGTTGAAGGATGAAGCGAGAACTTTGGTACTTTCGTTGTGATTTATTGTTCGATTATGCCAAATTGTAAATCGTTTAATCTTGTTAAGTGTTATATTAGAGTTATGAGTTAATGGGCTTTAGTCCCACATTGCTTAGAATAATAGGAGAGGAGGCTAGCCTATCCTATATATATGTAATCTCTCCCTCAATAATATTCATCCTATTATTTCCTTCTACATGGTATCAGAGCCAAAATTCTAGCCGCCTTCCCCCCTCCCCTCCCGCTGCTACAGTACCCCCCCCCCCCCCTTCTGCTACAGTACCCCCCCTCCGGTGCTGCTACAGTACCCCCCTGCTGCTCCCCCCTCTCCAGTCAGCCCCCCCAAGCCCGGCCTCCTGTCAGCCCCCCCCCCCCCCCTGACTCCAAACCCTAACCATCCCCCCCTCCTCCATCCCCCCCTCCTCCTCCCCTCCCTCCAAACCCTAGTTTAGTCTTTAAAAAAACTCATTGTTGGGATACTCAGAGGGAAAACATTTGCATGAACCTCTGCCCATTAATGCTGGAAATTTAACAAAGAGCACATATGGTTTGTTGTGCATGAATCTTTGTTTCTTTCCTTGATCTTCACACCAGGATCTATCAGAGGTTACCATGGGTTATCTCTCTGACCTGGCTTGTGATCCACACTCTGCTTTCTATGCGCGTATGCCGGTTCTGGCTCCGTTTTTAGCGCCTTGGCAGAGTTGTGTTTATCAAGTGGAAAGAACACATCGACAGTTGAATTTCTGACAAATGGGAGACTCTACGGCGAATAGCAGTGCCACAGATACTAGTGTCAACAACACACTAGCGGGCACTAGCACGACGATTTCCTCCATTCGACTTGTCGATCGACGGTTGGAAGGGCCAGAGGGCTACTCGACATGGAGAAAGAAGGTCGAGAAGACACTTCGGGGAATGCGGTTGTCCAAACATCTGACTGACAATCCTCCAGCAGACGATGATCCCATCTTTGAGCAATGGGAGACAGACGACAGTCGACTGTTTACACAGTTGATGAACTCCATGGAACCATCGGTGGAAGACATGGTTCAAAATACGGACTCCGTGAAGGAGTTATGGGAAATGTTGGCGGCAACGTTTGATGGTAAACGCGATTTGTCTCGTATATATGACTCGGTCGTTGGTGTGTACCGAGCAAATCAAGGAGACAAATCTCATAAAGAGCATTTCCGTGCCTTCAAGGCTATGACGGATGAGATCGACCGCGTACTACCTCTTAGTCGGATATTAATGAAGCACGGACTCAACGTGAGCAGCTTCATGTCATGACTTATCTCGCCTCTCTCCGTTCTGACGCGGACTCTACTCGTTCTCTGATTATTGCTGGATCTGATGTACCGTCCCTGTTGGAAGCACACTATCGTGTCCTTCGGGCTGCCAAAGTCGTTGAGACAACTCCGGGTGATACTCCTGCTGATCGTTCTGCTCTCGGGGCCGCTCCTACAGGATTTCGTGGTGGTCGTGGCGGCCGACGGGGTGGTCGTAATGCTAGTCGTGATGGAGGACGAGGCAATGGCGGTCGTGATGGAGGAAAACCGCGCACATGCTTTAATTGTGGTCAGCTTGGCCATTTCTATTGGCAATGCACTAAATCACCTGTTGCTAATATCACCACTGACGTCCCTGATGATGGTGTTCGATCTATTCATATGACTTCAGACTCCTATACCGAGTTCCTTGATTTCCAGGCTCAACGTCGTGGTGAAGCATCCACGTCTGGTTCCACAGTCGGATACTCAGCCGCGTGCATAGTGAAATCCAAGCAATGTGTAATTGACTCTGGTGCATCCTCTCACATGACTGGTGATGCAGGTATGATACATAATTATGTACCTGTACGTCGTGCTTCTGGCATTACTGTTGTCAATGGAGGTTCCCTGACAGTCCGAGGCCGTGGAAGTGCCAATCTTGCTTCCGGATTGTCACTCAATTCTGTACTGCTTACTTCTGGAAATCCGTTCAGTTTAATTTCTATTAGTCAAATTACTCGTGAACTACATTGTTCGGTAACATTTTTTTCTGATGGTTATGTTTTTCAGGACCTGAAAACTGGAAAGACTATCGGTAAGGGGCATGTGGCTGGAGGCTTGTACCTGTTTGACGCAACTCCTTCCGTTGTCTGTGCCAGCAAGAAACTCGATCTTGTTGAGTTACATTGTCGGTTAGGCCATCCATCGTCCCAAGCTCTCCAGAAAATGTACCCATCTTTAGATATTCCCTCTTCCTTTCATTGCGAGCCATGTAGTTTAGCTAAACATCATCGGATTCCTTATCCGGTAAGTCCAAATAAAATTTCTTCTGCTCCTTTTGAGTTGGTGCATTCTGATATATGGGGACCCTGTCCGATTGAATCTGTCATGGGCTTTAAGTACTTTGTTACTTTTGTCGATGATTACTCACGTGTCACCTTTATTTATTTGATGAAAAATTGCTATGAATTATTTAACATCTGGTGCAACTTTCATGCCGAAGTAAAAACACAATTTGGTCTTCCCATCAAAATTTTTCGGAGTGACAATGGCCGTGAGTATTTATCACATGATCTCGATAAACATCTGGCCCTCCATGGCATCATCCACCAAACTTCTTGTGCGTACACACCACAACAAAATGGTGTAGCCGAACGCAAGAATCGCCATTTATTGGAAACTACACGTGCTCTTATGTTTCATGCACGTACTCCCAAGCGATTTTGGTCGGATGCGGTTCTTACTGCTTGTTATCTTATTAACCGCATGCCATCGTCAGTTTTCAATGGTAACACTCATTTTTCTAGACTTTTTCCTGGACGAGAGCCATTTCCTCTGCCTCTTCGAATCTTTGGCTGCTTATGCTATGTTCGGGATATCCGACCAACCCTTTCTAAATTAGATCCTAAGGCAATACAATGTATTTTTCTTGGGTATCCTAAAGATCAGAAAGGGTATCGGTATTTCTTCCCTGTCTTAAAGCACTATTTTTTCACTCGGGATGTTACCTTTGTAGAAACTGAATTTCCACCACTCCCACAATCAAAGGGTCCGGCTCCTCTGGTCTATCCCGAAGATGATTTTTTGTTATTTCCTCCTCAAACACAACAGTCCCCCGTACGGGTGCCCTCCCTTACCGAGCCAGTCTCCCAGTCAGATGGTCCACATACACCGATTCAGCCATTGCCAACATCGCCCACAGATTCATCCTCCTCTGGTTCGATCAGCAGTTCCGGCTCAAATGAGTTGCCTCCTTCTGTTCCACCAGCAGCTCCACCAGTTCCGCCAGCAGCTACACCAGTTCCGCCAGCAGCTCCGGTGGTCCCGCCTCCAGAACGTCCTCGTCGTGCCTGTCGTGATCATCCCTTGTATGTTGACAGCTACAAAGGTCTTACCAGTCACACTCAGTCTCTGATGGCTACTATTGATGGGATTCAGATTCCCAAGACCGCTGAGGAGGGTCTCCGACATCCTGGTTGGCGTGCTGCTATGAACGAGGAGATGAAAGCTCTCTAGGAGAATCATACCTGGGACTTAGTCGACTTACCTACTGGTAAACAGGCAGTCGGCTGCAAATGGGTGTTCACGATTAAGGTCAAACCGGATGGCACCCTTGATCGACTGAAGGCTCGGCTGATGGCCAAAGGATACTCTCAAACCTATGGTGAGGATTACTTCGAGACATTCTCTCCTGTGGCCAAAATGACATCCGTTCGTGTCCTCATGACCTTGGCCATCCGATATGATTGGCCGTTACTCCAGCTTGATATAAAGAATGCTTTCCTCCACGGGGATCTTGATGAAGAAGTATATGTGATGCAACCTTCCGGGTTCGTTGCAAGGGAGGGTAAAGTGTGTCATCTGAGGAAGGCTCTCTATGGTCTGAAACAATCGTCTCGTGCATGGTTTGGTCGATTTACGCATGTTGTTACTCAATTTGGCATGTGTCAATCGAAGAAGGACCATTCAATCTTCTATCGACACACATCTGCTGGAAGAATACTCCTTGGAGTCTACGTTGATGATATTGTAATCACGGGAGACTATGCAGTCAAAAACCGATTTAAATCGGTTATAAAACCGATTTATATCGGTATCGGTTGTAGACCGATTTTTTTTTTTTTTGGAAAAAACGGTAAAAAATCGGTTCCGATAAAATCGGCCGATACGACCGATTTTTACCGATATATCGGTTTTAAAAATAACCGATTTCTCACCGTCCTGTTTTTTTTTTTTTTTTTTGTTTAAACTCACTGTTCCTGTAGGTTACAACTGAAGAGAAAGAAAGAAAAAAAAGAGAGCAGAAGAAAGGACGGCTGCTTGGGAAAGGAAAGGAAAGGAAAGGAAAGGAAAGAGGAAAGGAAAGGAAAGAGGAAAGGAAAGAGGGAAGGAACCTGGTGAATGCTGCTGGTTCTTCTTCTTCTTCTTCAAGTAAGTTCTTCTTCTTCTTCAAAGCTTCTCTTCTTCTTCACTGTTCCTTTCCTTTTTTTTTTGTTCGAAGCTTCTCTTCTTCTTCACTGTTCCTTTCCGTTTTTTTTTTTTTTGCCATGCTCGAAGCTGCTGCTTCTTTTTCTTCTTCTTCTTCTTCCGGTTCGAAGAAGCTTCTTCGATGGAATTTTTTTTTTTTGCCATGCTCGCAGCTGCTGCTTCTTTTTCTTCTTCTTCTTCCGGTTCGAAGAAGCTTCTTCGATGGAATTTTTTTTTTATTTGCTGGTCGGCTGTTGGCCATTTCCTTTTTTTGTGCCCTTTTTTTGTGCCCTTTTTTGTATTTTTTTTGTTACAGTCCCCGTTTTTGCTGCTGTTCGAAGCGGCTGTTGGCCATTTCCTTTTTTTGTTACAGTGCCCTTTTGTTACAGTGCCCTTTTCTTGCTGTTTTTTTTTTTCTGCTGCTGTTCGAAGCTGCTATTTTTTTCCCTGCGTATTGCTGCTGCCATTCCTTTATATTCCTGTTCATCAAAAAAAAAAGGATGGGTTAATTTTTTAATTCTTTATTTCAGAAATGTCTTCAAGAGCTTCAAATGAGGATGGAACTGGTGGTGCTTCCAATGAGATAGCTCCGGTTAAGATCAATTCGACTGATATTGGGTATCGCTATGGAACGGTTATGGATCCCACCAAAAAAAGGTCAAATTACGTGCAGTTTTTGCCAAAGAGTAATACCGGGTGGGATATCAAGATTCAAACAACACATTGTTAATCAAAGGGGACAAACAAGGGGATGTGATAAGGCTCCTATGCTTGTGCAAAAGGAAGTACAAAAGGCAATGGATGAAGCGGTGAAGAAAAGACTTGAAAAAAAATAGAGTCAACAATATTTTAAGCCGACCAAGCTTAAATGAGGACGAGGAAGAAGAGGATGCCAATGACGATATTCAACCAACACATGCTAGTGTTGCTACATCATCAAGCAAAAAGAGGAAGGAAAGTAGTAATATAAGAGGTCCAATGGATGTAATCTACAAACCTAATGTCGGGAAAATGCAACAAACGACATTGGATGCTAGCAATCCAATCAAGAAGAAGTTGAAGATGGAGGCTTGGATGGAGTGGGCTAAATTTTCATACGAGTGCGGTATACCCTTTAATGTTGTGCGTAATCCTAGATTTCAACGCTTTATATATTGCGTTGGAGAGTATGGAAGAGCTATGCCTGCGCCGTCCTATCACAATGTGCGGGTTACTCTGCTTCAAGATGTTCTGAAGGAGACAAAGGCTTTTGTTGATTCCTTTAGGCCCAAATGGAAGGAGTATGGATGCTCCATCATATCAGATTTTTGGACAGATACAAAGGGCCGTTCTTTGATTAACTTTTTAGTTAATTGTCCACAAGGAACGATTTTCTTAAAATCTGTTGATGCTTCAGACCAAATTCATGATGCAGACTACATTGTTGGATTGATTAATGAGGTGATCGCGGATGTAGGAGAGGAAAGCATTGTCCAGGTAAACATGTTAATGTAATAAATATGTGACTTATTAGTTATTTATGTACATTATGTTTTCCTAATTTGTAATCAATTTTCTTTTTGTGTATGTAGTTTATCACGGACAATGGTTCCAACTTTAAGGCCGCGGGAAGGAAATTGGAGCTACAACATCCAAAGATGTATTGGACCCCTTGTGCTGCACATTGCATCAATTTAATTTTGCAAGATATTGGTAGTGATATCGACAAGGTTAAGAATGTGTTGTCTCAAGCCAGGAAGGTGGTGGTTTATATTTATAACCATTTGATGGTTTTAAACATGATGCGAAAGTTGAGCGGTAGCGAGTTGCATAGGCCTTGTGTAACTAGGTTTGCAACCTCCTTCTATACATTGGAGAGCATATGGAAGAACCGGCAGTACTTGCAACAATTATTCGTTTCTTCTATATGGGTTCGCAGTTCATTTTCAAAGAGAGAGGATGGAAAGAAGATTGCAAGAATTATTGCAAAAGAGTCATTTTGGAAAAATGTGGAGTTGGCTTGTAAAGTGTTGGCTCCCTTAGTAGATGTCCTGAGATTGGTGGACAGAGAAGAACAACCTTGCATGGGCTATATATATGATGCTATGGATAGAGCACAACTCCAGCTTGATAAGAACCTTGCTGATGAGCCTGCAGTGCTAATCAAGGCCATGGCGATTGTTAAAAGGAGATGGGTTGAACAACTAGAACACCCTTTGCATGCAGGTATATTTTAATATATGTTTTTTCGATATTTATATGCACATGAATGTTACTATATTCATATTTATATGCCAACGTTGGATTATATTTTTAAATGCAGCTGGATATTATCTTAACCCAGCCATATTTTATAAGCATTCAACATCAGAGCTTAATCACACTAGGAGAATGCTTAATGAAGCTTTGATGAGGCTTGTGCCAGATTTGGTTGAGAGTACTAAAATCTTATCGCAATTGTCGAAATATAGAGAGGCATTGGGAGATTTTGGAACTACTCTAGCTATAAGAACAAGAGAAACGATATCACCATGTAAGTTTCTTTCCTTACCAATTAACCATTCCATTTGTATTTTACATTACATCTCTCTTAATTCTTATTGATGTGAGGAGAATACTCAATATAGATGAATGGTGGATAAGTCATGGCAATGGTACCCCGGAACTACAAAGCTTTGCAAGGAGGGTCTTAAGCCAAACATGTAGTGCTTCGCCTTGTGAGCGAAATTGGAGTGCATTTGACAACGTATGCAACTTTCTTTCTTTCTTAATTTGCTTTTTTTTTTTTTAAATTCAAGCTAGCTAGTTACAAATAATATGTATGCTAATTTGATAATTTCAGTTGCATACGAAGAAGAGGAATTGCCTTTTGCAAGCAAAATTGAATGATCTTGTTTACATTCAATATAACATGAAGTTGGAGAGACGATTCTTGGAGGGAAAGAACAAAGCCAAAACTTTTGATCCTATTATTTTGAGAGATGTTGAAGAGAATGATGACTGGATTACTCCAACCGAAACAGAGCTTGCAGAGTTTGTGAGGGTAGGTGATGATTTAACTTGGGAGCAAGTTCGTGCTTCAATGGGTGCCGATGACATTGAAGGACCAAGCACAAGAAGCACAAGGTCACGAGGTGTTAGAGATCCACTCTCACTTGTTCACGACGATGAGGGTGAAGAAGATGAAGATGAAACTAGGGAAGAAAGTGATGAAGATGGTGATTGTGAGAATGAGGCCAATGAAGTTGAAGTTGAAGCTAATGAAGATTATTAGTCTAGATGTTGAAAACTTGAAACTTGAATTGGGCTCTTTTTGGTTTTCATATTAGTTAAACTCTTGAAGTGGGTACTTTTATATTGTAATGTTGGTTTTGGACCTTTTGGTATGAATTGGGCCCTTATTGTTATTGCATATTTTATGATAGCTAACTATTAATGTGTTGTTTCATGTTTTTATATATATATAAATTGTTAAAATGTAAACCGATATTTACCGTTATAAAACCGATATATCACCGATATATCAATAACACTACTGGACCGTTATGAAAAAAACCGTTATTAACTGCATAGACGGGAGATGACAGCCAGGGTATTGCAAGCCTCAAGAAGTTTCTTGGAGAACAATTTCAAACCAAGGATATGGGATCCTTGAGCTATTTCTTGGGCATTGAGGTCACACGGGGTAAGCGGGACATTGTAATGTCTCAAAGAAAGTATGTGTTGGACATACTAAATGATGCAGGCATGATGCAAGCAAAGGGAGCAACCTCACATATGGATCCAGGGGCGAAGTTACTTCCAGACGAAGGGGTCCTGATGACCAATCCAGATCAGTATCGTCGAGTAGTTGGAAAACTCAACTACTTGGCGGTTATGATGCGTCCGGACATTTCTTTTGCAGTGAGTGTTGCAAGTAGATTTATGGCTTCTCCAAAAATTTCACGCTGGCAGGCAGTTCTCAGAATTCTGTGTTATCTAGTAAAGAATCCAGGAAAAGGAATTCAAATGGAGAATAATGGACACACTCGCATTGAGTGTTTTACTGATGCTGACTGGGGAGCAAGCCTGACAGATAGACGGTCTACATCTGGCTACTCAGTATTTATTGGTGGAAATCTAGTGTCATGGAAGAGCAAGAAACAAAGTGTGATAGCTCGCTCGAGCTCAGAAGTAGAATATCGAGCTATTGCTCATGGCACGTCAGAGATATTATATATGAAGCATCTCCTACAAGAACTGGGAGAAGATGCAGGGTCTCAAGTGGCATATCTATGGTGTGATAACCAGTCTGCTATTCACATTGCCACCAACCCAGTATTTCATGAACGGACAAAGCATATTGAAATTGACATTCATTTTGTTCGTGATGAATATAAGAAAGGAGTGATAAAGTTTCAACATGTGAGGACCGGTGACCAGATAGCTGATATATTCACAAAGCCTCTTATGGGTCCTCGGGTTCAATTTTTATGTAACAAGCTGGACATGATTGACATCTATGCTCCAGCTTGAGGGAGGGTGTTAAGTGTTATATTAGAGTTATGAGTTAATGGGCTTTAGTCCTACATTGCTTAGAATAATAGGAGAGGAGGCTAGCCTATCCTATATATATGTAATCTCTCCCTCAATAATATTCATCCTATTATTTCCTTCTACAAATCTTATCAGATTATGGATGTGTATTTGACTGGGAGTTGTTTAGGTGAGCTTTTCTTTTGAACTTGTTTATGTCTTTATGGTGAAATTTGGTAAAAATTCCATCTTTTGTGGGAGGAGGATAGAATATTTTGTGAAGTAAAGATTTTTTTTAACATTTTATTGTTTAGTTTATGGCTGAATTGCTTATTTTATAATTTCAGATTTTACAGAACCTGCACACAAATACCTAGTATCTAATCAATCCCTTTAAACTGAGCAAAGGTAAGCTGCTGTTCAGTTGGCCTCCAAAAGGAGGGTTACTAGAATATACATATTATATACACAAGACTGCTTTGGAGGGTTACTAGAATATACATATTATATACACAAGACTGCTAGTACGTAACGCCTTTGCGGGATGTACTGACCCTCATTTCTAATCGAATGCTTGCAATCACATATTTGATCCTCATTTCAATTGAAGGATGAAATCATGAAAGTATAATTTCTATCTGCACGTTAATGGCATAAGAGAGGAAAGCAAAAGTTAAAGCTTCAATTTATTTGGTATATTTTTGGATATCATGATGATTTGGAATTTTGGTGAAGGTTGAAGCGACTTTTATCTACAGTTGACAAATTTGACCTAACTGCAAAGCCGACTTGATCCAATCCATCAAATGGAACTAATGTTTAAGCATATTTCATTCAGAGATTAGGTGCGAACGACTCACAGAATAAGTGTCATGTATGCGTATTATGTGTATGGTCTGCATGCGTGGTCTAATAGATTATCACTATCAGACAATTAAATTAAGTTTATATAAGAACATGATGCTTCACGATAGTTGTATTCTTTGTATCATCATATGCTAAATTACTGCAAATAATCTAGGATACGTTGGCCATATGATGAATAATAGCTTTAGTTGTTGAAGGTTACTAGTGGAAACGTTTCTAGGGTTTAGGGGTCAGATTGGTAAAGGGATTTTGCGTGCACTATTGTGCGTGCTAAGTGCAAACCGAACCTTGTCAAATAAAAATAATATGCCAGTGTGACACATTGAATATCTTTTAGGCCTATACAATTTCTAGTATACACTTAATCTGAAACGGCCTATTGCTAAACCAACTTTTCTCTTTAAAACATAATGGTCACCTTTTGTGGTTGTATGTATCAAAGGAACTATATGAATACATGAACAGTTTGTCCCAGTCTTCGATCTTATTGTGAAGGTCACGACGTGGGTGTTGTTTGGGCTTACCACTCTCAATCTTACCGAACCTGACCTTCCTTAGTGATTGATAATTTATCCGTTTCTATTTGCTTATATATTAGTTCTCTTGGAGAAATATTATTTGATATAAGATTGTTCATGCTTTCCAGTCATATTAGTATTCTGAAAGTTTTCATTTATCACTGTTGATAGTCAATGGTGCCAGTATTATCAGTCATCATCTTTAGACAATAACACTATGAACTTCATACTTTATTTCTGCTTTTCTTCTAATCCTAACATTATACTTTACCCATATATTGGTACAATTATTTTTACACACTATATTATATTTGATAAAATGATAATTTTTATCTGGTTTTAAGTCATTCAAACAGCCGATGCAATTTTTTTTAAATAAAGGCTTTGTTGTTGTTGTATTAATCATTCAAAGAACTAGGATGTTGTAGTCTTCAAGCATCCAACATCTCGTCGTTGAATTCTTTAATTCATTTCTACAGGGTTATGCCGGTGGAGATGAAGCTAAAATGCTTCAAAGGCACCTTGAGCAAACTTCTGCAAAGATAGGAGTAGGTGCAAACAGGAGCGCTGTTGGTAGATCTATACTTGATAGATATGGGCACATGGATCCCCTTAACCTGTTACGTTTTGAGAAAAAAATATCTCGTGATAAATCTGCACCTGGTCCAGAAAATGAAAAAGTTGGTGCAGTAATTTTGGACGATGGTATGCAGGTATTATCTTTTGCATATCACTTTGGGATGTAGTTTTTCTAGTCATATACATGTTCTTCAAATTCTCATACCCTGACAGTTGTTATGAATGTTTAATATTAATCAAGCCATTGATTCTTAACTCCGAGTACTGCAAATCTAGTAGCAGTTGAGATTATCATTCTTAGTAGGTAATTCCTACTTTGCTACTGGATCATTTTACTTTGAGGTTGTGCTTGTGTTCATCTTTATATGTCGCTATATTCATGTACGATGTTAATAGGATACATGAACACACATGGAAAGTGATGTTGTTTACTTCGTGGACATATTCAATGCATTACTTTGCCATTTATGTTTCTATTTGCTATAAAAAATGCATATTTACCATAATTCTTGATGTATGGATGAAGTAGACAGGAAGTGTTATTCTGTTAACTTTGCTTTTGCTTCCAAGTCCCTACGGTCGAAGTGCTTAGTTTTTAAGTTTCTTTTCTTAGTAATTACATGAAGCTGTAGCTTTATATCACCTCATTCATTTTTTTCTGCTCCTTAGATAATCTTTTCCTTGAACATTTGATCTGCTTGTCGTTTGAATCTTTTACTTGCATTGCGGAGACTAACTTTTGCTTTTGGGAATAGATTCATCCATTTATATCCTATGTAGGCTAAACTGAAAACTGGAATAAGAAATGATTGTTATGGTATGCATGCAGCCAGAGCATTATAAAATCTATATATTCAGTAGATTCCATATTGTGTCCTTTTAATGAATAGGTATGGTGTGGCACCACCATGATAGTTTGCATACTTGAATTCTGACACTCGTCATATATTCACTGCTAGTCTTATATACTCTTGCAAAACTTTTCACTAATTGTCAATTTTTTTGAGGTAAGGCCAGTCATTAATGACCGTCCGACTCTTGGGTTACTGGGTTACTAGCACCAATATCCCCTACCATCAAATTATTGCCCGGGCTGGGATTTGAACCCACTCCTCCCCTCCCTTTCTAGTGTTACCAGTAGACCAACCCCTTGGTGGTCAAATTGTCATTCTTTGTAGTAGAGTTTCCCTGAAAATTTCTTTTCAAAATCATTTAAAACATGGGCACATTATCTTTTTCTAACTTTGTAATTTCCTCGTGGATTCTTTGATAGTCAGCATTGGAGTTTACTACGAGATGTAGAAATTGTTATGTTAAACAGTCTGATGCCATGGGGTAATAACCACTTGCTTCCAAGGGGGTCTTTGAGGGAGCCATTTAGTGCACTTGTTCGAGCAGACATTGTAGTCATTCATCATGCTGATTTGGTAGGTATAGTCATTTGATCGGTTCTATTTCTTTGTATTCTGAAATCTTAATTGTTATGTTTGATGTTGATACTTTTAATGAAACAGTTGGATTGACAAGTATCATCTACAGCAGCTTTCCATGAATATCTTCCTACACATCGAAACATAATGTTGATATCTTTGCAAATTGTCCTCCGTTTGATTTTTTTTATGCATGATGTAACTTCACTAAATACCACTTCTACCTAATGTCATAACATCTTGCATATTTGCGAAGTTTCCTTAAGTTTTAGATTTTAGCGGTCTCTTGTGGAAAAGGTTGTTTGATTTGGGCTTGAGCACAAGGGAGAAGACACGCGTGTATAAAATGCATGCAAAAATCACAGGAGTATGAGGTACTAGTTTTCATAGACACGGATACAAATTTAGATATGGACACAATACGGATTCAGATTACAGCATTTTAGAAAATGTCGGGATACGGGTGCAACATGTATATATGATATTTAGACATAACAACATATTTATATGCATATTCTATACATACATCTTAATAATATCTATATCTAAACATATTAATAGCAAGTAGGTCGCAAAAAGTTCTAGAGATGATTCACTGCAAAGAAATGCTACTTTATCATATCTCAATTGTGTCAATTATGTTTGACACGATCATTATACACCAATATTACTTTCAACTATGTTTTGGATTCTTTTGGAATCCAGATATGTGCCATATCTGACAAGAGTGTCAAGGAAGTATTATGTCCAATACGTGTCGGATATGGGCATGGATACGATCTTCCTGAGGAGTACCTGTGCAACATAGATGAGGTGCAAAGCTAAGAATGGAGATAAGTGTGTGCTTCTTTGTATCGGTAAGCCATTTGTCGTATAACTTCCCCTCTCCCCCCACCCACCCACCCACCCAAATTGATGTGTGGATTGAAGGTACTGAACGTAATCTTAAACAATTCACTTCTACCATTTTTATTTGGATAGTTAGCACAAGAGGTGGTGCCTACCATTTTCTGGGCTAACAGTTGGCACAGCCGCAAATAGAGATGCTTACCTTGTGATTCAGGGTGAAAGGTGCTGGTTGAGTCAGGCTGAGGGTCACCAGGGGGTGGCCCAACAGTTGGGGCTGGTGTGGGATGAAGGGGAGGTCTTGGGTTCGATCCCAGGCCTTGCAAAAAATCAGGTTGAGGCCAACAAAGCCAAATTGACCTCCCAAGTGCAACCTTGACCAAGCTTCTTCCTGGGTTGGGTTAGCCCAGTACCATACACGGGTAGCACAGGACAACAGTGGGTCGAGAACTTGAGTTCAGGTCAAGTTGGGTTAATAGGATCCTAGAGATTCAAAGTACTTCTTCCTGTGTACTAAACAGAGGATCTATAATAGTATCATAATATCTGCAATAAACAACTTGAATCTAAGTATCTTCACATGCTTGAAAATGTTCCATCAACATCAGGATGAGATTAGAACCTTTGACACCATTAGATGAAATTTATTAGTCAATTGACAGTAATTGCTAACAGACAGCCAGTCCGTTATGTATGTTGATTGCATTTGACTTTTGAAATTCTTTGTTGTTCTTACTTGCATTACTTTATTCATATCGTTTGTTTTATGTTATACCTTTGTTTGTTAGTTTTTGCATATATCAATTGCCGTTAATTGTGATCTGGCTACATTTATGCTTACCCTTTCTAAGTCACTGCATTTAAAGTTGTGTATTGTTTATTACAAGTCCCGATTGATTATGATGAGCACTTTTCCACCTTCGGCAACTATACAGGTGTGTGATGCACAACTCAAAATTGTGGAGTATGCAGTGCAAAAAGTTAGCTCATCAGTTCTTATTTATTTCACTAAGTTGGCTCCGTCATATTTTTTTGATGTCAAGAATCCACTCTTGAAGTTGCCACTAAGTATGGTGCAGAATAAGCTTGCCTTATGTGTTTCTGCCATCGGTTTCCCAGATGCCTTCGTTCATGCTATCAAAAAGGTTTTTTTTTTTCATTTGAATACCTCTTTTGTGTTGTTTGATTTCCATGCGTCTACTGAAGCAGATCATGTTGTTTCCGAAGTAAGGTCACAGAAATTAGATTTTCGCTGCTTGCTTTTGCAGTTTGTACCATCTTTTACTAAATGTTGATGTTGCTTTAATTCTAACTGAGTCTTTAATATGAAAATGTAACAGATGTTTTTTCATTGTTGTTTGGATACATTGAGAATCCGTCATATTTGATGCATGCTAGTAGTTCCATAAATAATGTCATCTAAGATATACTGGCTAGATAAGCTATCGATATCTGTAATCCTTGTCTTGCTAATTTCACATACCTTAAGAAATTGATCTACTTTTAGTCTTTTTGTTACTTACGTTACATAAAACTCGTTTAAATATCGCCTATATTTCCCCTAGGTGACCCTAGGCGGTCGCCTGAGCGCGCCTAGGCAACCATCGCCACACCCAAAGTGATTTTTCCCAGGTCTAGGCGACTACTCTTCAACCTGCATGCCTAAGCGCGCCTAGGCGTCGCCTGTGACAACATAAATTATCAAGCAGAGTTGATGATATAATAGTTCAAGAAAAATTTGCATCTAACAAGAAAATTTTCATTAAATATTTTATAATTTGATCCTGATATTAAAAGCATTTACACTCTTTTCTCCGAATAAAACTATTAGATTTTCTCGATTGTACATCATTACTATGTTTATATATAGTGTTATAGTTCTAAATTCAAGTTGGTGATGTTCACACTCTTGGTTCCTAGTCAAGGGTATAAATTGTAAGATATCGTCTTCGGTGTGAGTATCTATATTGGAGGTTTCAGCAGTTTTGGTGGTTTCTGGTCGGACCATAGTAGTAGGTTTCGATTCAAAAAAGTTAAGAAACTTAAGAATGTAGAAAAAAATGTAACATTTCAGCTTTGTAATAATTCCATGCTTTCATAATTATTGATGGAGGAGTTCTGGTTCACAACCATGAAATTTTAGCGGCTTCCGTACAAATTATTGGTAAAAGAATCAATAATAGAACAAAAAAATATAGCTATAACTTTTTGATTTAACTAGTTAATCAAATGCTTTTATAAGGATGTGGATTCCTGGGATCAATGAACCGGATCTAAAACTGACCCATCAAGCTCTCGATTAATTTATAATGGGAATATGGGTCTGTTATAACGAGGATATGGATTAATGGATTCTCAAAACTGGACCCTTACCTTGTATTTCAGGGCCATCTCATAAGTGGAACTAGGATTTACCAGCGCGAGATCGTGCGTGTGGGAGGTTGTCTAAAGCAAATACTCTGTTGGTGAACTTTCAAACCACATTGCAGAACTCCAAATGCAAAGACACTTTAGACTCAAAGTTACAACAATTTCTTTCCATAAATCTCAAATAAAGGGAGATTTGTTGGAATCATAATTCTGGGTTCTCTCTAATATGAGAAGGCTGCTTGAATGGAGATCAAGTTGCTGAAACCTTGATCTACTGATATCAAATACCAGAACCTTAAAAAAAATGAATGATAGTATTATGCATAAAGGCAGAAGTAATAGTAACTCATTAACCTAATTACAACTGAAACTTGAATTAAGAAAATACAACAAACTTTACCAAATACTGCAATCCCTCGAAGAAAGCAATAGTATAGATAACCCTTCAACGATATTCTAAGCATCTTACAACCAAAGTGTCAAAGAGATCCATCATTTCGCGTAAACGACACATTTCATACTTTATCTACAGCCAAAACTTCTTCAAGTAAAAAAGTTTAAATTCAGATTTGAAAAAGTTCATTCCACTCATCTAATTCAATTAGTTGCTATTGGCATATCTGTGCCCTTCATTCTGTATGTTAGCCACAATTTTCTCTTCCTCTGCCTTTTTATCCTCTTGAAATTAAAAAGCAATGGCATAATGTAACACAACAATTAGTGAGGATAATAAAGAACCAAAGAGAAACTATCATGGGATTTGTAAAAAAAATAACATTACATGAGGTGAATACTAACTACTTTTTTTTTTCTTCTTTACTGCCTTTTTCTGATGTTCCTTCTGTTACAATGTGCTTAAAATCAAAACACATCCCCTACCTAAATGCTGAATGCCTTCCACCATTCATTCACTAAAAGGATAAGTGGCACACATTAAGAACAACATTGCCAACTCTACCAAAAAAACCAGCTAGCAAATAATCAAAAGGTGCTTACTTTTTGCCAAAAAAGAAAGCAAAAAATGTAAAATGAATATAAAAAAATGTATAAAAGTTACTGAAATAGTTTACTGAAATTTCCCTGTCCTAGCAGGAGGGTGAATTTCTTAATGGTCCATGGTATGGTTTCCATGCTTTTTCTCGACCCCTGTGCTCAGTCCCCGGTTTATTACCTCGATCAATCAATTCTAGCCACTCTACTTCTATCTTGTAGGGTAAGCTCTATTTTCGGAAATTTCTTTCAACTAGAAAAAGGAGAATAATTACCCTTGTCGCCCCCGTTCATCCTTGTATAATATGGTCGCTAGATCCCTATCCGCTGCGCAAATTATCGCAATGCTGGGTAAGTTTCTTTGCTTTTCCTCGCCTCTCTTCTGCTGTCTCTCTTTTTGTACTTCAGCTCTCTTTTTTCCCCTTCGTTTTCCTTAGTGTATAACAATGTTTTGGTTCCTCTGGACCTGTAGAATTCTTCATATTAAAATAGGAATATCCTTAGTCCTTACACTATGCTGGCTCTTGATCAAAAGTTAAGCAGAATACTGTTCTCTGGTTATGTTTGTATTAACGTACAGCTTGAATGTGATCTCGTTCCTGGGTTCTATTATCAGTCATATCTTATACCCAGTGACAAAAATTTCAGTTCGATCTGTTGAAAATAAACTGGTCAAGCTATAGATTTGAAGTTTCTTATGTTATAAGTGTAATTCTAGTTATTTGCCACTCAGTAATCCCTATGATTTCTTCCATTAACCTCGCGCTTAGGGCTGCAATTGAGCTGAGCTAGTTGGATGTTGAAGCTTGCTCATTTATAGCTGGAATTTGTCGATTCGAGCTGGTGTTCGAGTAGGCTAGCGTTCAGCTCATCTCGGTTTGAGAGCTCATTGTGATCTGCTCAAGCTTGAGCTTGATTGACTGGACATTAATATGAGAAAAATCCCATAGGCTGGAAGGAAGGAGAGAGTACATAGATGAAATTGGAAGGGGATATTGAACAGTGGGCTGTACCATTTTCCTCTTTAAAAAAGTAGGGATTTTTTGACTTTCATCCCACTTACTAATATGAATTTGTACTTACATCCCACTTTTTAATTTTATTTGACTTACGTCCCATTTTTCGTCACGAAAAGACTTTTCGTGACAAAATAAATATTTTTCGTGACAAAATAAATACTTTTTGTGACGAAAAGTGGGACGTAAGTCAAATAAAATTAAAAAGTGGGATGTAAGTACAAATTCATATTAGTAAGTGGGATGAAAGTCAAAAAATCCCAAAAAAGTATATAATAGCTGAGTCGAGTGCTCATTCACTGGCACGAGTCAATATTGTTTTGTCATTTCAAAATATGAGTTTCCCTATGTTAAAGCTCTGCTCATCTAGGGAATCAAGCTCATTTCCGTGTTCAACAATGGCTCTTATAAAGTGAGCTTGAGCCAATTGGGCTTGCAAATTGTGCTCTCTTTATTTGCAGTACTTGCACCATTTTATAAGTGAAGGAAATATATGGAGAGAAGGGTAACATAGGCATGTGCCTGGGTCTAAGAAGTAGAGAAGTCTCTGAAGGTTCCAAACATTTGGTCTTCTACATTATTTGCAATGCATTCACATATGGTTTGGGCCTCAAATATTTTTCTCTTTTTATTCTTCATCTCTGCAATAAATTTTTGTTTAGTGAAATTTGAGTTTTTTGCAAATGATCCTTTTGTTCTTCTCTAGTTAATTCAATAAGTCAGCACCATTTTGCTTAGTACTTTTTCTCTTCATTTTAGGTTCCTTTTTCCTTAAGTATATTTTATTGCTGACCAGAAGAAACTATAGTCTCCTTAACAGTTTGATGCCTCATTTCCTGCAGATTGGGCCCTTGCATGTTGACAGAGTAGACTTCAGTGATCATCATATTATTGAAGCTGAAGTAAGTAACTCGTTTCGTCAGACTGGTATTGTAACTTTTCATTTTCAAGTAGTTTCTTATATTTAGAGGTGGTGAAGTATCATGAATGAGGAGACCTACCTGGAAATCTGGGCTGGCACATCTCGATCTGACCTATTTCGTAAATAAGACGTCTTTGCGTGCTTTGCTTTGACTTGTTTTACTCCTTTCTTCTGGCACCTCACGTTGCTTGCCTACTTTTTATTTACGAAGTGGAAGTTCCCCCCTCATCATCTAGAGGTCTAAAAGCCAGTCACATTCAACTGAGATGCCATTATTCATGTAACCATTGTATTTCTGATGGGTTCTTGAGACAATTTGTCTAGTTGGTGAACTGCCACTCAGCTCCAGTCTCAAAGTTGTCTAGCAATGTGATTTACATTTTATGGAGTATAATGCAGTCGAGTCAATAACCAAAAGCTGAACCTTGCATGGGTCACAGGAACTGAATATTCATACATTTACTGTTCTGAAATTGGATGTCATGTGGCAAAATGGGTCAAAATTGAACCGTTCTTATTGTTTAGCAAAAACTTTAAGACAACTTATCTGGTAAAAGCAGTCTCTGAACCATCATCATGTGTACGCAATATAGGATGTTCGTGTTATCAGAAAGAGGCTTCAAGAACTACAGGATGGATTTAGGGTAGAAGCAATCATGGTAGTGACAGAAAAGGTTTCTTTCTAACTCTAACTAAAATTTAATATGTGATAGCTATCTTTCAATATACTATCACATGCTTATAGTTTCTGACTCTTGGTTAACAGGATTATGATCGTGACCCGATTGTTCTCAGAGGGCTGGATGATATAATGGTTTTAGTCCTTTGTTCTTCTGTTAACATCATCCCTTCTAAGAATCGCTCGGAGGAGAATTTCAAAATGGAACTGATGAAGCTTCTTGTGAAAAAACATGGAGCTGACTTGCGAACAGTTAAAAGATGATCTTGTTTCTGATGATAGTTCAACGAACTTTAACCATGTGAGATTATTTAGTCATTTTTCTCCACCCATGAGTGTGATTTGAAGCATCCATTTATTTATAATTTCGTATATCCTAACATGATGTACATAGTGTTGTATTACCTACTTGAGGATTCTGATGGAGTCTAAACTTTTAACTAAATTTTATCCAAATTCATTTTGCTCTGCATAAAACATGAATCTATCTGTTGTTGACTTTCTTGTATTATGAACTCTGTGGTCACCTGTCATTATTTCACACGTAATATTCAAAATTTGAAGTTGTTTGTTAAATTTTATCTCGACCAGCATGTTTGGATTTCCTTAAATCAAAGTTTATCTCATCCATTGGAATCAGTGCAAACCAAAAGCTACCCGAGCCTGAAGCTACACACTTAAATTATTAGTAAACTTTACTGAACTAATTGAATAAGTCCCTACAGCTCCCCTACTACTTTACTACCATTCTATCACATTAAAATAAACTATCTACATCATTAAAATAAACTATCTACTTCACTACAAGCCTTCAGATTGTCACCATGAAGGACCTGATTGTCACCATGGAGGATCGGATACGGATTCCATATCCATACTCTTGTCCTATCGGGTTGACACGGATACTTCTCCTTAAAGTGGAGAGTCTGGGTAACATAGGTAAGCTCTAAATTTTATAGCAAATGTGGGATATTAATGCACTTTCAGTGACATTGGCATTATCCTAAATTTGATTGGAGAAGAAAGATTTATATAGGGACTCTAGATACTTGGAATAAGGACATGCACTTTCTGTAGTGCTTCAGTTTAAGAGGTAGTAAATATAAGGCGAATATAGCTAATTGATGGACTCAGTGTTAGGTATATCAGATATCGGATTTATATATCACGCAATATATTTTAATATCTTATACCAATAATATATTACTAAATGTTCTATCAAATTCAAATATCTAGTTGTACTAAATGTTATAAATTTCTCAAAGCCCAAAACCAAGTAACTAACTAACCAAAAACATCTAATATAACATCATAACATACATGGTAAAAAACTACAAATTATAAAATTACAAGTACCTTTGGACACTCTTTTAGACTTGAGTCCTCGTCATCAACCGTCACTAAACTAACTACAAACCATAAAACAACAACATAAGTACATCATAAGAAATATAAACCATTGCTTAACTTCAATAAATTAAACATTAAACAATATGTGCTACAAACATTAATTAACTTCTAGAAATTAAATATTTATCCAAAATAAAAGTGATGTCTTCTAGTCTAGCCTCTTAGGCCTTAACAAATAACATCGAAAACACAAATAACACCCACAAGGACTAAAACACAAATAGATAGTCATCAAGAAGACGAGAACAATAAAAGACAATCCAAGTCTTCAATGTTTATCCTCTTCTAACTCTTGTACTCTTCTTCATCATTTGCTGTATAGTCATCAAGAGCAATAGACTCTTCTGCAACACGAACGTCCTCCTCTGAAGAACTTGACCCAAGCTCTTCTAACTCCTCCATCTCTGATGCTTTTCGTTTTCCTTTAGAGGATTTAACAGTTGTTCTAGAACTCCTACTTGCTGCCGAGTCAACTCTTCTCCAGGAAAGACCTCATCTTCATCATCATCAAATAGACTTCTCGATATCAACTCCGAACCTTTCCTTCATCTAAGCTTTTAGCGACGGTGGGATCTCTATTCGGATCACTCTACAGAAGTGCATTGAACTTCACAAGGACGAGAGCATTTAGTCTTTAGATTCTAGTTGATTCCTCTTCTTTCAATTAATCTACAATAACGCTTGTTACTTAAAACCAATTTACCATTCAAAATGTCAATCATCAAATAACTTGAATAAACAACCTAGTAACTAAATGTAAACTATTACCATCTCAAATGTGTTCTATTTTCTTTCTCAACTAGAGGAACTAGTGTTCAAGCTCAATATCCTCATCACGATGCTCCTCAATTATAACGGAATGTCTTTTTCGTGGAATTTCCACCAAAAGACTGAAATTAGACAGTTTATTAAAAGTTAAAACATACTTAAGGTAATTATTCAAGTAACTTGGACATCAATAGTGACCTAGATTAAACTTTCAATCCTGGACCTTTAATGGTCCTTAGTCACATCTCGTGCAAAATGTCTCATTTGGTATGCATAGATGTCAAGATCTTTGGCAATACTAGTGAAAATATCCATATCATTGGAATACATCCTTGAGAAACAATCAACATTCCACCAATAAACTTATGCAGAGGTACTCATCTTGCTATTTAATCTACTATCAATTAGCTTCCAAATATTACTATATTTGTTCTCTTTTATTATGAAGAGCAACAACAATTTTGTACTAGCCTTCAACGTATCTCCATACAACCACCCTATCGAAGGCTGTTACCTTCGACTCTTCTCAACACTCTAATCAATGAGGGTAAATATGGCAATGACAAGATCTACGTTCTTTCAAAATTTGCTACTCATGATAATCCCATAAACTTATAATTTCATACAAAAAGTTACATATAAGATTCAAGAATTCAAGAATAGATAACTAACTAATGTAGTCGCTTGAAGAATTAAAAGTTTACAGTCTTTGTTGTATGTTTTGGACAACTTAAGCACACTCTGTTCTTCACTTTTGAACATCTCTTTCAACTCCTTCTGCAAAATACTTTGCAAAAAAAAGAAATGAAGCACCAAATCTAGTCACTCCGGACCGAACAGTATCTTTGAGAGTTTAGCTTCTTACAAGCATCTCTCATCTTGTTGAGCGACTTGGTATTACCATAGATAAATACGGTAATCTGACGTGCCAAAGTGACGTCATCCTTAACTTGCTTCAGCCTCCCAATGTGTGCAAGCAATAGGTTAATTGTGTGTGCTGCACAAGAAGTCCAGAAGATATTCAGCCTCTTCAACTAACATCTGTGCTGCCGCCATATTGTTTGATTCGTTGTCCGTGACAAGACGCACCACATTCTCCTCTCATGGGCCATCTTTATTGTCAATCGCTTCGTCCACGAAATCAAAGATAAACTTTCCATCATGTACTGCAGAAGAGACATTCTTAGACTTCCAAGCTGCAGCTAACGACCGAGTGTACCACTATATTCATGAGACTCTTAGTTCTTCCTTTCCGATCATCACTCATAAGGCTATAGCCATTTATCTTGCAAGTCTCGAAGAATGTGCACAATTCCTTCGTACGTTCCACCTCATGTTTAAGAACTTGTGCCTCACCTCATAAGATATTGGAGGCTTCATATAAGGGCCGTGCATTCCAATCCAATTGGATGCACCATTTGATTAAACGAAGTACCATCAATGAGATTAAGTGGAATGCCCTTCTCATATACCCATCTTGCAATATTACATGCACCATTTGATTAAACGAAGTACCATCAATGAGATTAAATGGAATGCCCTTCTCATATACCCATCTTGCAATATACATGCAACTATCATCTCTCGCCCTCATTCTGCTTGTGTTTATTGGACTCTAATGTGCCTTCATCTTGTTGGAAGTTGTGTCGTCCGAAGAGAGTTGGATGTATTGGTTCTTCATAGGCCCTTTAGTGTCGTCATCATCCTCGACGAGAAGGAACTCGTATGAGAGGAGTCATTACATGCACTGTGACTTCCAACAACTACTTCATCCAAGTTGACTTTCAACCTCGCGGCTTTTGCTTTCTTGGATGCCTGTAGTGAATTTATAGTATCTCTTGCCTTCCTCTTCACGTCTCCCAGCACTTTAGAACATGGTTGAATGTTGCCTCCAATCCATCCCATGTGTTGCTTGAGCCTACTTATCCCTCCATTGAAAACTTCTTCTCATAGTTGCATTTTATCTTATTTGAGTCATTTGCATTAACTTTGGTACCACTATCAGAAAGTGGATCCATTCTCGATGACGCAGACTATCTATAAAACAAGCAATGTTGCAGAAAACGGTATGGGCGGCCGACTAGTCGGCAGTCGGCCGCCCCCGCCTCGACTAGCTGCCTAGTCGGCCCATAAGTCGGACGACGCAGAAAAACAGTCTAGTCGGCCAACTAGTCGGCCCTAGGCGGCTAGCCGGCGCTAGTCGGCCGACTAGGCTACTGATCAGCCAAAAAAAGGGGTTGAGAATATGAGGAAACCCTACCCCTATCCAAATTAGGTTCAAAAACCTAACATGTTTGAACACAACAGCCAACAGCAGCTCTTACAAAAAAAATGAGGAGAAAGAAGAGCTCGAAGAAGAAGAAGAAGAAGAAGAAAGAAGAAAGAAGAAAGAAGAAAGAGGAGCCACTTACCTCTGCGCCGGCTGCCGTTCCTACCGACTGCAGTGCCAGCGCCGCCGTTCCTGCCGACTGCAGTGCCAGCGTTGTCGTTCCCCGCCGCCGTCAGCGCCCGAGCCGCCGAGTCCTTTAGGTATGTCTTTCTTCTTTTTTTTTTTTGGGTTTGCAAAGATGGGAAGTGAACTGCAGCAGCAACACTTCTTTTTTTGTGAAGTGAACAGCAGCAGCACACTTCTAAAATATCCCCCCCTCTCACACGACAGCAGCAGCAGCACTTCTCAAATAACCCCCCCCCCCACCACACGTTTTTTTGTGAGTGAACAGAACAGCAGCTGCAGCACTTCTCCTACACTAACACATGATGAGTCATGATGTTTAAAAAAAACACTAACACTAATTTAAAATTTTTGCTAATAGTGCATATATATATATATATATATATATATATATATATATATATATATATATATATAATGTTTTTGTTTTTGTTTTTTTTACTTGTTATTGATATTTGATATGATCCAATTGTTTTATAGATATGGCTACTTCATCGGCCGCTTCCAATTCCAATGTTGGTGAAATGGCAAGTGATTTGAACATCCAAAATGCTCTCAAACGTGCATCCGGTAACGTTGGATGGGATTATGGTGAACTTGTGGATGTGAAGGCATTAGACCGAGTTCGATGCAAGTTTTGTTCAAAGATTGTGTCCGGAGGCATCTACCGGCTCAAATGTCATGTAGTTGGTCGTGTCGGAAATGTGAAAGCTTGCAATAAAGCCACTAAAGAAGCAATACAAGCATGTGTAGAGGCACTTGATGGTGCTAAGAGGAAGAAGATACAGAAACAAGACGAAGAGACAGAACTTAGAAAAGAAGTTTCGACATCACATGATGCTATGGAAAGGGATGTCGACATTGAAGTCACGAGACCGAAAATGTCTACTATTGATAGATTTGTGGAGATCAACCCAGAAAAAAATACTGAGTCCACAATGTTTACAAAGCAAGCTAATTTGAGAGTATTGATGGAAAAGAAGAAGGTGATGGATACCAAACAATACATAGCACGGTGGGTCATTGAGAGTGACATTCCTTTCAACACCATTCAAAATGATAGTTTCAAGCTAATGACTGATGCTATTGGACAGTTTGGTCCAGGATTACCTACGCCAAGTCGATATCGGTTGAGTGGTCCATGTTTGAATGCGGAGGTGTCGAGAGTTAAGAACTCTCTAAAAAAGCATGAAGAAGAGTGGGGCATATCCGGTTGTTCTATTATGACCGATGCTTGGACTGACCGCAAAAGGAGGAGCATTATGAACTTGTGTGTTCATTGTAGGGAAGGGATCTCTTTTATTTCTCAAGGGAAGATTCTGATGCATCTCATACGGGGTCCTACATATTTGAGTATGTTGATAAATGTATTGACGATGTAGGACAAGAGAAGGTGGTGCAAATTGTGACAGATAATGCTTCAAACAACATGGCGACGACAATTTTGATGGCTACCAAAAGGTCTAATTTATTTTGGACTTCTTGTGCCACACATACGGTAAATCTTATGCTTGAGGCAATTGGTAAACTTCCAAGGTAAGTTTTGACTCAAACTCCTAGTTCATTATTTATTTACTTCATTACTTGATTGTTTTATTACTTATTTACTTGTAAACTTCAAGGTTCAATAGTACAATTGATAAGGCAAGGGCCTTAACCATTTTCATATATTCTCATCACTCAACCTTGAGTATGATGAGAAAGTTGACAAAGAAGCGTGACATTGTACGACCGGGAGTCACACGATTTGCAAGTAACTACCTTACTTTGCAAAGCTTGGTAGAGAAGGAGCAACTAAGGCATATGTTTGCTTCCGAAGAATGGGTCCGGAATTCACATTCCAAAAGTGTGAAGGAAAAAGTGGCATATGCAACCGTTATTAGCATATCTTTTTGGAAGTCGGTGAACTCATGCTTTTGTTTTCCGGCCATTGGTGAAAGTCCTCCGCCTTGTTGATAGTGATAGGCCATCTATGCCATGGTTGTATGGAGAACTTGAAGTGACAAAAGAAGAGATCAAGGAGGAAGTCTATAGCAGACTTGAAAAGAATTATAAACCGATACTTGACATTATCGAGACTAGATCCAAGGGTAGACTTGATTCCAATTTGCACTTGGCGGGATATTTCCTTAATCCATACTATTTTGCAAAGAATAGGGTGGAGATCGGAGATGACGTAGCTTGTATGGAAGCTATTCTCGATTGTGTGGAGAAATTCTTTTCCGATGACTTGAACACTCAAGTGAAAGTGAGTGATGAAGAATTAATCATGTACAAGAATTTGATGGAAATGTTTGGAAGAAAACAAGCGGAACTTTCTTATCAAACTAAATGTGTCAATGAATTTAATCCCGGTAAGTCTTGACTCCTAAACTCACTTGATTACTTTACTTCATTGATTAAGTACTTATTCACATATTTTTGTATGCTAATAAATGCTAGCCGGATGGTGGAGTAATTATGGTGGCAATGCACCAAATTTGAAGAAGATGGCAATTAGAATTCTCTTCTTGACCACAAGTTTATCGGGTTGTGAGAGGAATTGGAATACTTTTGAAGGGATATTCCACTTTTATTTTATTTTTTGACATGTTGCTTTTTATATTCTTCATCTAACTAATTAGAATGTTCTATATAAATATTGTAGGTGCATACAAAAAAGAGAAATATACTTGATTCAGAGAGATTGAACAAGTTGGTGTATGTTCAATTCAACTCCAAAATTCACAATAAAAAAAAGAGTAATTGATGATAAAGATGTTCTTCAAGCGGATGATTGTACTCATGCTCAACATTGGTTGGTTGATGGGATGGATGATGAGAGTGATGTTGATCCCGTCACCGGAGCTACATGGGAGGTACTTGACCAAGCGGTGGGAGCAAATGAACTACTTGAACCTAGGAGGAGCTCTAGGATCATGAGAGAACTTGATGAGGAAGAGTTTATCTCGGAGGCCGAAGAAGATGATGGAGATGATGACTTTGAGTCCGATGAAGAAAGAGATGTGCCATTAGTGGATGAGCACGATGATATCTTTGAAGATTGAGCACTTTAATCTCTATTTTTCTTTTTCTGAAATTTTGATTATGTACAAGACATTTTTACTTTGGAGTTTGGGTACTTAAGTTAATATTTTGATGACATATGATATATATTGCATAATTATATTTTTTATTGCACACACACACACACACACATATATATATATATATATATATATATTATATATATATATATATATATATATATATATATATATAATCCAAAACCGACTGGTCCGATTAATCCCTAGTCCCCGCCAACTGACTAGCGGCCGACTAGCGATTTTTGCAACCTTAAAAAGAAGAACAAAATTGTTACAATTTAGGAGCCCGGTTTCAGATTAGAAATATCCAATCTAATATAATTGATAAACCTGAAGCTACAATCTTTTCACATATTAAGCAATCTATGCATACAAAAACAGGGCATGACACTTAAGAATGCTACATGAAAAGAATAGGATTCAAATAGTCATAGAAAGGAGAAGAGGGACTGTTATGATTTTAAATAACAAAGGCTTAAGGGATGTTGTGATATGAATCATGGTAACAGGGCATGACACTTAAGAAAGCTACATGAAAATAATAGGATTCAATAGCCATAGAAAGAAGAAGGGGGACTGTTATGATTTTAAATAACAGAGTCTTAACAGATTTTGTGATATGAATCATGGTTCAAGAGGAGGACCGGGGGAGAGGTATATATAGATTGATCATGGATGTATCGTTCAAAAGAAATAAAAGTTGCAGCATATCAGTAGAAATGTTGACAAGAATTACCAAACTAGCACCTTTGAAAGGAATAAAACAAAAGAACTCAGTTGAAACTTGAAATATTGTTTGTATTCACAATCAAAGTTTTGTGAATTCAAATTCGGTTGCTTATCACAATCACTGTTCTAAAAGCGGTCTAGGCGACCGCCTAGGCAGCGCCTGGCGTCCGTCCGATGTCCGCCTAGGCGTCTGCCTAGACCCCCCGACACCCGACTATGCATATTTTGGGGGTTTATGGACTTTTTTTCTGCAATTTTCAGTAAAATTTTTTTTGGATTTTATCTATTTATTTTTGAACCGCCTAGACGACCGCCTAGGCGGATTAGGTGCTAGGCGGCGAGTGCCCGCCCGACTAGCGCCTAGCGCTTCTCACAACCTTGATCTCAATCAGATAAATAAAACACAAGAAGTCGTACAACAAAAGGAGTAGCAGCAAAATCAGACAACAAAATCAAAATTGTTAATAGTTACCCGGTCGGATGTTGGTCCTCTAATCTTTTATTCTTCCTTTAATCTCTGTCAAGACTCAAAATCAAACAAGAAAAGGAAAAAACCAGAGAACAATAGCGGGAGTTGGCATTTTTTTTCTTTAGTAGCCTTTTAGTTATATGGATTCAGGTAAACCAATCCAACTCGACCCGACCGGAAACCCATTAAACTGTTATATGTAAATGTCAGATAAAATCAGTCGTTATTGTATCGGCCGATATTTGCCAAAACGATATATGGTCGATATATGTCATTTTGGCTTCAAAACGGTAATATCGGCCGATATCTTTGATTTCTCAAACATTGTGTTAAGTATTAGTATTATTATGTAATATCTCAATAAGTGTGAAGCTATATTTAATATTTACATTCCTTTCTCTCTCTCTATATATATATTAGATCAAACCATCTCTTGAGGGATTATAGGATTTATTATTTTCTACAGAGTATCAGAGCCAAAATCCTAACCCTAGTCCTACCTGCCGCCCCCTCTCTCACTCAAACCCTAACCCAAGCTGCCACTGCCCCCCTCTGCTCCCCCCGCCGACCCTGCTGCTGCCCCCACCCCACCCCACCCCATCTGCAGCTGATGTTGCTAACGTTCAACCCCCCCTCTTTCTCCTGCCGCTATTGTTGTCCCCCCTTCCGGCCGCCCTCCCGTGCCACTGTTTACAAAAAAAAAATCATTGGAGTCGACTTTTTCAAGGAGCAAACTATGAAAGTTTGTGTAAATCTCTAAACCTCGGCATAACATTAGGATTAAACAGAGAGCAAACTGTGATAGTTTGTATGAATCTTTATTCCTGACTCGGTATCCATATCAGAATTTAACAAAGAGCAACTAGTTTTGTGTGAATATTTGTTCCTGATTTGTGTGATCCATCTTGATCTCTGTCAAGTATGCTCAAGCTAGCATTGACAGAGTTGATGTGAATATCAAGCAGTTCCGAGCAACGATAGTCGAATCAAGAACCTGAAGGATATCGAATATTGGGATAAAAAACAGTGCTGACACCACCGTCGTCGGGAACACAGAAGCGGGGACACCGAGCATTGGTTCGACGATTTCATCGATTTGACTTTTCAATCGGAGGCTGGATGGTTCGGATGGCTACTCCACGTGGCACAAGAAGGTTGAGAAGACGCTTAAGGGAATGCGGTTGTCAAAGTATCTTACTGATAACCCTCTAAATGCGGATGATCCCAAATACGAGCAATGAGAGACTGATGACAACAGACGGTTCACATAGTTGATGAACTCGATGGAACCATCAGTTGAAGATATGGTTCAAAACACGAATTCGGTAAAAAAATTATGGGAGGTCCTAGCGGTTGCGTATGATAGAAATCACATTTGTTTCATATTTATGACTAGATTGTCAGCGTCTACCGAGATGATCAAGGGGACAAGACACAGAAGGATCACTTTCGAGCCTTTAAGGTCCTGACTGATGAGGTGGATCATATATTACCTCTGACGACGTATTTCAATGAGGCAAGAACTCATCAACAACTATATGTCATGGCATACCTAGTCTCACTTCATCCTGATGCGGATTCTGCACGGTCTCAGATTATTGCTGGGGCTGAGGTTCAACTCTGGTGGAAACCTACTTTTGTATCATACGGACAACGAAAGCACTTGGGACTGATACGAGTGATACACCTGCTGATCGATCTGCCTTGGAAGCTGTTCGGAATGGATTTCGCGTAGGTCGCGGTGGTAGACAAGGTGGCTGGATTGCTGGAAGTGATGGTAGATGAGGTAGTAGTGGTCGTGATGGAGGACGACCGCGCACATGCTTCAGTTGTGGCCAACCAGGACATTTTCAATGACAGTGTCCTAAGGCTCCTACCGCCAACGTTGTATCAGATGCTCATAACGAAGAGCGATCCGTGAAGATGACTTCAGAGACCTATGCAGAATTTCTAACTCAGCGGAATGGTGGAGCCTCTACATCTGGATCTATAGCCGGATACTCAACAATGTGTGTGGTAAAACCGAATCAATGGGTGATAGACTCGGGCGTGTTTGATCACATGAGATACGATGCAGGTATTTTGAATGATTATGTATTTATGGGTCGTGTGACAGATATTACTGTTGCGAATGATAGTTCTCTGAAAGTTCATGAAAAAGGAGGTACCCGCCTCTCTCCCAGGTCGCCATTCACGTCAGTTTTACATACACCTGGAAACCCTTTTAGTTTATTTTCCATTATTCGGTTCGGATTACTCGTGACTTACACTTCTCAGTAACGTTCTTTTCTGATTGTTGTGTTTTTTAGGACCTAAAGACTGGAAAGAATATTGGAAGAGGCATGTGGCTAGAGGCTTGTACCTATTTGAATTGAGTTCGTCTATCGCCTGTGTAAGTGTGTCTAGGGGTGAGCATTATTCGGTTTTGAACCGATAACCGAACCGAACCGAATAAGAGATTCGGTTCGGTTTTAAAAAAAATCGGTTCGGTTTCGGTTTGGAAAATACTAAATTTTCTTATTCGGTTTCGGTTTTGGGTTTCGGTTTCGGTCCAAAACCGAAAACCGAATAAGAAAATTTAGTTTATATATATATATATATGTATATAATAAATATATCTAGGTATATTTAGTTATTATATATATTAACAAAAAAATACAAATAAACCCAAAAACTGAATAAACCGAAAACCGAACTGATTTAATTCGGTTCGGTTATTGACTAATTCGGTTCGGTTTCGGTTTTGCTTATTCGGTTTCGGTCCAATTCGGTTTTCGGTTATTCGGTTCGGTTGGAACCGAATAAACCGAATACTCACCCCTAAGTGTGTCCTTCAACCCATTTGAGTTGCATTGCTGGCTAGGTCACCCATCTACATAAGTTCTTCAGAAAATGTGTCCATCACTAGATCTTCGTGTACCGTTTAATTGTGAGTCATGTAGCTTAGCTAAACATCATCGTGCATCTTATCTAGTGAATTTCAATAAACTTGTTTCAGCTTCGTTTGAGTTAGTACATTTTGATATATGGGATCGATGCTTTATCGAGTTTGTGTTGGGGTTCAAATATTTTGTTTTCTTTGTTGATGACTACTTGCGAGTCACTTTTGACTACTTAACGGAAAATTATTCCAAATTCTTTGATATATGGTGTACCTTTTATATTGAATTAAAAATCTAATTTGGGGTCTCTGTTAAGTGTCTTCGAAGCTACAATGGTCACTAGTATGTGTCTCGACAGTTCACTTCCCATCTTGCCAGGCATGAGATTATTCATCAAACTTTATATTCCTTTACACCACAACAAAAAGGTGTGGTAGAACGTAAGAACCATCACCTCTTAGAAACAACTCGAGCACTTATGTTTCATGTCCGTACTCAGTAAATTTTAGTGAGATGATATTCTCCTGGCTTGTTATGTGATCAATTGAATGTCATCTGTCGTCTTCAATGACAATACTCCTTTTTCAGGTTATATTTCAATTTCATTCCATTTCCTTTACTAATTTTTTTTGGGTGCTTGTGCTACGTTCGTGATACTCGTACTACCCTTTCTAAATTGGATCCGAAGGCACTAAAGTTTATTTTTCTTGAGTATTCTAATGACCAGAAAGGGTATCGTTATTTTTTCGACTTTAAGGAGGTATATCGTGTCTCGAAATGTTACCTTTGTCGAGACTGAGATTCCCTTATCCTCTCCAGTTAAAGAATGTTTCCAAAGTTTACCCAGATGAGAATTTTTTTCTATATCCGATTCAAACACATCAACCACCCGTAAGGGTACCCTCTCCTATCAAGTCAGTCTCACCATCCCACGGTCCACAAACACCATCTCTGTCAGATTCAGATTCACCAGACATGCCTTCCCCCGTAGAACCAATGTTGTTATCAGAATCCTCCTCTGACGCCACAACTCTATTAGCGTCTGATCTATCGACTCGCCCATGTCGTGACTAACTCTATCACCGCCCGATCTATCGACTCGCCCATGTTGTGACCATCCATTATATATTAACAACTACAAAGGGCCCGCGAGTCACACTCAGTCATTGGTGGCTGCTATTGATAGGATTCAGATCCTACAATCTGTCGAGGAGGGACTCCAATATTTTGGTTGGTACGCTGCTGTGTAGAGGAGATGTGGGCGCTATAGGAGAACCGTACATGGGACTTGGCGGATTTGTCTTTTGGTAAGAATGCAGTATGTTGCAAATGAGTATTCACTATCAAGTTGAAATTGGATGACACTCTTGATCGTCTAAAGGCTCATCTTGTGGCAAAAGGGTATTTTCAGACTTATGACATGTATTATTTTGAGACCTCCTCGGTTGCCAGGATGACCTCTATGCGATTGTTATGTCTGATATGATTAGCCTTTACTTCAATTGGATGTGAAGAATGTCGGATGTAAAGAACGCGTTTCTCCATAAAAATCTTGAAAAGGAAATGTATGCACTGCAACCTTCTGAGTTTATTGCAAGAGAGTAAAGTGTCTTATCTGCGAAAGGTACTTTACGGCCTCAAACAATTACCTTGTGCTTGGTTTGGTCGATTGTCACATGTAGTTACCCAATTTGGCATGTGTCAATCGAAGAAGGATCATTCAGTATTTTACCGACGGGCATTAGCCAGACGGATACTACTTAGTGTCTATTTTGATGACATCGTGATTAGGGGGATGACATGCAGTGTATTGCTGAGGTGAAAAAGTTTATGGACAAGCAATTTTAGACTAAAGATATGGAAGCATTGAAGTGCTTCTTGGGCATCGAAGTCACACGGGATGAGCAAGTCATTGTAATGTCTCAGAGAAAATATGTTCTTAACATACTAACTGAAGCATGAATGATGCAGACTAAGGGAGTAACCTTACCCATGGATTTAAGGATAAAGTTACTTTCCGATGAGAGGATACTGGTGACCAATTCATATTAGTATCGTCGGCTGGTTGAGAAACTCAATTACTTGGAAGTTATGATTCGTCCGAGCATTTCTTTTGTTGTAACTGTAGTGAGTAGATTTATTACTTCTCTACGAGTTCCACATTAGCAAGCTGTTCTTAGGATCTTGCGCAATCTAGCTCACAATCTAGGAAAATGAATTCATATGGAGAATTAGGAGCATACTTATCTTTAGTGTCTTACTGATACTAACTAGGGTGCGAGTCTTACAGATCGATGGTCTACATCCGGCTATTCAGTATTTATTAGAAGGAACTTAGTGTTATGGAAGAGCAAAAACAGAGTGTGGTCTTACGATCAAGTTAAATACTGGACCATTACTTATGACACAAGAGAGGGGTTATATTTGCAACACCTCCTAAAGGAGTTGGGAGAACAAGCATGATCGGAAGCAACAGATGTGTGGTGTGATAACCAGTCAGCCATCCACATTGCTACCATTTTCGTATTTCATAAATGGACGAAACACATTGAGATTGGCGTCCACTTCGTCCGTGATGAATGCCAAAATGGGGTGATAACATTTCATCATGTGAAAACCAGAGATCATATAGCAGATATCTTTACAAAGTCCTTTTTAGGCATTTGCGTTTGGTTTCTTTATAACAAGCTGGACATGATTGACATCTATGCTCCAGCTTGAGGGAGGTGTTAAGTATTAATATTATTACGTAATATTTCAATACGTGTGGATCTTTATGTAATATTTCAATAAGTGTGAACCTATATGTAATATTTCTTTCTATATATGAGACCAAACCCTCTCTTGAGGGATTATGATATTTATTATTTTCTACACACCTGATATAATAATATTTATATGTTTTATAATTTTTTTTGCGATATCCGGCGTAACGCACATGACTTTGTGCATGCTGTATTTCATGCCATTTAGGCTCACCGTCACCAATTTTCGTACACACCCCCCTAATTTTATAATCTTAAAATCTTTTTCTTTATTGTATTAGCAGGCAAAATAGGTATTTCATATATGCAACCATATGTACTCAAGCCAGCTGGTTTGGACCATAGTTTAGAGTCTTGGCCAATACCGATCCTATACAGCTGATATCGGTACTGTTTGGCATGTTTCGATCCAATACCGATTGATACCGATACTGGCTGATACCAACATTAGGGGTCCCTTTTCCAGTCAGTTCGGCAGAGAAAATTGAACCGAAAAAAACTAATCAATAATGATGTAAAAGCATAGTAATGTTGTAAAAACATGAAAACAAAGAAAACTTATGTATCACGGATAAACCAATCTTCAAGGGTGACTATTATTTGATTCAATTTCAAAACTACTGTGAAAGGACACATAAAATACTTACATTTATGCCTACTATATGTCTAAATTATTTTCTCTAATTTTATTAATAATCATTTGCTTTCCGATTCCAATACTCATCTAAAACCACTGATACTACCGATCCCGATATTCATAGGAAGGGTCCGTTCCCAATTCTGATACCGATACTGCGAACCTTGGACAAGGATCAAAGTATCGGCCGATACCGATACGTATCGGATCGGATTTGGCCTAGGCCGATCCGATACCGACCAAAAATATCGGTATCGCCCGATCCAGGAGAAAAAATTATGGTATCGGCCCGTATCGGGCCGATACGGGCCGATACGGACCGATACTTGCCGATACTGGCCGATACTTGCCGATACGGGCCGATACTGGCCGATACTGGCCGATACAGGCCGATACTGGTCGATACTGGCCGATACGAGAATTCAAAATACCAGAAAATATAAAAAACGAATTTTATCCCTGCCAAAAACATACTTTCGAAACAAAAAAAAAGGGTAAAGAAAGATTCTTCACGTCAAATCTAGGAATCAGTAATGAAAATTGGTAACATTTGCAATAAAATCTCTATAAATAGATGAAAAATCATTTGCAAATTACATCTAACAACACTAAAGACAGAAAATTATTCAGATTATAATATACTATTTAACAATATTATATACCATTTAACAATTTATATTATTGCAATATTTTTTTATTGTATATATACTATTTAACAATATTTATTATTATACACTATTTAACGTTTTATTCAATTATACTTGAAAAAACATAGAAAATACTTAAATAATGCATAAATATGTAAATTATTTTTTCCTAATTTATTAATAATTATTTAATATCGTCGATACAACCGATACCAAAAAATCCGATACTCCGATCCGGTACCGGCGATACTGCCGATACCGATACTCTTAGAAACTGTCCGATACCGATCCCGATCCCGATACTTTGAACCTTGCCTTGGACACATTTAGCAAGGACCAATAGATGCATCAGCTTAGGAGTGATGACTGCCAGAACTACGGTATGCCTAAATGAACTTGATTGGGGACGTAAAAAATGGATGCATAATTTGTTGATGTTAGAGAGAAAATGGCCCTTTTATTGGGAAGAGGCTTTGCTTGTTGTCAGGTACTTAATATGGAATTTGGCACTTGGATCAACTTTTATTGAGACTTTGGTATTAGGTTACAAACATATCGGCAAAATTTCCATATGCAAGATTTCATTGTCCACACGTAAATCTCATTTTCTCTCGAATGTTTATATTGTTCATTACATAGAAGTATTATGGATCCTTTTACTCCACATATCGGTTGCTGGGTGCTACCTATAATAGGACCAATTTCTCGTAATGAAGAATCCAAAAAGTCGAATCATATAGAGACCAATGGCAATGACCTCCTTTGTCCTTTATATATACAGTACCTCGATTTCTAAGTCTTGTCAAGGATCACATGAAGTTCACTGTCTTGTTAAGGCTCTTTCTGAATTTATATTTCGTAACGATTTTTTTCTTTCTTCTGTAAAGTGCCTATGCAGATTGACCTTCTCTAACATGTCTTGTATTTAAGATTGTTATACATGATATTTCCTTGAAGACCATATTATTTTCTCCTGCAGACTCTCATTGCATGCTGACTTGTCAATGCTATTGCATTAGCTTTATAAATCTCTTATCACCTATAATTTTGGAAGGATACTTCAGTTCTGAACATGTAACAAGGCATACATATGCACATATTTTGTACTATAACAAGAGAAGTACATTGAAAATGAAAAAAAAGAAGAAAAAAAGAAAGGATTCTGAAAGGGTATAATTTCCATTTTCTTTGCGAAAAAGTGGACACGTACATTTGAGATCGGAAGAATCCAAATTTAGCCTGTATCAGTTTCACACATAGATACCTAGAGTGTCCAGAGTGTCCAAGCAACAGCGGTGAAAATGGTCTAGTTGGCTGAGATAGGGCACTCTATCCAACAGTATAATGGTCATGCTATCCAACATTATTGAAACATATGTTCTGACTATAGAAGGTGATTTAACATCCTATTTAAGATATTTTGCAGAATGCAGAGAACATTAGAGGATGACCAACCAATTCCCTGATACTAACCAGTTTTATGTAAAATACTTTCTAGGAGCACTTCGATTAACACAACTTATTTTGGAGAACATTCTTTCACAAAATTTTAATAATGAAATCATGTTTACCCTTAGAGAGATTTTAAAATAACCTTTTTGTTTGTTGAAGTCAGGTTGTACTTATATTCACTATGAAGGCTTAATTTTTGTATCATTGCCCTTTTCCCCCAATCTATTTTGTTGAAGTTATAGTAGAAGCATCATATCGTAGAGCCGTACTATGTTGGGGTTTTATGTTCGTTTTTGTAGGCCTCAATAGCAAATATTTTCCCTTTTTGTAATTTCTTTCATATATCACGATATTGCTAATTGGGATTGTCATTCCTTCACTCTTTGTTAATGTATCAAAAAGATGATTACAATTTTCTATATCAAATTGTACCAATCTTACCTCTTCGTCTAGACTTTTTATAGTCTAGAGGAACTTGGAGGGTGCTCATTGGTTGCATGAGTTTAAATTGTAGTCCGATAGTCCGAAAGGTACGTCTACTTACCTGCCAATTGATGCCACTTAGGTTTTATGGTATGTGACCCTCTCTCATGCTTATAGTTACTTCGGCTATGAATTTGGCATCAATAAAGAACGTTGATGTCAGGTTGATAGCCAATAATAAGACTTTCAAATCCTGTATGGAATTTACTTATGTTCCATTGCCGGTGTCATTCTGATGGAAAAAGTCTTGGATGATGATGATGTTGATGATGATGGCATCTCGACAATGCTAACATGAAGTCTCCATTGTCTTTTCTTCCGTAATTGAATATTTTTTTTGGCTGTGCCCGCTTCTGTGTTAAGCACCAGCTTGAGAAGGTCAAGTTAGGAAGAGCAGGAGCCTGTTGATCCATTTCGAATGCAAAATTGCGCACTCACTGGATGAGAGTTGTCATTTGAGAAGTCGTTCGCTGGAACCTGGCTGAAACAAGCTAGACTTAAGAGGCAATATTCAAGCATCATGGCTCAATTCCTAAACCAGATTTGTTCAACTACCCGCTTTGTACCTTCAGAAATTATTTCTTTTCGGTTTCATGATGCAGACAGCAGCTGCATGAGGAAATCTTTTTGTGTTTGTTTGGTGTCGACACCTTCGGGTGGTTGGAAATGTAACACATAAGCATCGAGTCTATGTTATGAATAATTTAGGTCTCCTCTATCCCTTTCCGAGCTTCACAGCCTGCGCTTTCCTGCACAGCCAGCACCTTCCTGCATGCCTTTCCTGCACAACCACCATCACTTTCCTACACATTGCCTATGCACTTTCCTGCACTTGGCCATTTTTGATATTTTCTTCGACCGTCTTGTGTAAAAGGTTAAAGTTTGATTTGTAAAATTCAGTTTAAGAAGAGAGACATCGAGATTATTCTTAAAAGCAGATTCTGATCCTATGGAAACAGTGATCATCTATTGCTTGGGTAGCCTAAGAAAGTTGTTCGTCTTCTCGTAGGAGGTCTTAATGATAGATATCATGCGGTGGTGCTCGCTCGAGTTTGTGGGACTATGCTTTATGCCCACCCACCCTGTGCTTTCGCGACAGAAGGATAAGGTCTGAGCTGCACAATTAGTTCCTGATTTCCGAATGAATAAGATGTTTGATGTTGGTTGGTGCAGCTGAAAGACTGTAGTCCACGATACAAAGATCTATATTACGAAAATAATGGAGATCGTGGCGAAACATCAACTTCAGCAATATTTTCTGATGTAGTCGAGTGATAGGTATGTGGTTTCTTACTTTGTAGGGGGAGTGTAATGACCCTTTCATGACCTAATTTAGGTACGAAAGAAGCTTTTACACGAGCATGCTGATTTTTTAGGTTGATTATTTGGCAATACCTTATTTTGGTCCTGCAAGAATATGTAGAAACACAAAAAAAAAAATTCCTCCTTTTTTTTCATATTGCGTGCATGATTTGATTTGCGGTTATAGGTTGTTGATTGTAGGTGATGGCAGTTCAAAATTCACACGAATACCTTCGTTATTATTGTCGTCGTCATGGTTCGTGCATAGTGATATCATATGTGATTGAAAAGTAAAGATGGACAGCTATAAAGTTTCTGAAGTGAAACATTCGTCGTCACGTTGATGGTTGGGTAGTAATCGAACTTGTGTTTGAGAAGGAATTGCTTGAAGTGTATATGTTTGATTGAACCAAAGTGTCGGTCGACATCCTGTACTGATTGCACCTTACCAAGTATCATAACAGCTTTGGATTAGCGTATGATGATATTACTGACCAACATTGTGTTGGAGATGGGGATCATGTGTTCTGTATCAAATTTGGAATGTCAATGCTTTTGGAGATGCCGAGTGGGTCACGAAGTCTGAATAATCATCGAAGGTGTCTCGAGAACTCTTCGGAAAATTGGAGGGAGAGGTTAGGGGGGAGATTGTGATGTAGGCCACACATCACATGGGGGCCAAGCCCTAACCAACCAAAGCTGATGGTGATAAAAGCTCCCACCAGAAAGCATTAATGGCAATGGGCATCTCCCATAACTTCCCTCTCCCTCACGCCAACAGCACTGCCAAAGAGACCCACCTCTGGCCCCTCCTACTCCCATTAGGAACATAACACCCACCGTGATACCATTTAATGATCCCCTGGACCATTCTTTACCCCCACCCACACATGACATGACCCATGGCATGGTCATCCAACCCTATTCATTTTCTCTCTAGTTCTATTATAGCTAATAATCCTTCTAATATTTGAGATTTCATGTTCAAGGGGAAAAGAATGAAAAAAGAAAATTAGGGTACTTTACTTGGCTTGTGGGCTTCAATCCAGCATTCTTCTGTCAGAATGGAATCGGCTATCAACTATAGAACATGAGACTTTGTAAGCCCCTGTTTTTTTCAAATTTTAGTTTTATTAGTGTTAATTAATTTTTAATGTTATTTATGGCCTTAAAATAATTAATTAGATTTTTAGGAATTTTTCTAGAATTTTTAAATGGTTTTAAATAAGTTTTATATGTTACAATATCAATTTGCAAATTTTTAAAATGTTTTAATATCATTCTGCAATTTTTTAAATTGTTTTTATATCAGTATGCAATTATTTAATTGTTAGCATATTAGTTTGTAATTTATAAATTGTTTTTAGTGTGTGGAGTGCAAATTTATATTTGCACTTAGACCCGATGGGACCTAGATGTAATTATCCTAAACTAGGGGACCCTAATGCAAATCTACCCAAACCCCCCCCCCGACCGACAGCTCCCCCTCTCTCTCTCCTCCAGCTCTCACCCCCTGCCCGACCGACTTGCCGCCCACCTTTCCCCCGCCATTTCCGGCTGCCCCGACCCCAAACGACCGACCTAAGAGCACTATAAAACTCCCCTCTTCCCCCTCAGCTCGGCCATCACCACTACGAAGCCCCACGACAACCCCAAGTAGCCCTTTCTTCTTCGACAACCCACCGGAACCCTAACTCCGGCCAAGCGCCACCCCCGCTCCGTCCGACGTCCTCGTCACCGACCACCACCACCAACCTGTTCGCCTCGTCGAGCTGGTTCCAGCGCCACCCAAGCGCCACCGCCACGACGTCGTCTCCGCCCGTTCGCCGCCCCGAAAGTCCACTCAGCGACCGGACACGTACGTGTCATTCCTTTCTTGTGTCGCATGTGTCTCGTGCACACATATGTTGTTCGCCGTGTCCTGGCAAACACTTTTGATAGAACTGGACACGCGAGATTAAACTCGTGCGTGTCGTGCAGGCCTAGGACACGAGGATACCTGTGTCCCTAACTGTCCGGACACAGGCTCATGTTTTATTATTTTTTTTTATATAATGTTAACCTAAAACGAATTAAAAGTATTAGGAACCCTATCCTAACAGCAGAACCGGACTGGCCTACTGGCCAGCCCGTGCGTTGTAAAACCCCCCCCCCCCCCCCCCCTGTGCTTTCCAGAGGCTCGAGTTCGAGCTCCTCTGTTGTTTCTGTTTCCTTTTCTTTTCTTTTTCTTTTCTTTTCTTTTGTGTTTTTATATATATATGTATATGTATATATATATATATTAGTATTTATATATATATATATGTATATATACTGTATTTACAGTATTTTATATATATGTATATATATTTTATAGTTAGTAGATTTTATATATATATATGTAAATATGTATACATTTTCCTATGTATATATATATTATATATATACACTTTATCTTTTAAGTGTTTTCTTATATATATATATATATTTTTGTATATATATATGTATACTTATAAATTAAGTATTTCTTATATATATATATATGTACTTTTAAATCATAAGTATGTATATTTTTACTATACATAGCTTTACCTTATTAAAATAATAATATTTATTTTGTCTATTACCAAATTATATTTTATTGTATTTAAATTACTGCAACCATTTGATGTCCAAGCCTAGCATGGGTATTTGGGCTCAAATGTGTTTTCACACATTCAAGACCTGTACAAGTCATATTGGACTTGATTCATGGCCTTGGGTCCTGTATTTGAACTTTGGTTCAAATTATGTACATGGACAAAATAAGCAGATAATTAATTATTGTGTGCATTGCTGTTTTTGATTTTCTAAAAATACTTAGAGTGTTGCTAAAATTATGGAAAAATAGTTTTTAGATACTTTGCTAAGTTGGCTAATTTAGTATAATTTTTGTAGTATTTAATTTACTGTTTTGCCACTAGTTTGGCATATGAAACCAAAACTCACTTTCTGTATACTTAGGAAAACTGATTTTTATAAAATATTTGTACTGGTTAATAAATTCCAGAAAAATTATAATAAATTTCTATAGTTAGCAAGGATCGTTTTGGTACTTTGTTTTATGCAAAATTAGGCTTTTTGCCTATCTCTAAAATTGTTAGAACACAATGATCTTTTGATTTATTTATTGATTAATTACGACTTGTAGCTTTTTGTGTTATTTGGAGTTTTAGTCGTGTTGAACCCCATCCCTCACTAGTGTAAAGACCCTAGAAAGTTAGTTAACATAGTGTGTCACCCCACATTGATCTCCTATGCCAAGTCATCATTATTGGCTAGGTGCCCGGTCACAAGTCGTGTCGCACCAATTAGTGTCCTAGTGATTTAGCTTAGTGTAAAACTAAGTTATTATATTTTACTTCTACAGTGACGAGTTACCAGACATCCATAGCACTTTTATCGCAGCTTGTTTTGCTAGAGGCAAGTACATCTACATACTCATTTACTGTCTTTTAATGCTAGAACATGTATTAACCCTGTTAAAAGACTGATCCTTGAGGTAGCAAGTTATGTCTTCACATGTTTTATACTGCTCCCAGTACCTGTCATGCTTATACTGCTCCCAGTATCTCTTACATGTTTCTACTGCTCTCGTATCTCTCACATGATTAGAATATGGGTATGGGAAAACTAATAGTAGAGTACGTGATCATGCCCCCCCTATATAGTACCGAGCAAAGTTTCATTTTATATGTTACAAGCGCCGTAGGCCTTACTTACCAAGGCAGATTTGTGCGTATGTACATCTCTCGCCCTATCACTTGTACGGAAGTACATTTTATTATGTGCCACAGCACATTGTTTACCTATTGACCGATCACGTACCTGCTACAGTTTTAAACATTACATATACATCTGTCTCTATGACATATGTATCCTTGCCATGATAGATTATGATGACATGATTGTGATACGACATGAGATAGATGCCATGTTCCCTATGTTACTATGATACTGTGATCCCAGTTGTACCATGATGACATGTTTCCAGTATTCCTGTTTTATAGACTTATCACACCATGATCCTTGTTGTACATCTCTTTCATTATATGTTCAGTACTTTAGTTGTAGAGGTTGTACTTGCTCCCGTCCTGACAGGATAACGTTGTAGGTATACTTACTGAGGAGGAGTTGCTCTGTGATTCGTATTATGGAGTTACTGCCGAGGACCCGGTTTTGCCATACGAGGATGTTCCTGCGGGGAGACTCGTCTAGTTTGCTTAGCTGCTTGGGATACTTAGTGTAGTCATGTATTAGACTATACCATTTTGTAACTGGACATGTATCCAGTTTTACATTTCAGTTTACTTGTACTTGGATATTTTACTATATACGACGACTTTTGTGTTTAGAGCATTTATGATTCTTCTTCACTTATAGAACTGTTAGCACATTTAGTCTTATCTTGTTATCTCTAGAACAGCTTACTGCGCTTTATCTTAAGCGTAGGCTGGACATGGCTCGGCCCGGCCCAACAATTTGGGTAACGGGTCGTGACATGTTTTTTTGGCGGCCCATGCAGGTCCTGACTAAACTGTTTGGTTACGTTATTGTACCAAACATGCCTGCAATTAGGAACTTAAGGTAATTAGACAACATTAGGAAAGACGCTTAGAACACCTAGAGGAATGCTAGGATTGCAACATAGGAAACACATCACATGTTTGCTATTATAAATTAGATTTTCTTGCATATGATTGCTTACTTTAAACGAGTCCTTATAAGTCTTTTATGTGTAATTTAGATGGTGCTTACTCGTTCGTCCCAGCATATTACCCCCGAGAATGGGGCCCTCCATATCCAGTCAGCTGACCAGTTGACTGATGCATCTCCACCTACCACATTCCCCCACTCCACCGATCCACAGACCCAGATACCACCTTCCACATCCCAGGCCCGGCAGGACCCGATACTTCCACCACCCCCTATCACTATACCCACCCAGGCTTCCGTCACACTCGACGGGAACCAGCTGCTCACACTGATTCAGGGGTTCCTAACAACCCATCAGGAGCAGACTACCCTACTCCGCCAGAGCATGGAGCGTTCTGAGGGACGTCCCGTAGTCCCACCATATGTAGAGCCGCGGCAGAGAGCGGGGACGGTCAAGGACTTCATGGGTCTGAATCCCAAGGAGTTCTCAGGGACTGAGGGCATAGTAGTAGCTGATGACTGGCTAGATTCTGTAGAGAGGAAGCTTCTGGGAGTTAGGATGCCGGATGACCTTCAGGTCGAGGCAGCAGGATTTCTGCTGATAGACTTAGCCGGAGTCTGGTTCAGGAATGAGCCGTTGTTCGCGAGAGGTAGAGCCACCTGGGACCAGTTCAAGACCCAGTTCAAGAAGAAGTTCTTCTCGACCGCTGCTAGAGTAGCCATGGGGCTACGATTCCAGAATGTCCAGCAGGGGAACCGTTCTGTTGATGACTATGCGGGAGAGTTCAGTCGCTTGAGCCGTTTTGCTCCTAGCCTGGTTGCTGATCCAGAGGAGATGACCCGTAGGTTTTGCCATGGTCTAGTTCCGGACATTAGCATTCTTATAGTGGCAAACGGTACGACTGACTACTACCAGAGCCTAGAGTTGGCCCGGAGCATCGAGGAGCGTCTTCTGTCTAGCAAGAGGCCGGCTTCTGTACACCATGAGGGACCGTCCAAGCGTCAGGCTTTCCAGCAGAAAGCGCCGACGTCACCCAGCAGACTTACCATCCCCCTACATCACATCATCAGACCCCGCCAGTTAGAGCCCCGGGACCCCGACAGCAGCAGCAGAAGGGAGCTATATGTTCTTTCTGCGGAAGACCAGGGCATGAATTCGTCGTCTGCAGGAAGAGGTTAGGACAGTGTTTAGCTTGTGGGTCTGCCATCCATCAGATTCGGGACTGCCCAGTAGCCAAGGGACCCCAGGGGAGGACTTATAGCCTAGTCCTTGAGCCGGAACCGGAACAGGTTTCAGGAGGTTAGTTTTGATCGTAGCCTTAGTCATTTGTTGCATTGCTTGCTATGTTAGAATATTGTCGGGTCTTCAATTCTTGTAAATTTCGAGGACGAAATTTTTCAAGGAGGGAAGACTTGTAAGCCCCTGTTTTTTTCAAATTTTAGTTTTATTAGTGTTAATTAATTTTTAATGTTATTTATGGCCTTAAAATAATTAATTAGATTTTTAGGAATTTTTCTAGAATTTTTAAATGGTTTTAAATAAGTTTTATATGTTACAATATCAATTTGCAAATTTTTAAAATGTTTTAATATCATTCTGCAATTTTTTAAATTGTTTTTATATCAGTATGCAATTATTTAATTGTTAGCATATTAGTTTGTAATTTATAAATTGTTTTTAGTGTGTGGAGTGCAAATTTATATTTGCACTTAGACCCGATGGGACCTAGATGTAATTATCCTAAACTAGGGGACCCTAATGCAAATCTACCCAAACCCCCCCCGACCGACAGCTCCCCCTCTCTCTCTCCTCCAGCTCTCACCCCCTGCCCGACCGACTTGCCGCCCACCTTTCCCCCGCCATTTCCGGCTGCCCCGACCCCAAACGACCGACCTAAGAGCACTATAAAACTCCCCTCTTCCCCCTCAGCTCGGCCATCACCACTACGAAGCCCCACGACAACCCCAAGTAGCCCTTTCTTCTTCGACAACCCACCGGAACCCTAACTCCGGCCAAGCGCCACCCCCGCTCCGTCCGACGTCCTCGTCACCGACCACCACCACCAACCTGTTCGCCTCGTCGAGCTGGTTCCAGCGCCACCCAAGCGCCACCGCCACGACGTCGTCTCCGCCCGTTCGCCGCCCCGAAAGTCCACTCAGCGACCGGACACGTACGTGTCATTCCTTTCTTGTGTCGCATGTGTCTCGTGCACACATATGTTGTTCGCCGTGTCCTGGCAAACACTTTTGATAGAACTGGACACGCGAGATTAAACTCGTGCGTGTCGTGCAGGCCTAGGACACGAGGATACCTGTGTCCCTAACTGTCCGGACACAGGCTCATGTTTTATTATTTTTTTTTATATAATGTTAACCTAAAACGAATTAAAAGTATTAGGAACCCTATCCTAACAGCAGAACCGGACTGGCCTACTGGCCAGCCCGTGCGTTGTAAAACCCCCCCCCCCTGTGCTTTCCAGAGGCTCGAGTTCGAGCTCCTCTGTTGTTTCTGTTTCCTTTTCTTTTCTTTTTCTTTTCTTTTCTTTGTGTTTTTATATATATATGTATATGTATATATATATATATTAGTATTTATATATATATATATATGTATATATACTGTATTTACAGTATTTTATATATATGTATATATATTTTATAGTTAGTAGATTTTATATATATATATGTAAATATGTATACATTTTCCTATGTATATATATATTATATATATACACTTTATCTTTTAAGTGTTTTCTTATATATATATATATATATTTTTGTATATATATATGTATACTTATAAATTAAGTATTTCTTATATATATATATATGTACTTTTAAATCATAAGTATGTATATTTTTACTATACATAGCTTTACCTTATTAAAATAATAATATTTATTTTGTCTATTACCAAATTATATTTTATTGTATTTAAATTACTGCAACCATTTGATGTCCAAGCCTAGCATGGGTATTTGGGCTCAAATGTGTTTTCACACATTCAAGACCTGTACAAGTCATATTGGACTTGATTCATGGCCTTGGGTCCTGTATTTGAACTTTGGTTCAAATTATGTACATGGACAAAATAAGCAGATAATTAATTATTGTGTGCATTGCTGTTTTTGATTTTCTAAAAATACTTAGAGTGTTGCTAAAATTATGGAAAAATAGTTTTTAGATACTTTGCTAAGTTGGCTAATTTAGTATAATTTTTGTAGTATTTAATTTACTGTTTTGCCACTAGTTTGGCATATGAAACCAAAACTCACTTTCTGTATACTTAGGAAAACTGATTTTTATAAAATATTTGTACTGGTTAATAAATTCCAGAAAAATTATAATAAATTTCTATAGTTAGCAAGGATCGTTTTGGTACTTTGTTTTATGCAAAATTAGGCTTTTTGCCTATCTCTAAAATTGTTAGAACACAATGATCTTTTGATTTATTTATTGATTAATTACGACTTGTAGCTTTTTGTGTTATTTGGAGTTTTAGTCGTGTTGAACCCCATCCCTCACTAGTGTAAAGACCCTAGAAAGTTAGTTAACATAGTGTGTCACCCCACATTGATCTCCTATGCCAAGTCATCATTATTGGCTAGGTGCCCGGTCACAAGTCGTGTCGCACCAATTAGTGTCCTAGTGATTTAGCTTAGTGTAAAACTAAGTTATTATATTTTACTTCTACAGTGACGAGTTACCAGACATCCATAGCACTTTTATCGCAGCTTGTTTTGCTAGAGGCAAGTACATCTACATACTCATTTACTGTCTTTTAATGCTAGAACATGTATTAACCCTGTTAAAAGACTGATCCTTGAGGTAGCAAGTTATGTCTTCACATGTTTTATACTGCTCCCAGTACCTGTCATGCTTATACTGCTCCCAGTATCTCTTACATGTTTCTACTGCTCTCGTATCTCTCACATGATTAGAATATGGGTATGGGAAAACTAATAGTAGAGTACGTGATCATGCCCCCCCTATATAGTACCGAGCAAAGTTTCATTTTATATGTTACAGCGCCGTAGGCCTTACTTACCAAGGCAGATTTGTGCGTATGTACATCTCTCGCCCTATCACTTGTACGGAAGTACATTTTATTATGTGCCACAGCACATTGTTTACCTATTGACCGATCACGTACCTGCTACAGTTTTAAACATTACATATACATCTGTCTCTATGACATATGTATCCTTGCCATGATAGATTATGATGACATGATTGTGATACGACATGAGATAGATGCCATGTTCCCTATGTTACTATGATACTGTGATCCCAGTTGTACCATGATGACATGTTTCCAGTATTCCTGTTTTATAGACTTATCACACCATGATCCTTGTTGTACATCTCTTTCATTATATGTTCAGTACTTTAGTTGTAGAGGTTGTACTTGCTCCCGTCCTGACAGGATAACGTTGTAGGTATACTTACTGAGGAGGAGTTGCTCTGTGATTCGTATTATGGAGTTACTGCCGAGGACCCGGTTTTGCCATACGAGGATGTTCCTGCGGGGAGACTCGTCTAGTTTGCTTAGCTGCTTGGGATACTTAGTGTAGTCATGTATTAGACTATACCATTTTGTAACTGGACATGTATCCAGTTTTACATTTCAGTTTACTTGTACTTGGATATTTTACTATATACGACGACTTTTGTGTTTAGAGCATTTATGATTCTTCTTCACTTATAGAACTGTTAGCACATTTAGTCTTATCTTGTTATCTCTAGAACAGCTTACTGCGCTTTATCTTAAGCGTAGGCTGGACATGGCTCGGCCCGGCCCAACAATTTGGGTAACGGGTCGTGACAGACTTACAGAGTTTTTTATTATTATACCAAAATGTCGACCTAAAGATGATAGAAATAAGTCGAGAGAAAATCTTGCCACGAGATCTAGAAGACCGGTTAGAAGGTAGGTAATAAATCAACGAGATTCATCCAAGTTCTAGTGCACTAGTTAAAGAGTACGAGGTAAGATCATATATGAATTGACGTAAGAATTTTTTTTATTTCATCCACCGTCGGTGGAGTAATGAATGATGTCGCATGTCCACGACTTCGTACCGTGCACGCACGAGGGACAATTATTATTTTTTACACGTGACATCCATCTGCGACTGTCGACGAATATTTTGCTCAAAAATAATAACGAAGTCAGCTCAAGAAATTTTGCGAATATTGAAAACTCAAGATAGCCTAGAAGAAAATTAGGGAATCTATGTGGATATTGACTCACTAAAGAGCAATTTGGTTGTTTGTAATTAAATTTGAGATTTTATGTTCAAGGGGAAAAGGAGAAGAAGAAAATTAGGGTACTTGGCTTGTGGGTTCATTCAAGCATTCTTCCCCCATAATGGAATCAACTATCAACAATAGAACATAAGACTTGCAAACTTTTTTTTTTTACCAAAATGTCGACCTAAAGATGATAGTAATAAGTCAAGAGAAAATCTTGCCACGAGATCTAGAAGACCAGTTAGTAGGTAGGTAATAAATCAACGAGATCCATCCAAGTTTTAGTACACTAGTTAAAGAGTACAAGGTAAGATCATATATGAATTGATGTAAGGATTTTTTTTTATTTCATCCATCGTCGGTGGAGTAAGATGCACATGCCCACGACTTCGTACCGTGCACGTACGAGGGACAATTATTATTTTTACACGTGAGATCCATCTGCGACCGTCGGCGAATATTTGGTCAAAATTGTAACGAAGTTAGATAAGAAATTTTGTGAATATTGAAAACTCAAAATAGCCTAAAAATTAGGGAATCTATGTGGATCTTGAATCACTAAAGGGCAATTTGGTTGTTTGTAATTGAAATTTTGTTTACAGTAAATATATTTACTTGCAATTGAATGCCTCCTAATTGAGACATCGACCAAACGTGTGGTTTGAATCAATAGATTTGGATTACGAAGATGTCTAACTTAGGATTTTGGTCCCGAGATGACGGTCAATAATTATTTTAGGGTTAATTAGATTTAGGGTCCCAGAAACATTCTTGTCCTCGTGAGTTTTGATTCAATTTATTTATAAACATATTCTCGGTGGTCAACACGGGTCAACCGTCGTCTCATGACTCAAATCCCATAAGTTTGACATCTTCAAGGACCGAAATGCTAATTTTCGAATATTTTGAAGTCCAAAGTCTAATTAATTAACCCATTAGATTTGCTGTGCAATTTGTAAGGGGAAATAAATTAACAATAATAAGACCTCAAAATTGTGACATGTACCTCCATTCTGAAAAGACCAAAAGCCTTGACTTGATCAGCACTTTTCGCTATAGGACAAATGGAGGTTGAGTTCTAAGTTTGCAGTGCATTCAATTTGCCCTTAGAAGAAAGGACTGGTCTGGTCAGCTTCAACTCCAATGGAACATAAATGTATCATAAAGACACACGAGCCTTGACATAGCCAGAAAAGGGGTGACATTAGTAATTGGTGCAAAAGGACCAGTTGGGCACCATCACTTTGGGACCTTGGAGGAATCTACTAGTCAGCTTTTGTTCCCATTTTTTTTTTTTTTTTTAATTTTTTGTTTTGTAAGAAATTTAATGACTTTCACCCATTTAAATTGTTTCATCTTGCTACTCTTTTGGAAAGTTTTGTGGGTTTGCTTGCTAATGATATTTTTATCGGTTTTGGAGTATTTTCGAACTGATCGTTTATGAAAACCGTCGCTTTTTATTATTTTATTGAATTGAGAAAATTTACATTAAGATGATCAACATTACAAATTCTTTTATTTATTTATTTATTTATTTGTATAAAAGATGAAAGGTATCTTCAATTTAGTCTTTAATCTATTTCAAATTTAATAACTACATGTAAGTTTTTCTTTGAATAGGACGGTCTTCAATATCATCTTAATTCGGTCTTCAAAGAAATATTCTTCAATGCCTCATTGCTTCATGCTCCAGCTTCTACAGTGTCATCAATACTAAGAGTTTAAGTGTTACAACTTTTGTTCATACGAACCTAATCTTGTATGCAAACATTGTAACACTCGTCATAAACTAACATAATTTGCCAGAAAATTTATTATAGACATTGCAAGTCATCATAAAAACTAAAAGATGTTGGTTAGAATGAGTACCAGTACCATCCATACTATATTTTCAAAATTAATTTTCTAATTAAAAGTTAATTAGTTTAAAATAACAAAAAAATTACTTACATTATAATATTAAATTAAATATTTAAACCTCAATTTTCTAAAGTCAGGTGCAGAACTATAGAAAAGAGAATAAATTTACCATACCGAAAACAAGATTGATTGGAAGTATAGAAAAGAGAATAAATTTAGTTATGATAAATTTGGATAAATTAGTCCCTATTTATAGATTTATTATGTTAAATGACAACAAATATCCTTGTAATATTGATGCTATGGGAGTATTTTGGTTATTTTTAGTAAAATGATCAAAATATTTCTATAATATAATTGTTCGGAAGAATTTTTTTTGACAAATTGGCCCCAGCTGGTCATAAATCTTCACATGGGGTGGGAGGGGGGGGGGGGGGGGGGGGTGGGTTGGGTAAACTCCACCCTCCAACGGGCATATGTTAATTCGGTATCGGGACCTACGGGGATGAGGGGAAGAATTGTGCCTAGTTCGAGCCGGTCTTTTAACTGGTCTTTTGACCATGTAGGGTCGAGCCTCCGAGTCCGAGGGGTTAAACTCGGCCCAACCCGGTCCGAGCCTACTCGATTGGGGGATTGGGTTGGATCGGATTGTGGGATGGAAACCATTTCGATCTAGATATGGGACCGAACTGGGCCGATTCCGACTTTGATTGGGCCTGGCTTGGTCCAATTCGAATTTGACCGGACCGAACCTGGGATGATTTCCGGACCGCACGGCCCACCAATCACCTCGAGTAACTACACACAAAATAGTGGAGTATTCAACAAACTCTAATTATTCAAATTGACACATTACTCTTGCATCTGCTATTTAATAATAGAGTCACATATAATAGTGGATATTAGAATTTGGGCATCGAAAGTGACCGTCTTTAAGTTTGGGTCTCCAAATCACTGTTCACGTAGGCACAGTGATTTGGAGACCCAAACCCTAATGCTGATCATTTTTCAGACCGGAACCCTAATTTTAACTATTGTACAAGACCCTATTACTAAATAACCCAAACGTTAGTACCCAAAAGTTCGAACTGTTAGGTTGAAATTCCAGGACAAATATAACACAATCTTAGATGGTTGAAATCAAGTTCAAGAACTGAAAGAGAGAAGAAAGAAGGGGTAAGGTCGTTTCACATAATGAGGGGAGTTTTGTGGGGTTCATGACAAAGGTGTGATACCTACTTGTTTCTGCAGGGAATTGAATGCTGCTACTGTTAGATGCTATTGGAGCGGGGGGGGGGGGGGGGGGGGGGGGGGGGGCTGGTCCCAACCCCGAACCCTGCAGTTATTGCCGAGCCCTGCGCTTTCAGAAACATTCGGAATCTAATCCAGCTACATACATACATTCATATAAGAGGGGTTTCTCCGAGTCCCCCAGTATCAATGGCTGTGGCTCCATCACTCCAACTGGCAAAGTTTCTTTTGTATATATGTTTCACTCTCAACCATTGTTTTTCCAAGGTTGAGATGCACCACATTCTCATTAATCCATTTTATCACAATATTTGTAGATGTGTTTGAGTTGGTAATGATGTGATTGTTCCGACGCATTTATTTTAACATAGCTTGTGCAAACTCGTGTGGCTTCAGGAATGATTTTTTTTTTTTACTGTACCAAAACTCTAGAGTTGTGACGAAGAGTAAGAATAGAATGATATTCACGCATATGTATGATTTTTCTGAACCTTGTATTGATGCCCCTGAGCATCTTTCGGTTTGGACCGATATCCGAACCAAACCGAATAAGAGATTCGGTTCGGTTTCGGTTTTGAAAATATTGAATTTTCTTATTCGGTTTCAGGTTTCGATTTCGGTCCAAAACCGAAAAACAAGTAAAAAAATAATTAGTTTATATATATATATATATATATATATATATATATATATATATATATATATATATATATATATATTAACAAAAGAACGCAAATAAACCGAAAAATCGAATAAACCGAATAAACTGAAAACCGAACTGATTTAATTCGGTTCAGTTCGGTTCGGTTATGGGCCATTTCGGTTCGATTTCGATTTTGCTTATTCAGTTTTCGGTCCAATTCGATTTTCAGTTATTTGACTCGGTTTGAACGGAATTAACTGAATGCTCGTGCCTACCAAGAATCCAGAACAAATGACATGTAAATGTGAACCCGAAAACTTTCCCTTATGGCTTTGTCAATGCCTGCAGGAATGATTTGGACGAAGTCAGCAGTTGAGGTCCAGAGAGGAAACATGACAGTGAAGATGCTCTCTCTCTAGTGATTAAGACCTTAATGGCCCCTCTCTCTCCTCTCTCTCTCTCTCCTCTTTTGCTTCCCTTTAAGCAGCAATTGTAGCCATGTAAACACCTTGAGAAAGAAAGCTAGTCGCTTCAAAAAGGTTTTATATATACTCAAGGAGCAAGTAGCTAGCTAGTCCCTCTCATTTCCCATGATCAACTCTTGCTCCCCTCACTTTTCTTTGAGTTTCATTTGAATTCTAAAAACGTCAAGAAAATCTATCATACTTCTCATCTTAATGGTGTTGGTGCGTGTTTAATTCCGACGACGACTGGATCAAGATTCAAGAGAGAGAGAGAGGTATTGGCGCGTCTCAATTCGAATACATGGTTGAAGCTCTGGCAGCCATTTAGTTGGATTGAGCCGCGTCAATATCTCTCCCTATAACAAAAATTCAAAGGTACTGCTCTACTCTTCTTTAGTTTTTTTTTTCTTCTGCGAATTCTTGGCATTCTTTCTTATTCAAGTTTTGTTCAATAGTCGTGCACCGACTTTTTTTTTTTTTTTTAACTTCTCTTTTTTCAAATGCTTCCATGCATAATGTTTGGACAAAGTATAGCTAGATTCCTCAACCTAGTCGGTGAACGAATGATTCTTTGAGCCAGGTTGAATGTAGGGTTGCACACTGTTGCACCACTCTGACCCCTCTCAATATATTTCTTCAAGCAATCATCATGGCTTTGAGCTGCTAGATCCTTGTCTTCTGGTTTCAAGGATCAGAATTATAATGTTGTATAATTTAGCGACGTTCCTTCTTGCGTCGCTAATACGTTGTTAAATTGACTTATTTTTGATAGTGTTATAGCGGCATCGTTCTCTCTCTCTCTTCAAATGCTTGAGGGGTTTTAGTGTGGAAGTATTAGAAACTTTCACTGATTTGTAAGGTCATTGATCAATATAGTGTACTAGTTCGCGTCGATAATCATAAACCACATGGTTATCGGATTGCTCATTACGAGTATGAACACGGTATCGATCTCGTTAGCATAGTACATCTCTTCTACATGGTTCTTTCCCTTGAGATGATGATAGGATCTTGGTAGCTTCTTCATGGTTACGAAAGGTTCATTGCTATGAGAACTAGTAGGTTGAGCAAAAACATATTGATTAGCTTTGGTAGAATAATAGCATAGTGGAGCGAGCAAGCATCTACAACAATAGCGACGGACGAAAATCCGTCGCTATTCCCAATTTTCCGTAGAGGAAAACAATTTGTCGGTACTTACTGTGTCGCTAAGGATATTTTGCTGTCGGATGTTGCTAGGCCGACATTACAGACAATGTTTAGCGACAGATGATCCGGATTAGTTATGGAAAGTTCTGCTGCTAATCCGCTGTAAAATTGCGACCGTGTACCTATGGATCAGGAAAGAAAATTTTCGTCACTAATTTATCGCTAACCTGTTATATCTGTCACTCATTTGTAAGTAATCCGTTGCGAATTGGATGTAGTTACTACAATCAGATATAATATTCATTTTGCATATGCGGAAGGTATGATCGAATATAAATTTAAATAGCCTCCAACTTTATCTCTCAATGAAAGCTGCTTTAAAGATGAAAAGAAAACGAAAAGCCATCTTGTTTATAACTGAACTTAATAGACTACAATCTAACTTGCACATCTTAGCATATAATGATAAAAGTTCTTGACCCTAATGAATTTTTTTTATTTGATTACATTGCGGTTACGATTATATTACAGTGTACCAATTACGAATATGTCTATACATATACAATGCAAAAAACTATTGTCTATACAGATAGACAATAGTTCCTGTGGGACCTAGGTTCCAGCGGTGAGTCAGTTCCTGTGGGACCTAGGTTTCAGCAGCTCTAGCGGAACCTTGGTACTAGCGGGGAGGCTGCTCCCGCCGCTCTACCTTGGTTTCAACTTGGAGTCTGCTTCCGCTAGACTCGTGGCTGTCTCATGTGCTTCATCATGGACGTTCCAGTTTTCGTAACTCTCCACTTAGTGGGAGTTACTGCTGTAACTGTTACTCTCAGACTTTACTGTCCATTATGGACAGTAGTGGCTGCTAGGGGGGCTTGGCTCCTGTATATATTGTCTAATACTTTTATTTTAGAGCGATACTTTGACATATATGCTACGAAAGGAGAGTTAGCAACAGACAGAAGCCACGAAGTGTTGTCTGAGTTTCTGTTCGTTTGAAGTCCATTCCAAGAGTGACAGAGGAACGTTCAAGAAGTTTCATTATTTGAGCTTTCTGGTTCCTGGGAGCAGATCGACGGAAAAGGTCGAATCTTACTTCGAACAACGGTGATTTTGAACACTCCAGCAACCGTTTTTATCTCGTTCTTCTTCTTATTGTTTCTTGTTGTAACAACTCGGTTGCAAAATTTTCTTTATACATTCGCGTCCAGAAGCCCGTATTATTCTTTATTAGTTCTTGTAATCTTTGTTATTCATTTTCGGTAACCGGACAATACCAATTATAATCGCCATTACCCTCATGACTATAATTTTAATATAAATAAAGTTAGGGATCACTTTAAATGCAGGGTATTTATATTAATATAAGGTTCGCTGAATATAAATAAAATTAGGGATCAATGTGAATATACCTTGAAAACAATTCTAATTCTCTTCCAGTGGACTTGTACAATTCTTCCCTCATAGAGGCTGCAGTGGGACTGTAATGTATACTATTACAATAGTAGTACACCAAATAATTTTGGTAAATTCCAAAGGTACTCCACATTTTACTCCAGGCAGTCATTTAGGACTGCCAACAAATAAGGAAGACTGCCAATTTCGTTGACAGTCTATTTTAATATTCAAATTCTTTAAAACTGTCAACTTTGTTGGCAGTCCTACGTACTTTATGTTAGGACTGCCAACTAGAAATGGACTGTTCTGGAGTAAAATGTGGAGTTCCTTTAGAATTTACCATAATTTTTCAAAAACATATCCAATGTTCACTTGGCCTTCCAACATCTTGAACCCTATGTCTTCAGATGAATACCCAAGAGACAGATCATATCTTTGTGTACTATTGAGACCTACTGATTGAAACGATGAATATCTGTGAAGTTTGAGCACCCATATAAAAAAATAAAACACCAGTCACCAGTAATTTGCATATGAAACATGAACTTCAAATTTCTTCTTGTAGACAATTCTTTCGTGACTGTGCATAAATCAATCAGGAGAATTCTGCTCTCTTAATGGACTCCGCAATCATGAGATCTTAAGATATTGTAATACTATCTAGTCGAGAATTTTATATTTTTAGGAATCAAATTTTTAGTAATTAAATTCTCTGAAAAATTATATTTTCATATTTGTGGTGAATATATAAATATTTTTCCGAAAAAATGAAAAATGATAAAATACTGAAAATAAAAATAACAAAAGGATTAGGAAACTGAGAAAATAAAAAAAAGTACAAAAATAATTCTTAAAAAATGAAAAAGATAAAAAATCATTCTGAAAAATGAAAAAAATTAAAAAAAACTGAAGAAAAACAAAAAATTTCCTAAAAATAAAAAAGATTAAAAATTGAAAAAATAAAAATGTTAAAAAAATGAAAAAGAACAAAAAGTGAAAAAAGCAACAAAACAAAATCTAAAAAAATGCAAAAGGATAAAAAAGGAAAAAATATTAAAAAAAAGTATTAGAAAAAAAGCAACAAATTTATTTTTGTCCGGACAAAAAAAATGATTTTTTCTAAGGGCACCACAACTTTTGCTAGGGGCTAGCCCTTACTTGGAGGCAGCCCAAGAAGATGGAACTTTTGCTAGGGGCTCCCCACAATTTGCTTGGGACTAGCCCAAAAATTAGGGTTTTTTTATCTTCTCTTTCCTCCTCATCCTCCTTCCTCCTTCCTCCTCCTCCTCCTCCTCCTCCTCCTTCCTCCAGCGGCGGCGCCACCACCACTACCAGCAGCCACCGCCTCTTCCTCCGCCTCCTTTCCTGCCTCCTTCCTCCGCCTTCTTCCTCCGCATCCTCCGCCTCCCTCTCCGAGGACTGCCAACTTGTTGGCAGTCTTAACATATGTCAGGACTGTCAACTTACTGGCAGTCCTAGGACTCACTAAGTTGGCAGTCCTAACATAATATTAGGACTGCCAACTTGCTTGCAGTCCTAGGACTGCCACTAAGTTGGCAGTTCCACTTGCTGAAAAAATTTGGGCTAGTCCCAAGTAAAAAAATGGATGGCAAACTTGTAATTTTTTTTTGAACATTTTTTGGGCTAGCCCCAATAAAAAGTGTGGTGCCCTTAGAAAAAAGTCCAAAAAAATATACCCACCTATTCACCTGTTCTTAAGGGATATGATTATTATATTTTGTGGATAGGTTATTTATCCGGATATTAGTAATTTCATGAAATAATTTTTCATAACACAAACAAACATGAGAATAGATTTTCCATCCTAATTTTTTTTGAAAATAATTTTTTTTTTCCCATATACCAAACACCCCCTATAAGAACTCCTTCTTTATAACAATCAATCCGAAAATTGTATCAAGAGAGCTAAATCAAAAGCATTTCTTGCTAAAACTGGAGCAAATGCAATTTACAGCAGCACATTATCAGTCAGGTATCAGGCTCCATGGAGTCAAGTATCTGTTTCTATGCAACTCTCTTTGGATTTTGAGGTAATATAATGTCACCATACCAAGTAAGTAAATATAAAGTAACTATACCAAGTAAATATAAGCTCATCTATGCAAAAATTTAACTTGTAAAAACTGAAATATTACCACATAGTGGACCTGGATTTTGTATTTTCTGAAAAGGCCCAATCTTTTCCAAGTACACATATGGAATCCAGACAAGAAAAAGATGCTTTCGTGGACTATGAACAAGACAAATATCAGTCTGTGCAAGTATCAGACATTATCACTTATTGACTTCCAAACATCTTGAATACATACCACAACTGGTAAGTTTAGAGAACTTAAATTACAGAGAAAAAAAAAGTGTCAAACAACTAAAAAATGTACTGAAACCAAATTATTTACTTGGGCCTTGGCAACGAGGATGACCTACGACGGAAGAGGTTCGCAAAGGTGAAGATAGCTCAAGATGGAGTTGGTTGGCCCATCAGGTGCAATATTTGACTGGATCCATATGCCTTAAAAGAAAATTTCCAGACGTACCGACTCCAGTGTCACCCCCTTTTGATGGCTCAACCGGAAACGAGATACAATCCAACAGAAGATACCGATACGACAAAACAAATAACAAAGCAAGATCAACATGGGAAGGTATCTGATAACTGTAGCACAGTAAATCATCAAACAAATTATGTTCTCAAGAAATCCCCCAAAAACAAGACATTGATAGTTTACACTTCTACCAGCACACGCTTGCGGAAGTTAAATAGAACACATGCTCTATTCGGGAAAATTGCTACACGGTTACAAAGTTATAACTTAATTTGAGGAAAAAGTTATGGTGGCAACTTCAAATCAAAAACATAAAAGAGCTCTGCGTGTTATTTTGCAACAGTTTTTTTTGCTCAAAATTGTGTGTGAATGAAATGGATTGTGAGAAAGAATTGGTTGATAATGTTTATATTTTGAGTTATCAATTGAACTCGTGACCAGCCGACCCCAAAAATTTGGAATAAAGGCTTTTGTAATTGGACTAATGACCGGATCCATTCCTTTGCTTGAAACCTGAATGCACAAGCAATTTAATCGGCTTCCCCTAAATACCAGGATAAAATGAACTCGTGACCAGCCAAACCTAAGGGTCTGCTTGGTAATGGTGTTTTCATCGGTTCCGGAGTGTTTTTGAACCGACCGTTTATGAAAACTTCTGCTTGTTAATTTTTTTGAACCACTGGTTTTTGTTGGCTCAAAAACTTCCTAAAACCGGTGTAATGTAATTTTGGGTGGCTTTATAAACACCCCAAATCGGTGGATTTTGAGAGATTTTATTATTTTATTCCATTTATATCCTCACCAAAACTATGTAATTATAACTACTAATACCCTTCCCTATTTAATTTTATTCGTGTAAAAAACTTTCAGAACCGCTCGTTAGTGTATTACAAAGCATGAATTGGACTGGTTTAAAAGCCGCTACTTAAACACCACTCAAAATCGGACCCCTCATAAGCAACCAGTATTCTAAAAACATCTCATAACCGCTATCCTACAATTGCAAAGCAGGCCCTAAGAATTTGGGATAAATGCTTTGTCATTGGACTTGTGACTGGATCCAATCATTTGCTTGAATAAACTTGAATCCACAAGCAATTTAGTTGGCTTCCCCTAAATACCAAGGTCATATGAACTCGTGACCAGCCGACCCCAAGAATTTGGGATAAAAGCTTTGTAATTGTAGTTGTGTTGTTGTAACTGGACTCGTGACCGGATCCAATCCTTTGTTCGAATGAACCCGAATGCACACGCAATTTAATTGGGTTCCCCTAAATACCAAGTAGCATATGTCTACCATGAGCTCTCATATTGACTCAATAGATTGATTCTATTCACCAATGCAAAAAAGTATTTACTATACTTGTTTCCTGCTTGTTTGCAAAAAGTGACTTTTTTTAGGTGTCATTCCTCCAAGTGAGGATGTGGCTCAAAACCATCCAGCGGTCCAAAGAGAAATTCGAATTCCAGACCTGTGCTCGGACAACAACCCCCCCTCCCCCCCCCCCCCCCCCCCCTCCCCACCCACGCCGCAATACCACTAGGCTAGTGCCTTTGCCTTTGAAATGTATATTTCTTTCATGGCTTCATCTAGTTTTGGCCTGTCAGGAAATTTCAAGATTGGATAATGTAAATAAAAAAAAGAGTTTCATATGATAAAATGTCCATATAGGAGTTTAGATAAATACAGTCAGCTCATTTGAAACACGACTTCCATTTACACAAGTGATGACGGAAAAGCGTAGTTAATTTCTTCTTCCACTTCTGCTCCTTCACCATTATTTGTGGTATGAATCTCTTAAAAAGGAAAATTGACAAGCAGTAAGCATCCAAGCACATGAGAACAACAACAGAAAGATTTTAAAGATACTGGGGAAGTTGATCCATCTTTTTTTCCGTCAATGCAATCACAAGAGTGAACAAATAAAAAGATGCCAACCTCCAAAACTATGAACCTCGCAAACAGTCTTTCTTTGTCCTCCTGCTAACAAACAAGACATTTTCTCTTCCTCCAACATAATTAGATGCCACCTTCGACTACTATTATACTTCTTGCTTGTTGAACAAATAAAAAGATGAACAAATTCAATTTAGAGTAAGATGCCAACCTCCAAAAATAAGATCAGAAAAGAGGAAGAAAGTAACTATACACCAAGAAAAACTCAGATTCCACGGATCTGTAACTTGTTGGGAACGAAACGCGAAAACCGTTCCCCCCAAACCAAAATGCTGCGAGAGAAGCGAAGAAAAGCAAACAAAACCAAACGCCAAAATCATGTAGAAAAATCAAAAGCATACACAAGCGATTTTTACGTGAAAAATCCAGATTAAAAAAATCACGAGACGATCGAAATTCAACCCTGAAATTCCTCCCACTTTTGGAATAAGGAATACACCTACTCCTTACAAGCTTCTCACCAATCCAAAACGGATCACCACAACTACTTGAAAGAAGAAAACCCAATTACAGAATCCGGAGAACAAGAGATGACGAGAAGAATTACCCGACACCATATCTCCTTCACAATAGCCTCCAATCCCCTTTATCATTATCTCAAAAGTTGGAATGTTGATGCTATTGTTCATCAACATGCATCAACATGCAACAATCTTTTATTAAACCCTTACATGAATTAGGGTTGCCTCCAAACCCCTTTATCATTATCTCAAAAGTTGTAACGTTGATGCTATTGTTCATCAACATGCATGCAACAATCTTTTATTAAACCCTTATATGAATTAGGGTTACTATATATTGAAAATCTATATATGGAAGTCGAATATATGTGGAAAGTCTAATATATATCAATCATATATTTAATAGAAATATAATCATAATTGGTTTGCCATAAATTGAAAGTCCAATTGTATGGAAAGTCAAGATATGAATGATCTAATCATAAATATATGATCATAGTCAAAAATGGAAATACAATCATATATTTGCTTACCATATATGTTCCAATATACGGCGATCGATGTACTCCCCGAACTTCTTTGACACACGGATAATGCTCGTCGCACTCACGGGTACGTATTCTTCACATAGGATGAGAACCCCACCCACTCCTACAAATATCTCCCTTTCCAACTAGGGGATTAGGTTGTCTACGCATCTGCGGATTTCGTTCGCGAAACGGTCGAACGACGTAGGAAAAACGTCGTCACAAAGTATCGCTTCCCCTTATCATCATTCTCCCTCTTCCAAACGAAACAGTTTCGCTGATATAGCCCGTCTTGCCACATTGGTAGCACTTCGAGTTCTCGTACCGACCTTTTGATTTTTTTCTGCTCTTATCTCAGACACCGTCCGGACCCCTGCTTTTACTCCTTATGTGACTCTCTGAAACAAGCGTCTCTGAGTGGGATGTAGATGAAATGCCCTAAGAACATCTCTGCATCTCGTGATTCAGTATTCCGCTCTTGGCAAACTCCAGACTGACCACGCTTTCCGGAGTAGAAGCGATCATAGACACTCGTATGGCTTCGCACGAGTCCGACAAATGTACACAACGTTATAGTCCTTATACCTCGTCATCGAACTTGACTCTCATCTAAGATAACTGGTCAACCACGTTCTGGAACTCACTCAAATGATCCGTGATAGACATACCATCTTTGTACCGCAGACCCATTATTTGTCGGAGCTGGATTGTCATTTTAACGCTTCTTAGTCTTGCTAATGAATATACGGACATTTATCTATACGGATTATTAGGGCAAGGTTGTTGAGTTTATAGGAATATCATGCCTTATCACGTCCCTCTTCGTACTTACGTTCGTTTCTAATTTTGTATATTTGTTTCCATTATGTTATTAATTTATTTTATTATGGATTTCTATTTTGTACCTTTGGTGTACATAAACCATCTTGTACCCAACGAAAAGATACACTTTCACAGCCAATATTCAAACTGTTCAAAGGTTCATTACCATTTCGGGAACAGTCCATCACCATTTTATGTATGGTTCGAGTTGAATATATATGCAAAACTGGACTCAGCTTAAGTCGAAAGGTTGGGTGACCACTGGCGATGGAAGTTAGGGTTGTGCATATTTGAAACAAATCGAACCAAATTAAACTGAATCGATCGATTTTTAATCGAACCGATGGTCCGATCGGATTGGTTCGACTGGACCTTTTAAAAATCGACCGATTTGATTCGATTCACGGTTTGGTCATTCCAAAAATCGCTTAAACCGAACCAAACCGAACACAGTTAGTAACAGTAAAAAATTAGGTTTACATAATATCCGGTCCAACTATCATGTCCAACTTATCCCTAATCTATATAGAGATGAGAGATCTCAAGGTTTGGATAGGCTTATTCATCTTTGGACTTTGGAATATATTGGAGGCGGCTGCCGACTGCTCATATTCCCATCTAACTCTCAAACTCTCCATTTCTCTCCCTAACAATGCGATAGTCCAACTTAGCTTCCAACTTGGTTTTATGTTATTGACTTTGGAGTCTGTTATTGGCTTTATGTTACATTTAACTATGCTATAGTCCAACTTGGCTTTATATTAGTGCTATTTGCTGCTGGCTTTATGTTATTACTCCTGCCTTTATACTATATGTTTGGAGTTCAGAAAAGACTCTGAAATCTGAATGCAACTTTTTGTGAAACACTTTTAAAACCAATTAGCCGAACCGAGTCGGGGTCTGAATGCAACTTTTTGTCAAATCAACGTCGATTAGCCGAACCGATCCAAACGGAACAGGTCGGTCCAATTGGTTGGTTTGGTTCGACTGTAATTATTTCCAAACCGATTAACTTCGGTTCGATTTCGATTGTGATCAAATAGGTCGACCACCGACGGATGCACACCCCCAATGGGAGTAAGTATACTGCTTGATGTAGATAGAGAGAGTGTGTGAACCAACAAATTTGATGAAATGAACCTAACTTGGATCAAAACAGACATGGTTCACGATTCATGTTAGTACGTGTGAATAATAGATTAGTGCCCAACTGTGGCACAAGCCATTACTGTTTCGCACGGGGGAGAGCGGAGTGAAGAAGACAACCAACAATACATCCCTATTTCGGAGACTTGAATGCTCATCAAGATCCAACCAGGGGAATTATGGGAACCCCCTCAAGGCATCTCATTGCTCGGCCACCTTTTCAATAAATATTCCAACCTCCTACTTGTTTGGTTGTTGGCCCATTCAATGCATTTTCCTCCCCACCCCCACCATCTTTTCTATTTATGTAACCAAACTCTCTCTCTCTCTCCCTCTCTCTCTCCTCTTCTTCTTCTTGCTTGTTCTTCCATTTGATCTTTTGTTCATTGTGTCTTAAGCTTTTTTTTGGTAAGTTAAGGAAGTTGGTGTTGTTGGTTGGTCCATATGGAATGATTTTGTTGGTTTAGATTTTTATATAAACTATAGAAAATCTTATATTTTAGTGCTAGTATTTTCTTTCTTCTACTACTTCATTATCTTCTATTTGCAGGTGAAATATGAAGCTAACCATTGGCTAACGGTACACGGGATATTGGTGCGGTTCAATTAGAGAACAGCGTTCGAGTGCCTCGATTTCCGTCCTTTAATTGAGCCGTGCCAATATCACGTTACCAAATGATAGCATATTGGTTTTCTAGCCGTCTTTCAGGTAAATGTTCTCAGCACCATTGACATGCCTATGTTTTGTTTCCATACAATAATGAGTCCATTTTTGTTCACCCACCAAAACTAGGTGGAATGTTCACCTCCCAATAAAAATATGACACGTTTCATTTTTATTCCGCACAAACCACTCTGTAAGTGGTTTTGTTCACCCACCAAAGTGGTTTTGTACCACATGTCGTATTTTATTGGGAGGTGAACATCCCACCTAGTTTTGGTGGATGAACAAAAATGAACTCATACAATAATATACTTCCTGTGACTTAAATCATAGAGAAATGAGAAGGAAATATATATATGGATTGTCCCTTGTTTTCTTATGTGCATACCTATTTTTTCCTATTATTGGATAGCTCATGGGACCCAGAAATCTTTCAAGGAAGAACCCAAAGGGGTTCAGTCCTAGAGAACTTATGGTGTGAAGAGTTGGCAAAAACTTATGATTCAATTACTTATGACAATCCAAAACTCAAAGCATAGACTACTCATAAAGATCCACAGAATAAAGAGCATGCAATCAATACTGGGAAAAATAATAATAATAACCTTAACTTGAAAGTACGTACTGTTTTCCTATATTAACTTTTTATTTCATCATTTATGTCGATCTTTTTATGTTCTTAATAAGTATATGTATACGTGTGTGTATATATATCATGTTATGAAAATTATCTTTATATTTAGCTGTTGAATAATTTGCTCTCTCTATTAATGTGTACATTAGCTTTTAACCTGTGTTTGACTGTCAGCAGAGGTCAGAACTATGCATGGTGTGGTTCAGGAGGGATATTATTAGAGCAAATGAAAAAAATATTTCTAAATTGATATTTGGACTGCCCAATGGGCGTGACCGTCCACTGACAGCGTCACGTGACAACCCTATATTGACCACCCTGTTAATTAGCACCGGACCTGCCACCTTAAATTTTGAGGCCCCCTAATGGAGGGTCGTCAGGTGGCACTGTCAATGGACGGTCATATTCATTGGACGGTCCAAATAGCGCCGCCCAAAAATATTTGTACTGTAAGCCTTTGAGGTGCACAAGCCCTAGCACCTTCCAAGTGTGAATAATGATTTGGGTTTGTTGGTTTAAAACTTTCAAGGTTATTGTAGTATTTGTTGGGAATAGTCAACAGTTGTGCTGAGACCAAGGTTTCTGATAATAAACTGTTCAAGGTTTCTTGGTGAATTTTCTTCTCTTAATTATGAATGGGAAAAATAACACCTCTGCTGACTTGTTTCAAATAGTATGATTGAACGTTTCGTGTTGGCATTCTCTCTTTGGCATATAAATGGATTGATATAAGTTTTACATCAAGGATCAACACTGATATGCATATATTGATACTGATAGGTCAAGTAATGTTACGAGGAAGAATTTTTTTTCTTTTCTGGAAATGGTAATTGTGTCAAACGCTTCCACCTGAAATCGATCCCATGATCACTTGGACCGCATACCTCACCACTGCCACTAAATGTTTATAACTAAGATATGAACTAATGACCACTATAGTGCAAGACTATATCAACCACTACACTACAATTATTTTATGTTATTTTACGAGGAAGATATGAATAGCAAGAAAGTAAAAAAGAATTTCAAATAGATAATTTGAATGCCAGGTGACATATATGCTCGGGCACTAAATAAACTGTTGATCAACAACGCACCATGGCGACGGACTGGGTACGTTGTTAATAAATGACGACCCAGTATCCAACCAACAAGCGACATATCTCAATACGAAATACAAGAGCGTTGTTGGGACGTCAATAATTGTGTCGCTATTTTGCGTGGTTAACAAAGGGATTTTGATGTCCAGCGACCAGGGCCGACCCTGGACAAGTGCACCCGCTCCGAATCCCATAATTATTGGGGTCGCAAAATTAAGATGTAAATTGTTTTTTATAAAAAAAATTATAGTGAAGTAGTTAACATAAAATAATTGTGGTGTAGTGATTGACATATTAATCTTGCATTAGAGAGGTATTTAGTTCAAATCTTAGTTACAAATATAATTTTAATTTTTTAATTGTTTTTTAAAAAAAAATGGCCTTGGGGTCTATGTATTTGGAAAGTTTGTTTTGGACCCCCATTAGCTCAGGGCCGGCCTTGCTGGCGATGCCCATGTCATCACTCAACTTAAGACAGTCGATGTATACTTGGACATCGTACATTCGTCGCTTAGGACAAAACTTAACTTACGCCCTAGGTTCATTTTTTTGTCATAGCTTCATTTCGTTCATTCGAACATCCTTCCCAAATATTGCACTTCCCTCCCCTAACCCACCCCCACACCCAAAAAATGATAAATAAACCAAAATATGCCAAAATTGACTACCCTTCACCGAAGCTCCCCCGCCGCCTCCATGCCCCAGACTATAGATCCTGGCCGAAACTCCCGGACCAGGACATCTCGCAAACCCTCTTCGCGTGGGCTACTTCTCCGTGTACCCTCTCTACTCCTTTCTCGTACACCCTAATCCTAACTTCATGTGTCCACATGTTGGCACACACTACAAAAATATGGCAAATTAGCGACTGACCTAGCGACTGACAATAGTTAGTCGCTAGACCAGCGACTAAATAGCGACTGAAAATTTATGAATTCGTAATTCAATTCATTGAATGTCGATTTTCCGTCACTAAACGTCGGAGCTATATAATAATTTTTATAGCGACTAATTATTTTTCGTCGGTAATTAGTTGATGGCTCGAATTTCTAAATATCAACTATCCAGTAACTGAAATTTTCGTCATTGGGTTAGCAGTAGAAGCAACCATTTTTCATTTCCAAATATTTGATCCCTCCAATTTCAGCTTTCTTTCCCCCCAAAATTTTGCCCTCTTCGAGATCAAATCATCCTGCACCTCCAAGGCTCCAACCACCACCAACTCTTCTTCCAACCTCTTCATCTCTTAATCAATCCCTCGAAAATAAGACACAGGAGGAGCAGCAGCACCTTCACCGACAACGCCTCCGCCGTCTCCGACAAGACCTACAAGATCCACCCCGACTGGGCTATGGTCGTGTCTACACCATCATCGTCGTCAACTGCACCTTCGTCTCCTTCGTCGGCGTCGACGGGTCCGAAGGGAGGCTGCTCGTCACATTCGCAGCCGGAGGCGGCGACGGCGCGTCGGTCAGCATCGAACAAAAGTTCCTCGCGCTCGAAGAAGGCACCAAGTCCGTCAACATGAGCCTCTCCTTTGTACGACGGCCTCAACCCGCAGCGGGTGAGGAACAAAAGTTCCTCGTGCTCGCACTTCGTCATCCATGACGTCATAGACCAGGAGAGGTTCGACGGCCTCACCAAACTCCACCTCCTTTTTCGAACACTCCGACCCACGGGAGGCCTCCCAAATTGCTATGGACCTTCTCTCCCAGCTGGACTCCATCCAGGTCTAGATTTCGATCTTCCTTTTGGTGAATTTTTTTCTTGGGATTGATTTTTTATAGTTGACTTGGTTCTCTTTTTATACAGAGTCGTGACCCGATGATCCGCTAGGGGAAGTAGTCGAATGGGAATGGGTGAGGAGAGCGAAGCTGTCGGGTGTGGGAGGAGACGTACAAGAGTAAGATTTGCTGAGAATGGAAATGGAGGTGAGGTGTTCGACCAATTGTCCGAGAGGGTTTTACGAGTTAGGCAAAGAGATGAGACTCTCCACACTGTTGCCTGTGACAATGGAGCCTGTTAGGAGCGACATTCAGGATCAGGCAGCTGCAGCCCCTGACCCTTGATGTCGATTCCATCCTCTCGACGGGACTTCAAAGCAGAGGCCCCCTGACTCCTCAGCCGACTCCGTCCGTCGATTTTAGGTAATTTTTTAAAAATTTCTATTGGATGAAAAAAGGGTTTGTTCCCAGAATAAAGACGAGTGCAAAACTATGCTTGTTAGTGCAAAACTATGCTTGTTAGCGCCAGAACAATGCAGGTTAACAACACTATCAAAATAACAAATGATATGTTAACTAGCTTACCTAAGGGAGTAAAGTTGCAAAACTCTTACACTATTCTGTATTCATATTTTCAGTAAGTACAACAGATGATAACACAATTTAGTAAGATCCATGAGCTGATACTATTCTGTATTCATATTTTTCATTAACTCTTACACTATTGAGCATATATTAAACTGATACTGAGCTGTTTAAGTTTAAAATCAGAGGCCCTTCAGTTTAGAATTCGTCAAATAACATTATTCGTAACACTACCAAACAAATCGCAGAGCAAAAAACTAGTGAGGACTACTAAACATCAACATGAAGCAAAGTTGGACGTCCAAAATCTAGCATCTTTGCAGGACTAGGAGTAGCGGCATTGCATGAGCTGCATTCAACTTTGTACAGGAATGAATTCGGCGAAAAACTTAAAAAGAGTACATTTGTTTTGAGTCTTCTTTATATGATGTATTTGAGATGGAGGTGACTCGTTGGATAAGCAACTTCATAAACCCATATCGTGACCACCATATAAGAAAAAGGTTACAACTTTTCATCTCTGTTGTTCAAGATGATCCTAATATCAAATCATTATCACACAAAAGTTTTGAAGTTGGAATAATAGCCATATTGGAACAGGTTTATAGAGCAAATGATAAGGAATCCATTAAGTTTATTAACAATAATGAACATGAAATTTTTTCCAGGTTTATAGTTCTAAGTTTGTATATAAAAAAAGAAGTATGCTTTTCTATTGAACAAATGGAGTAGTGGGCTAAGTTGAGGTCCTATACGTGGATGAAGATGAACACATCAAAAGTAGCATATACAACAGTGGAGTAGTTTGTAGATTATTGAGATTCCCAAACTTTTTTGTATATCAGAAGAGGCCTCTTTAGAGTCCTATAACCTCAGAAAAGTAGCAGTTCATGAAGATTACTAGTATAAACATTACAACATATAGCTACAGGGATCAAAAGCATTCAAAATCATAAATATCCGAACAATGACCAATAGTTGTACAAATTATGTGCTTCTGATCAAGAAACCACCAGTGCCATTAAATTCCTCCAATATAACAAAACATGCATGGCCCATGAGAAACATAGCATCCAGAAACAATAGCACAAGCAATGTACTAGAGATGGCTAGGTAATGCTTCCGTTCAAAGTGGAAAACTCTAGATATCATGCATGCTGCACATATACATATTTAGAAAGTTCCGTTTTATTCTATTATCCATGTGTTCATCACTCTATGGAGTTCTCTAACAGGAGGGTCATTGGGATAGGTGTATTGGGGCACTAAAACTGATCAAATAGTTTCTTACTCTTTATGTATATTTTTTCAACCTAGCATTGTGGCTGTGGAGCATATCCATTCATCAAGTTAGGCGAGAAGAGAAAAATATGCTCACCCCTGAAGTTATCTTTTGTAACCGATTGTACTTTGCATATAAAACTATTTGTATATCCATTTAAGATGCTTGCTAATATTATTAATAGAGACTTGTTCTCTATTTTTCTTCTCTTCATTCGTTAAAGCTCTCCTTCACTGATATTTTATCTTAAAGTTGCATAATGTAGATATTGGTTTTCTTCTTCCTATTTCAGGCTTCATGTGATACTTGGAGATATAGAAGAAATCATCACTACAGTAGAGATTGATGTTGAAATTTACAAAGAAATTGTTCAGATAAGCAATATTTTGTTTCAGTACTACGTCTTAGTAAACTGTGTGAAGGTGGAATATAAATATTAATATGCGCTGGATTTATTGACACGAATTAAATCGGAACATTCGTTTTAAATTTTATTTTCTTGTGTAAAAATGATTTTTTTAGAAGGAAGTGAGTAGAAGTTTATAAGAATGAAGGTTGTTAAACAGTACTATTATTATCTTTGGAGGTTTGTAAGATATAGTGCTCAGATTTTCTGAGGTGCAACAAAAGAAAAACTGAACACTCCTCCCTGTGAAAGTCTCCCTGTCTACGTTTGATACAACAGGCCATCTGTGTGCAGAACTTTAATAGGAAGTTACATACATTTTGGTTTCCTTGTTTCAACTTCATCGAGGAGTATATTCTAGAAAATATTGTTTCTTCCAAGCCAATACCAGGCTAGCCATAAGTTTCCTTCCGGACATGTCATTTTTTGTTTCCTTCCGAACATGTTTCTTTAACAACTGGGCTGGTTCATCCTTCAATCTTCTCTAATACAATGTTTTCTCTTATGGTTAGCCTTGGTGTGGGACATTGAACCTCTCTAAACCAGTTGTTACACCTATAACCTCCAAATCCCAAAGTCTTGGTTGGCCTCTCTTCATTTTGCTTCTTCACTATGCCAAGCTTCCAACAATAAATGGATCTTTTGGATTTTGACTGTTGATCTATAAAATTTCCTTGACAGAGCTGATATTTTGTCATAAAGTAGTCAAATAACACACAAATTGTACTATTTGGCATCTTATTTTAAAGTTGGAACACTCGACCCACTAATATTAGCAGGTGGCCCTTACAGGTAAGCGTGTCTAGATCATCCAAACCATGTGCTAGTTGTGTTCAGATTATACTGCTGCCTAGCCATACACCTAGGCCCAGCACCTGCAGACACAATGCCATATTGCCTAACGTCTGAACCTATTTTGGGTGTTAGGCACCTGCTTAAGCCTGGCCTTAACCCTCCTAGGCCGCCTAGGTACCATATTTGTCCGTCTACCGCCCATGAATATGAATGATGATTAGTTACACTAGATAGTTTCATGTTAACATTTATCTGATATGGCAGGCATAATCCATTGCACAATAAATTTAATAGTTAAATGTCACTTGACAATGTAACTTAATATATAAAGCCTCTCTTAATGCTTTGGAATTGAAGTATATCTTAAGTAAGTTACTTTATGCAAAAATGTCTTATGCTAGTGAGAGAAGAAAGTAGTTCACGCCTTTTAAACAATGTGGTGTGCTGAACTTGATGTCAACTGCAATTTTAAGTCAAACAGCACAAGCATGTTGCCATAAAGGAACATAATATTTACTATCAAATGTTTAATTTTTATTGCATGTAGGTGTTATGACAGAAAGGATTAAAGAAGCCCACTGAAATAAACCTTCAATGATGATGCTCTTTCTAGGTGAACATAGTTGTAACTATATTTGCTATTTTCTTTCCAGCCTAACTTAGCCATGTCTATTTTATGTTATTTTTGTTTATAAAGTTCTTTCCAGCCTAACTTAGCCATGCCCTAGGGGATGAACTTTTGTCAGTCAATGGTGTGGATGTGAAGCAAAAGTCAGCATTTGATGTTTCCACTCTGCTGCAAGGCCCGAAGGAAACATGTGTGACAATTGAGGTATTAATTTCGATGCCAATGGGTGTCATTATTTTTATTCGAACTTCTGATAATACTCCACAGTGAACATGCATGTAGGTTAAACATGGTAAATACGGGCCTATCCAGTCAATAAAGGTCCAAAGGCAGCTTGTTGCTCGTACTCCAGTATTCTATCGACTTGACAAAATGGACAATGGCGATATTTCATTCGGATATGTTCAGATAAAAGAGCTCAATGCATGGCAAAAAGAGACTTGATTATTGGTATTCTCTCATCTATGTACCTTACTCACTAATCATATTTTTAACTGTGGTTTGGCGATTGGACAACAAATTCAAATCCATAGGATATGACCTGTAGTTGGTCCTCTCCTTTTTTATACAAATATGGGCTTTCAATGCTGATTTGATGTCTGTTTTCTATAACCTCTCTTCCATCCATGTTTTTTCCTGCATAACTACAAGAGTTGATGGTTATTATGGTAACCTTGATACTTGATAGCTTAATTCGATTGTTGGTATCAGTTTACTGCCTCTATCTGTGAGTATTTTGCAGTTTACTGCCTCTACCTCTATATGCTGCTACTTCTATACCTGTGAAGAATATTGGCTATCATGGTTGAGTCTTTTTGGCTATGATACCTCTATATGCTGCTTTCTTTACTCTCATAATGGTTGGAAATTTTCTCCAAAAAGTGGCCTGGTTTTGAGTACACATGCTGCTGTTGCCTGCAAATTCTGGGTGCATATATGCTGCCTGGATATTTGTTGAGTATCCAACAGTATTCTGCATTTTGTATTTTGCAGAATTCTGCATTTTAGTTCTTGTGTAGTATGTGGGTATCAGTTTTGAGTACCCAGGTTTCTTGAGTCACTTCATGATGGATACTTGGATTTGAGTATAGTTTTTAGTATTAACTTCTACTTTTGAGTACCCCGATTTTTTAAGTATTAACTTTTCTTTGAGTATCACTGGCTTTGAGTATAGTTTTGTTTGGGCTTTGAGTATCACTTGGATTTATGGGGAAATTGTTGCCTGGATCCTTGTATGCTGCCCTCTGTATGCAGTATCTGATTTTGCATACTTCATGGCCTATGATGAGTGGATTATCACTTTGGCTTTAACTTTTGTTTGAGTATCGCTCTGGTTTTGAGTATCAGTGGGAAAATTTGTAACTATGCTTCTCTTTGTATGCTGTCTTTAACTTTGTTTCAGTATCATTATGGTTTTGAGTATCAGTGAGTTTAAGTATATAGTTTGAGTCTCACCTGGCTTTTATATTTTTGTCAACATGGGTGATTAGAATGTTGCAGCTTTCGTACGATGATATATGAACTATGCACACAAATCTCTGACTCAAATTTTCATATATTAAGATTTAATTTTTTTTAATTATTACATTAATAAGCTTGATCATGTGGAAGTACTTTTCTTACTTTTGAGCATGCTTCATATGTTTTTTTTTCCTGTCGTTATATGTTTGATTCAATTTGCTGCTTCTATTTTGGCGATATGATGAAAACAGGTGCCTACTTTTGAGATACTTTGATTAGGTTATTAGTCTGAGCCATATGGAGATACTAATGTTGCTACCTGGGTGTATCTTGATGGCCTAAAACAGATGAGTGATCTTAAAGAAGAAGGTCTGAGTGAAGGTCGAGATCAAACTCATGATAAAGATCTGCTGATGGGAGAGGAAAAGGCGGTAGCGTGTACGATACCGGGTCGTTAGCATCGCAACCGTCGATATATTTTCGAGCTCTTCCACCTGCACATCCTACTACCAATCCTGCACATGCTACTCCTTCTACTGGCATTCTTACTTTGTGAATGTTGTACTAGTTTATCTTTTTGTATGTATAGTGTATGGTTGATGTTGGACATATTGGACATGACTATGATATATATTCCTTAGTTTTTATGTTTATGTACTTTGTGTATGTTATTGTTTTTGTTTATATCATCGGTAATTATTGTGGTGCTAAAAGTTTGCATTGTATTTATGTGTGTTGTGAACTTGTTTATATTAGTCTTACAGGATGTTCATAGCATGATTCCTACAAAACTGGGAAAGCTAAATAATTCAGCGATGGACTAGCGACTAACCGACGACTAAAAAAAATTGGAAAAATAATAGAAGTGACTAACCAGTGATAATGAAGCGACTACCTTGCGACTAACCAACAACTAACCAGGTCAGTCGCTAGATATCAACTATAACCATTATAATCATAAGTTTATCGCAATGTAGTCGCAAATTCGTCGCTGAGTCAGCGACTAATTTCTTAGTCGATAGTTAGTCGCTATTTTTAGTCGCTATTTCAGTCGAAAGTTAGTCGCTGTAGCGACTAACTAGCGACTAAAATTGAACAGCGACGTTGCTTTTAGCGACGAAAAATTGTAGTCGTCGGTTAGTCGCTAAATCGTTTTACCGACGGAAATGTCTATTTTAGCGACTGAAATTTCAGTCGCTATTTAGCTATTTTTTTGTAGTGACACTAGTTCATGAATGCCTAAACTTTTTTTTTCTATTCCTTGCACTCATTGACCTGGGAGTTGGAAAAGAAAGATATTGTTGTTCCATTATTGGCTTCATATGTTACTTCCGAGGTAGATCAAAGATGAATTTCAAAAGCAACAGCCAGAAACACAGATTCATGCAAAACTTTACAGTCTACTCTCTGTTTGACCAAGAGATTGTTGCCAAGGTTCACAGATTCACACAAACTAAGTTTTCGCTGAAGAAACTCAACTCCAACAAGAAACCTCTAACCTATATTACAAACTGACAATACACTTGCAAACTTGAAGGCAACGAAATCAAACACGTTCTTTCTTGCAAACTTAGTTGCAATATTGTGATAGAACATTTACAAATTTAGAAGAAGAAGGAAAGAACATAGAATAGATAAAAAAATTACTGGGTGATAAAGAACATTGTTGCTTAAAGCGATATTCGCCCTCTATCGATGATCTGCTCCCATGTCACAAAAGAACTTCTAGAACGTTCATAGTCACTTTTGAGCACTACTCGAATGAACTCATAGGACTTCTTTTTTCGTCTGTTCTCAAAAGGTGGCAGAAAGGGTGATCAATTTATAGGTGTAGAAGCATGGAAATATGCATAAAATCATGCGCCTGACAAACCGTACACAATTCACCACATGCGCCAGCAAGACCTACGCTCAAAGGCCCACGTGCCTATAAATTGACTAAAGAGCTTCAGGTTTCTACGCAATTGGAGCACCACGCCTACATGCCCCTTCAACAAATGGCATTTAATGCTCTACTGACAAAAGCTGTCAAATGACAGCAGTTAACTCGGACGTGGTGCGGGGCGCGCCTCGAGTTTTGTGCAGATGATGGCAATAGAGGACCCGATGAGCCACACTCCTTACAAACCAATACGTCCAGTACTGCAGCAGTACGTAGCGTAGGGGAAATTAGGCCTAGCCAAGCCCTCGCCACTAAAAGTCAAAAAATGCTTTGAAGTCCGAGCGGACAACTTACGTCAGCATAATAATTAAAAAAAATTGACAGAGATAGTTGTGCAAACACCACGTGGATCAGAACTCCCCCACGCTAAGGCCTTCCACAATGCCAAGTTCTTCCTGGCGTAGGGATTCACCCTACGCCAAAGTTTTGATACGCCAGATCACATTCATACGCCAAATCAGTATGGAGCATCGATTTCCTATGGCGTAGGAATCTCTTCCGCTCCAACAGCCCGAGATCTTCGGGCAATGAACACGCGCCACGTATCAATGACTTAATTTTAGTCACGAATGGGTGCCACTTGTCACGCCCCGCTCCCGTAGGAGCGATCATCCTCGCTAAGGCGTGATGCCGTACAAGCCTAGATTGCGCTCGTGCAAGGCAGTTTCATAACGGCCGATTTCAGCGGCTGCGACGGTGTCGTCGCTCTGAAGTCCCATGCAGAGACATTGAATAATAGCAGCGAAAATTAGAAGCAAAACACAAGTTATTCAAAAGAGCTCTTTATTGATATTGAAACAAAGGTTACATTGGGACGCAAGGCCAAGATTACAATCACTCAAGCTCACTCTTCTCACATTACAAGTCACTCAGCTCTCTCTCATCTCTCAATACATATCTTGAGCCAGCAGATACTTTGGAAGGCAACATCCATACATTATGTCCCGTATAAGTCTTGACTCCATGCGGCCGCACGTTTCGAATCGCCAAGGAACTCCGTGCCTCGACGCATCCAAGCGAGCTCCGTGCCACAAGCTTCTACCTGTGCCTGCACATGAAAACTATGTGGGTGTCAGTACTCAACTGTACTGGTGGAATGAGCACCTCGCCCACCCATACAAAACTGACACGTTTGATTTACTTTGTGCAACATAGTCCCCTTTATGATTGTCTTTCTACTCTTGCCTTAGGATCAGTTTTAGGATAAACACCTTGACCTATTCTGTGTCTCTAGACCATCCCGTGCTTGCAACAACAATGCCAATACACACTTTGCCTTTAGACACTTCTCGTATCAACAACGTTAACCTATCAAGTCGTGTTTGTCCTTCGGCATATAATCAGAGACGCAACTACACGATAAGACTCTATTTCCATGTGACCGTGCTACAAACCCATATCAAGGTCGTGCCTCGCAACTCAATGAGACTTAACCATACTTGTGTTATGACAATGCAGTTGTGCCTCATATTTGAGGTCGTGCCCAGCAACTCAACGTAACTTAACCAAACTTGTCCTACGGTCCTTCTCGACTTAACTCGCAACGACTAACCCAACTTGTGGAACCGATATTGAGAACTCAAGCACGATGTCATATCTCGTGCCGAAGTACGTGTCTTTACGCATAGCCAAATCTTAGGCTTCATAATACTTTGGGTGCAACCGAGCACACATTTTATAACTCAAGTCATACCGTGCTTACACTTCCTTTGTTACGACCGACAACGTGCGTACGGATTTTTTGCTCAGAACGCCAATTATCTATATGAAAGGTCACTGGCACGACAAGCCATCGTGGATATAGCCTGACAAACGGGACCCTTGTACCGCAGGTAGCGATCCCAGATGCAAGTCCCCGAACTACCATTGCCTATTACCCAGCTCGGCTATACCGTGTTTCTTCCTAGGCCGAGTCGGTCCCGTGGCCCCGGGGTGCCACTCGAAGAAACAAACACCCTTGTCGACAAGTTGTCCATGACCACGCACCTACGAGACATCTAGACTCACGTAAATGCATGGCTTAATGTTACGGTACGACTGAAACTATACTTAGCATCTCGTGCTCTAAACCACACTTTGCATAACGTACATCAGAACCGTGAGACTCCCAACCGAGGGACCGTCTCATACTTTGATGATGTACATAGTAACCGTGAGACTCCCAACCGAGGGACCGTCTCATACTTTGAAAACGTGCATAGGAATGTGAGACTCCCAACCGAGGGACCGCCTCATACTCTATGTGACGAGCCTTAAGACTGTGGGAACAAATGGCTATATACAGCCGTAGAACCGTACGACCGAGCATGCACTCAACTTGAACAACCAAGGTCTTTGGGTACCTAAACTCATGCCATAAGTCGTGCAATACAACTTAGCTCGTGGGACGATCAAGGCTACGTCGAGCCTTGCTTCGAGGAAACGTGCATGCTTTATCGAGCATTTACGCGAACGCCGCCTATGATTTAGGCTAACTCTTAGCTTGTGACGAAGAGCAACTTTTCCTTCTCCCAAGCCACGGGACGAAGGACCGAGTGTCATTTCCAAAGCACGCTGAGCCGACTTCTAAGCAGACCGTAGGACCTTTTCCATGTTCTAACACATTCTGAGCCGTTGGGATTATTCCCTTAGCTATGTGGATGTGTCTCTTTATTATCAAGCCTAACTTGTGCAAGTTGAAAACATGCGAGTTATTAAGTGAAGGCTAAGATGAGGTAAGTTCACTGAAACTACCCCACCCGAGCGAGGAGTCGCCTCGACCGAGCAATGTCTTCGAGTTGCCGTTGTAAGGCTAAGTCCGAACGCCGTCGGCGTTTCGATTCCTCCGATTGACTGAGCGGGACGGGGCACTACATCATACACCACTCAGAAAAAGTTTCGTCCTCGAAACTTACTGAGTACACTTATCGGCTTATAACTTGATTCAACATCCTATGTTTCTCGCACACACTACTCCTATGCATTTCCTCAATCTGAGCCACGCTCGTGCTTATCGCTAACTTATTCGTAAGTCACACCAACCGATCAACCAACATTCAAACTCGTCTCAATTTAATGATCGCATTACCATCAATATTTTTTCGAAACTCACGATCTCAAAATCCTCGATACTTTTCCGTTCCTCAAGTCTCTCTTGATTCAACGTATCACTTGGTTGGATCTTGCACATATTTCAGACGTCCCTAAAATACATGTATTTCAGCCAAGTCTCATGATAGAGAATTTTGCCATCACCGCCCGAGTCGGATCGTGCACATATTCAAGTGTTCCTGATATACATGCATGTCAACCGAGCCTCGAGAGCGGTGCCTCCACAATTCCTATCGCTCCGTACCGAAACGTCTTCCGAACCGCTAGGCTATGTCTTTTAGGCTATAGTCAATCCGTCAGTATTGGAATCATGGTTCCCAAACAACAATATCAATACTGACCCCATCCTAAGGTCAAACCAAATTGATAGTACGGGGTTTTCTACCCAAGCTCGCATTACTCCGATTTTTAAATATCGAACATCGATTCCCTACACACATCCTAACGTTCGTCGCACGGGGTCCGAGTCGCTCAGCAAAGTCATTCTACAATAAATCACGTTTCAACCGATTTCCTCGATATACCAGTCTCACTCGTTTATTAAGCCATTTCATATAGTCTATCCCTTCGCACACGTTCGACATAATCCACCTATCAATCCTTCTCATGTCAAGCATGCTACGACACGATTCGTCGCTAAACCATAATTCATATTTCATACTCCCTAAGTCATTCATCCCAATTTACGTAATCGATCACAAGGTCGTCTGACTTAACAATATGTTGCGCCCCGATCTCACGCGAGTCAGATTATCCATGGTGGGCATGAATCACCATGCACGCTCCTGCGAGATAATCATTCTCATCGGGACGTAACTCTTATTTTGTGTCTAGACTAATTCATTCTCGGTACGTAGATTGGATCTACTCAATCCTCAAGTTTATCTCATTCGTCAAACTACATGTCCGACCAATCCTCGAATTCACCTTCGTATTAAACCAACAAGTTGAGACAATCAGAGTTGTCGTATCCTGACTTTTCGAGTTCGATCATTCCCGCGACATGAATCACTATGTCAGCGCTCACGCGGAACGATCGCCCCAAATCCGATGTAACGCATGTGCGAGGCTAGAGTTGCACTCGCGCAAGACAAGATCGTCGATGTTGTGGTCATCCGCATAATCATTAAGACACGATCATTTTCATCCAATATTTATCTCAATCAAAATCCTAAGTATAGCATCCAACCAAATAATAACACTTGCACGATCGTCATTCCTCGAATTAGAGTGCCCCCCGAGTTATTGCATATCGATCTTTGATACGCCTCAATACCATCGATGATATGCGTAACCTGACGATCTTCCTTTGCAACGAATTTTGAGTCGTACGAATGATGCTATCGTCCGACCGGATAATCTCCTCGACATTCAAATTCAAGTTTGATCATCATCCCTCGAATCGTTCACAACATCAATTCCAATCCTCAGAGTCATTTGCGTAACTTTAAAATCAAACCTTTCATGCACGTTATCTTTCCGTCATGCTAACTTTTCATATACGATCCGTATCAATTTCTTTAATCAAGTCATCCATTTATTTTATCGTTTAGAATCTCCATTCAACCATTTCGTAACTCGTATTACCACAAATCATCCGAGCGATATCTCGTGTGCAACTCTCGAATCATGACCAACTAAGCGCTACTCATTCTAAGGCTTTGCGATATCATCGCTTGTCGACATACTCGTACTATCCGTAAATCTTTTAGTTTTGCTCGAACAATTTCTATAACGTCCATACACCACTCATGGTTCGAGCCACTAGACTAGTCATCGACACGCACTCTTATTTACACCACTCGGGGTCAGTCATTCTACAAATTCTTAAAAAGGTTATACGATTCACAATCGACATGCTCAATTGTGCGTTCGCCCGTTCCTCGAGGTCTAAGAACCATTTCTCGTGTTCGCTTTAGCGTTGGTCAAGTAACGTCTCTATCAACATGCATTCTACATCTCATTTATTCTCGTCCGAGCGATAGTCAATCTCGCACGCAAACTTGTTCGCACCAGAAGGTCTACGTGCGTGATACTCGACACAACTTAGCCAAAAGGCTGTGTGCATAGCCATCCCGTTCGAACAATACTTCGATCTCATGTACTCGTTCGCTATCGTTAGCGTAAGGTTATTCAAGCACGCACTGCGTTTGCTAACTTTTAGCATCGGTTTTCTTTCAACTCAAGTCCGTCGTAGTTTGGCACAAAGGCCTGCGCCAATCGATCCCGTTCAACCGAGTACTCGTACGAGCTTTTGAAAATATTAGACTTATTATATGGACATCCCGTGGGACAATTGAGAGAAAGAGCACCAGCGATATCAACTTGCGGAAGCAACACTTCAGAGTTTGCAAAAATAACAGAGTTAAAGAATTCAATCGATAGTCCAAGGACGTAAAGCCGTGCTCTGATACCATTATGTCATGCCCCGCTTCCGTAGGAGCGATCGTCCTCGCTAAAGCGCGATGCCGCATGAACCTAGATTGCGCTCGTACAAGGCAGTTTCATAACGACCGATTTCAGCGGCTGCGACGGGGTCGTCGCTCTGAAGTCCCATGCCGAGACATTGAATAATAGCAGCGGAAATTAGAAGCAAAACACAAGTTATTCAAAAGATCTCTTTATTGATATTGAAACAAAGGTTACATTGGGGTGTAAGGCCAAGATTACAATTACTCAAGCTCACTCTTCTCACATTACAAGTCACTCAGCTCTCTCTCATCTCTCAATACATATCTCGAGCCAGCGGATGCTTTGGAAGGCGACGTCCATACATTATATCCCGTATAAGTCTTGACTCCATGCGGTCGCACGCTTCGAATCGCCAAGGAACTTCGTGCCTTGACGCATCCAAGCGAGCTCCACCCACAAGCTTCTACCTGTGCCTGTACATGAAAACTATGTGGGTGTCAGTACTCAATTGTACTGGTGGAATGAGCTCCTCGCTCACCCATACAAAACCGACACGTTTGATTTACTTTGTGCAACATAGTCCCCTTTATGATTGTCTTTCTACTCTTACCTTAGGATCAGTTTTAGGACAAACGCCTTGGCCTATTCTGTGTCTCTAGACCATCCCGTGCTTGCAACAACAATGCCAATACACACTTTGCCTTTAAACACTTCTCGTATCAACAACGTTAACCTATCAAGCCGTGTTTGCCCTTCGGTATATAATCAGAGATGCAACTACACGATAAGGATCCATTTCTATGTGATCGTGCTACAAACCCATATCGAGGCCGTGCCTCGCAACTCAGTGAGACTTAACCACACTTGTGTTATGACAACGTAGCCGTGCCTCATATTTGAGGTTGTGTCCAGTAACTCAACGTAACTTAACCAAACTTGTCCTACGGCCCTTCTCGACTTAACTCGCAACGACTAACCCAACTTGTGGAACCGGTGTTTAGAACTCAAGCACGATGCCATATCTCGTGCAGAAGCACGTATCTTTACGCATAGCCAAATCTTAGGCTTCATAATACGTTGGGTGCAACCGAGCACACATTTCATAACTCAAGTCATACCGTGCTTACACTTCCTTTGTTACGACCGACACCGTGCATGCGAATTCACCGCTTAGCACGCCAATTATCTATATGAAAGGTCACTGGCACGACAAGCCATCGTGGACATAGCCTGGCAAACGGGACCCTTGTACCGCAGGTAGCGGTCCCTGATGCAAGTCCTCGAACTACCATTGCCTATTACCCAGCTCGGCTATACCGTGTTTCTTTCTAGGCCGAGTCGGTCCCGTGGTCCCAGGGTGCCGCTCGAAGAAATAAACGCCCTTGTCGACAAGTTGTCTATGAACACGCACCTACGAGACATCTAGACTCACGTAAATGCATGGCTTAATGTTACGGTACGACTGGAACTATACTTAGCATCTCGTGCTCTAAACCACACTTTGCATAACATGCATCAGAACCGTGAGACTCCCAACCAAGGGACCGTCTCATACTTTGACAACGTTCATATTAACCGTGAGACTCCCAACCGAGGGACCGCCTCATACTTTGAAAATGTGCATAGGAACGTGAGACTCCCAACCGAGGGACCGCCTCATACTCTATGTGACGAGCCTTAAGACCGTGGGAACAAATGGCTATATGTAGCCGTAGAACCGTGGGACCGAGCATGCACTCAACTTGAACAACCAAGGTCTTTGGGTACCTAAACTCATGCCATAAGCCATGCGATACAACTTAGCTCGTGGGACGATCAAGGCTACGTCGAGCCTTGCTTCGAGAAAACGTGCATGCTTTATCGAGCATTTACGCGGGCGACGCCTCTGACTTAGGCTAACCCTTAGCTTGTGACGAAGATCAAATTTTCCTTCTCCCAAGCCACGGAACGAAGGACCGAGTATCATTTCCAAAGTATGCTGAGCCGACTTCTAAGCAGACCGTGGGACCTTTTCCATGTTCTAACACATTCCAACCTATTGGGATTATTCTCTTAGCTATGTGGATGCGTCACTTTTATTATCAAGCCTAACTTATGCAAGTTGAAAACATGCGAGTTATTAAGTGAAGGCTAAGATGAGGCAAGTTCACCGAAACTACCCCACCTGAGCGAGGAGTCGCCTCGACCGAGTGATGTCTTCGAGTCGCCGTTGTAAGGCTAAGTCCGAACGACGTCGGCGTTTTGATTCCTCCGATTGACTGAGCCGGACGGGGCACTACACAGCCACCCAGGATCTCTGCAATGACTGAATTTCAATAAATGACACGTATCAGCCCCTCCGCAGCACTACAAGTGTAGTTGCAACATAATACAATTTAGACTCAAGCTCATAGCGCTCCTGTGCGCCAGAAAGCCCATGTGTACGTCATGTATGCGCACATGGGTTGGTTTTCTCCCTCAACTATAAATAGAAAGATCATTCCTTCATTTTATCCCTAAACATTCTGAGAGGTATAGCATACTTCAGAGAGCCGAATTTTCGTCCCCTTGCAACCAGACAAGAAGACTTACAATTTTCTTTCAACCCGTAAATCGTCGCAACACTCAGTCTGTGCTTTTTCGATCACACCACCAGTCGCATCATCGGAAGCAGATGATCAACAGCCAACACGCCAGCAGACGTATATTCCTATCAGAGACTCTGCGCTTCAGCCCAACGGGAGACCCAGACTCAGATGATGACCACCTATAATTTCTGCCGTCGCCCAGGACATCACCACAAAGAGTGCCACCAGAGACGAAGTCTACGCCTGCACTGCGGATTGCATGCCCACCAAATCAAGGACTGCCCAGAGGCCACTGATCATTGTCACTACCATATTTCTAGTTTGAGGGTATTTTTTATATTTTTGGGGTTATTTGAATTTATTAGAATTTATTTGAATTTATGGAAATTTTTAGAAATTATTTTGGAATTGTTTGAATGAGGGTTGACTAGGTTGACTTTGACTAGCAATGACCATTGTAGACTAACCTAGGAGCTAACCCTACTTGAGTTTGGACTTGGTTAGGTTATGCAACCCTAGTTAGACTAGAGTTGACCCATGGTTTGGTTATTTGACTCAAGTTAGATTATTAAGTCATAAGCCATGACTTGTGGTTGAACCCATGATTGATAATTTAGCCGTAGAAGCCCAAAGCCCATTAGCCAAATGCCCAACCCTAACCCTAACATTATTTGTCCAGCCACTTAACCCATCTTAGGGATTTCTCCCTTATAAATATTCTCCTAGAAATTAGGGCTAGCCTCTTTAGGAAGAACAAGCTTTAGAAAGAGATATTTTCTCAACTTCTAAAATCCATAAAAATTCTATTTAGCACCTTTTTTCCTCAAACAAATTGCAATGGGTTTTAAATGAAGTGTTCTTGCTGTTGTTACATGTTATTCTCAGATTCAAACCAATTTGGAGAAGTTTGACTATCAAGAGGAACACCTCTCTTTAGAGCTTTTTGGGGATTTTGATACATAGAGGTAACTTTCATTCTACACCATGAAATTCTGATTTTCTTGCATATTTGGAAAACTCTAGGTCTAGCCTAACTGTAGATATGCCTAGACCTAGCTTTTGTGTCTGTTTCGTGTCCTAAATGGACACGTATCTGTCCCATTCTCTAGGTGTTTGATGAAATGCCCCAATGGGCATTTCGATCTAATTTTTAGAAACTAAATGAATAGGAATTTACATTTTGATGTTGCTTAAACGATTTTTTTTGGTCTGGGAGTGACATTGCGTCGTGTCGTGTCGGATTCGACACTTGCACACGCGGGTGCGCGCGCGCGAGACAATGCGCGTGTCCTGTCACTCGGGGCCTTTTGCACTTCGGACACAGCACTAGGACACGCAAAACTCGACACACACTATGGGGCAATGACTGACACCACGTGTGTCAAGTCTCACGTGTCTCCGTGTCGTGTCGAGTGAGCACGAGGCTCTGCACTGGTCGGGACTGACAGTTTCAGTCGATTTTTATTGTCACTGATACGCAGTTGTAAGTCGGACACGTGGACACTTGGACTCAGTGCAGACACCTAGACACGAGGACCTATCCTAGGTGAACCTAGGTTAGTGACCTCGAGACACGTTGTGTCCTGTGTCGTGTGTACGACACGCATGCACTTGTGCACGAGACAGTGCACTGCTGTGCACTATTTTGCGTTTTATTGCGTGGACACGCCGTGTCCGGCTATGGTGGACACGAGACACTTGCAAGGACACATGTACACTCTATATTTTAGTTACCAACCATGAGATTTGCATTTTAGTTTGATTTGATTCCATTTTCCTGTTTTACCATAAAAACTGATACATGTATTTTTCTGTTAATTCCATATTTGAAATATGAATTTTGACAGTTGATTTAGCCTAATTTAATCATGTTAACTACTGTTTAGAGTCCCTAATATGATTCTCCTATACATAAACTAACTGTATGTTAATTTTGGGCATGTTTGGTTTGGTTTTGAATTCAAATGGGGGTTGGGATATGTGTAGACTGAACTGGGTTCAGTTTTCTGATATTGTGAATTGATTTCCTTTCCTTCCTTTACTGTTTCTGTTTTCCATTTTTCATCCCTCACTGCTCACTGTTATTCCCCACTCTCACACCCTACCTACACACACACATGTACACATGTTCCCTGTTTTCCTGTGTAACACTCACTGCTACAGTCCCACATCACCCCCTCTCTACACACATTATTTTACACACACTCACCTCACTGTCCAGTTTACACACACACACATATACTCTCTCTCTCTATTATATCATGTATGTATATTTATATATATAATATGTATTATGTATATAAATAATGCATATGAATGTATATGCAATATGGGTAGCCTAGACATGTGTATTTTGATTTGAGCCTAGGTATATATATATATATATATATATATATATATATATATATATATATATATATATATATATATATATATATATATGAAGTTCCTAATGTATTGTACTATACCCTAGTATGTGTGAGTGTAATATATGTAGACTATGTGTATGTATCCATGTATATGGCTACCCTATGTGTATAGACTTGTAGTGACTAGGTTTGAGTTATGGTATGTACTAGCTAGTAGAGGTTGTAAGGACTTGGTGTGCTAGCATAAGCTAGTTTAGCCTTGTTTAGACTAGTATGGACTAGTTAGGCCTAGAATAGACAATTTAGACTTGGTTGACCTAGTTTGACCATATTTGACTTAGGTTTGACTTCTTAGTTGACCAAGGTTGACCAAGAGTTGACTTTGGTCTAGATTGACCTAGAATCATGTAGAATGCATAGTAGGACTTCATTATACCATTTTGGACTTGTTGTGACTTGTGCTGTTCTGATTAGGAGCCAGACACCTCTCCTCGGACAGTACATTTCATCCGGACACTCAGATACCAGGCGAGTACATTCTCTGATCATTTCATATCCTGCTTAGAATTATTTCCTACATTAAATTACTTTACTTGTTACTGTCACGTTGGTCACACGGATTGGTACTATATAGATTCCTTCTTGAGATGTTATTCCTTCAGGGAGTATCGGGTCCTACATGTTCTGTGAGTTTCACTTACATGGCGTATCACTATGCTTCATTGGTTCATTGATCACTTGTGACATATACTCTTATGATCACAGAGTCTTCCTTAAATCCTTATCCCATATATTGGGTTTTCCTAGAATCCCCATTTATGGGACATCCATGTATCACCCTTCGGGGGCTTTTGCATGGAATCATAACATAACCTGGCTGGATCCTTGTGTATTGATTGGGGGTACGGGGGAGTAGAAGTAGACATGTGAATAATACCCAAGTAGTATCTCATCAGAATCATTCCGTAGTGTCTCACCAGAATCATCCCATGCCATTTACATGTCTATATTGTACTCTGACTCACTAGCCACTGTTAGTTTCTAATATAGTAGATATTTCTATTACAGTTCTCTCTCTGTTTACATACTGCATTCTTTCAGTACATGTATCTTACTTTACTGTATGATTATATTTTCTAACCTGCTATGAACTGTTGAGATGTATTGTGCTCGCTCATGTCCTGACTGGACCTGTTAAAAATATTACAGAGGACGAGGAGGAGGCCTGTGTGGATACCTTCTACGGGGTAGTCCTAGACGACACTTGCGAGCTAGACTCTCAGGAGGACCCAGCTGTAGCTGAGGACATTACCCCTATTGCCTAGACTAGCTTAGTTAGGCCTTATCTTATTTTATGTTATCTTGAGACTGTTTAGCTAGACTTTATTTCTGTTCAGAGTTTCTGAGTTGTATATATTCTTTCATATTCTGTAGCTGAGGTTGTACTCTGGATATTTGCTGGGATATTATCTTAGACTATTTTATCATCTGTATTTCCTTGAGTTCTATATCATATCGTGCTACTTCTTCCTTAGCTGTGATTGAGTTTACTTCTATCATGTCACCCCCATTCGGGGAGTATAAACTGCTTAGTATATTATTGCTAGATATTGTGACCTAGGACAACGTTCTACCACCGACACTGCGGCGTAGGCTGGACGTACCCACGTCTCGTGCCCTTACTCTAGGGTGCGGGTCGTGACAATCATACTGCCCAAGGACGAGCACAAAGAGCACTAGAACTATAGCAAAGGAACCCGTCTCTCCAGATTCGGCAATCACATGTAGCACTACTGCATGGACCAGTCTACGTCAGGACAGTTGAAGAAGATTGAAGAGATTCCAGTTCTGAAGGAATACTGAAGACAGATTGAAGACCGAAGGCTTTTCTTGCATGGTTGGAGAAAACCATGTATCTTGATTCATAATCTAGTCTTCATTTAAATTCCTCTTAGCACTTAGATCATTCTTGAAACTTCTTGTTTTCTATTTTAGAAACCTTGGTTGATGTCGAAACTTATTTCGAGATATTGTTTCCTATTTCGGCAAAACTTGTTTCAGATCCACAATTCGATAATTGTTTGAAATCCATTATTCGATACTTTGTTTCCTAGTGATGGCTCATATTTGTAAATTTTGTTCCTTCATCAAACTTCATGTTAATTGATATTTAATTATTTTTCGAGATTTCTTTTTGGAATCCTGTTCCTCATTCGAAGTCTTGTTTGAGTTTCATCCTATTCAGGACATTGTTGAAGATTCCTTTGAAGGTTCTTGAAGATTCATTTACTATTTAAGATTGTGACTCATTCTCTATATGAGATTTGTTTTCTATTCATGACTTTTATTTTATTCAAGAGTTGTTTGTCCACTACTTCGTTTCGACCTTGTCTCTTATCTAAGATTTCGCTTATTTTATGGACATTTTTCCTATTCGCTTATTGATATTTTGTTCGTTATTCGAGCTTGCTCCTAATCAAACATTGTTTGAACCTTCGCTTCTAATTAATGCTTGTTGCGATTCAGTCCATATTCGAAATATTGTATGAAGATCTTGTTTTTCTATTTTGAGACTTTGATCAGATCCTTGTTTGAAATTCTATTTCTATTCATGATTTTATTCGAGAGTATTCTCTGTTCACGGGTGTGTTGTAACCTTATTTGAGATTTTTCTTGTTTTCACGATTCATAACCTTGCTTCATATTCGAGATTTTATTCAAGATTTTACTTCCTATTCGCGGCTTTGTTGATGTTAATTTTTTGAGAATTGTTTCCTATTGAAATTCTTTCAATATATTGTTCGAGACTTTGTTGCCAATTGAGATTTTATTATACTTTGATTCATGTGCAAGGTTTCTGGTCCTCAATTTGAGATTTTGTCTTGTACCTGATATTTTGCTTCTATGCCACCTTTAAGGCTTCGTTACCTATCCAGGATTACGTTCCAGATACGAAATCTTGTTACCATTTCGGATTTCATTTGAGGTTTCGACTACTATTCGAGCTTCGATTTTCTATTTCAAAATTTTAAAATTTCCCTGGTTGCCCTTTTGTACTCACTACTCTTTGATTGGATTTCGTATTGCTTCATAGTACCTAATAAACCCTTGTATTCTAACAGACAGGTAACCTCACCATTTTCGTGACTTGGACTATTGAAACTCATTTTGATCCCTTGAAACTTCTTTTGAAATTCCTATGGGTAAAGTTTAAAGACTATTCGATGATCTACTGTGGCGTGGCAGTTGCGCGCTGCAGTCATTATCTAGATTACGGAGACTGAGGGTTCACTGCAGCCAGCAGCGCACTGGCGATGCAGGAACTCTAAGTTGAAGTGGTTTCAGACATTCATAGGTTTTCGAGTATTATTGAGACTTTATCTTATTTTTCATACCTTTGATATCTTGGGTGGTTTCGACAATGATTGTTGGAAAATGGATAAGGTTGACAGAATATTCGGTGACATATTGTTATTTGAGTCACGGAGCCGAAAGTCCACTGCAGTCAGATATATACTGGCGGGGTAGGGATTCTAAATAAAGTGATTTCAAATACCTATATATATTTTCTTGGATATCATGGAGACTATATTCCATTTTCATATAATTATTGGTTTTCAAGAATCACAAATCCTTGCACGTTTATCCTGATTTGATACTGTATCTCCTGAGTATTTCATACATTTCCTTAACCAACTCTTGCTAACTTTCCTCTAGCATTTTATCGTTAGATCATTGAATTTCTCAAAATTATACATTGCCAGATTTTGATTCCATACTTCGTTTGTGTCTTGCCTAAATTTTGATCTTAAATCATGTCTATCCAACCGTGATTTCCTATCTTATTCTAGTCCATCTGTGCTAATCTTGATTCAAATCATGCTTAGAAGATCGTGCTTTCATGGTTTATTCTCTAAAAGTTGAAATTAAATTTCACGCCATCTCGTGCCTATTGCGCTATTTCAAACTCCTTGCATGTAATTGTCATACTTGATCAATTTGATCATTATCGATCATGTCATTTTACCGTTGATTGGCCATGTTAAGTCATTCATGTTCCACCTCTGGTCGTATCAAGAAATCATGATCGTGCCTATATTGTATACGCTGTACCTATTGAACTTACCTGATATTTGAAATTTCGTTGATCGTGACCAAAAAAACTATTTTTAGCCCTGACTAAAAATTGACTTATTTAATTTCTCAACTTAAATTGCCATTTTCAACTTTTGTCTTAATTAAAATTATTTTTATTTTTATTTTTTTTAAAAATTATATTGTTGCACCTTTGAATTTTGAAGACGAAATTATTTTACGGGGGGAAGATTTGTAACTCCACTTTTCCAGTTTTACTGGAATTTAAAATTTTAATGTTTCATTCATTTTATTATAGCTATATATAGTTTATAAATATTTTTGGAGGGAATCAATTGAGAGCAGGAAATTTTTAAATTTTAAAGTTTGTTATAACTAATTTAGTGGTCTCCATTTATTTTTAAACAAATTTCTAACTGATTTATAGCAGATTTTGTAATTAGTGAAAAGGAAGAGGGCCTTTTTGCATAAAATCTATTAGGGGGGGCTACTTTGCAAATAATCCTAGGTGGGGGGGGGGGGTTGTGCAAAGTTACCAATCCTTTCTTATAATCGAAGCTGGAAGAGAGAGAGAGTCATTCGACTCTATTTTTCCTAGTCCCTTCTTCTGCTCTCCCCCGAGCGCGCGAGCCCTAGCCCTAATTCTCGGCGGGAGCCTAAGAGGCGGCGGCGACATCAGTAGCCACCCTCACCGGCACGATCGACTCCGACCATGGTGACAAGCCTTGATCTCAGCGGCGGGATTCAGCAACGCGATCTGTGTCCAACGATCCGCCTCCTCGACGACGACGACATCAACGATGGCGGGGGTTATCTCCTCCGATGACTGATCAACCCCATCAGCAACGACTGGATCCCATCTTAGCGGCGGCGAACAACGGATCGGGGTGACAAGTCTCGGCATCGGCTAGCACGGCATCTTGTTCCGACGATTGTTCTCATCAGCGTCCTTCTCAGAGATTATCATCCTTCTTCGATCGATTCAAACTATTTGTGAGCCCCGACATTACTCTATTGAACTTAAAATTTATGATCTGCTCTTCGATCGATCATTGTGTGATTTTATTTTGCTCATTATGTGTGGGAAGCAGAAATCATCGGAGATTGGAGTCAGTTGATCCGAGATTGCTGTGTATCAAATTGTTGTGGTGAGTGTCGAACTCCAGAACTCTTGAATTCTTGAGTTTTTTCTTTGTTAAACTTTGGGTAGCACATTATGATTTACTCTGCAAATTGTTCCTCTGTTTCCGATCTGGATGTGTTCGATAAAGTGCTGCAGTAAGACCCAGATCACAGTAGGACACGAGAAGACGGTGCCCGACTTCTTGGAACGAGATTTTATTCTTGTTTGAACCTTCTCATCTCAGGTATCGTTCTACTTCCTGTGTTGAATAAGTTTCTTCTATAAGTTAGTTTGAATAATGGAAGCGTTGGCCAGGACCGTGTATTCTGTGTAGCTGTGTTCGGGTGCATTCGTGTCCGATATACTCGTGTCCAGGTGGGTCGTGTCAGGAGTGGAGTATCGTAGGATGGATTGGAGATGCTAGGCGGATACCAATTGAGATGTTCCATTGAACATCGAAGCCGACGGTTTGCATGACTCATTGGTCGAAGACCTTATCAGACTTTTTCTTAGGATTGTTACTAGTTTAATGAATTTTCCATATATTTTGAATTATGTGTAATTTTCTGAGTTTGTATACTATGTAAATAATCTGGTCGATTTGAACCTTTGAGCTATTGTTATTGTTAGTGAAGTTTTGTATAAACTGTAGTTATGGTCGGGCTTATGAAAAGTAGCAAGAATGAAGTTGCTGGGACTTGGTTTGAACTTTGCCAATATCGTATAGATGTTGCTAAAGCTTCAGTTGCATCTAATTCTGTGTGGTTGCTTTAAATTGTTTGGGATGTCAGTGGTCAGCATGGAATTAGAGAAAAGATTGAATTAGCAGCAGTAGCAGGTTGGACTGAGTTGGCTTATAGTTAAAGCTTTAATAGCTTTAGTGAGTTTGTTGAATGGGTGTGGGTTTTGTGTTGGTATCCTAAGAAAAAAGAAATTAAGGTCTATGAGTAGTATCATTATTGCAGCTATCAATTTGAGACTGCTCATATTTTAAATATGTATGGCCTAATTGTTCTGTGTAAAGATGGGATACTAGAGACTGGTGAGTCAGTTGTCAATTTGAAATGTTCATTATTTAAAAGAGTTCTTGATAATGAGTGAGTGTAACATGTTCATGAATGTAATATAAGAACTGTTAGATCAAATCTAGTTAGAACTTTTGTGTAGCAGTGGCTTGTACTAGTAGCCAATTTAAATTTTAAGTTAAGTTGAAATGAATGATAGTGAACTTGTGCTTAAGCTATGCAGTGGCTTGTACTATAGGTATGTTTAACATTTATGTGTATTATTCTAAAGTAGGAATGGTGGCCCTAATGCAATATTAGGGATATTAGTTACAAATTTATAGATATAATAAGTGTGCTAGCTAGTCAACATTACTTTAGATATAGTTAGATTATTGATAATTGGATAGTTAGCTATTTTTAACTAATGTTGTTATTTAGAATATAACCAACTTGTACCTAATTAACCAGGAGGACATCCAGTTCTACTATCTACACTCGATCACCCTGAGCAAGGCAAGTATACTCCTCGGATTTGTTCATTTTCTCATGTCTTGTATATTCATTCCTGTATCACCTTGTTGACACGATGTATCACGAGATTATCTTGTTTCATGTTTCATGAGTTACTTGTGTCTGGGAGGGGAAATACTACAGTTGTGCGATCAAATCCTGTTACTATTCATGTGAATAGCTTAGGTCCCATATCGTGCATGCGGGACCAAAGCCGTACTATTTCATGTTCATTGAATCTACCCAAGCCGATCACACAATCTGGATGTATTTCAATATTGCGCATGTCAGGATTCAGGTTGTATTTCATGTTCAGGACTCATATCATGTTCCCTGTATTTACTTTCAGTATTTCCTGTTCAGTTTCATGTCTTGATCTCATTTTCTTGTACTTTATATATATTTTATGTTCTTGTTCATACCATGATGTTCATGTTCATTTCCTTGGATATACTTAGCTCCGCTCCTGACTAGGATATGTTGCAGGTGTACTTGCAGGGTACCATTCTACTCTATAGGCCAGAGCCCAAGATATTAGCTGAGCAGGATGAGACTTAGCTTGAGGCTTCAGGTTTAGACTACTTAGCTTTACTTCTAGATTGTCTTTAGAGTTCATAGCATTTTTCATTCCTGTTCATTCTGGTACCTTTATGATATCTGGATTTGTGGATTATGGTAATTTTTCTGGATACGTTTATAGATGCTATGATTTTTACTTGTCTTGATTATCTGGTTAGATTTTTCTAGATTGGTAAAGCTTACTTCGTCGTGTCTAACGACGAAGTCTGGGCGTGTCCGACTCGTGTCCGATTATTCGGGAGCGGGTCGTGACACGAAGGAAAAGAGTACAATGCACAAAGGCATTCTTTAGGATATATCCATTTAACATCTTTAGGATGCATGCATATGCAAGTTGTTCTCCCGCAAAATCACTTTAAAATATTATATTTATTTCTTACGTCAACTTTAAATAAAAATTCAATCCTAATAATATATTTGAATATTACATCTCACATCAATATTTAGTCTACCTATACATTTATATGCATTATCCTCATAACGGATTGTAGACTTATGTGAGCCCCCTGAATTTTAGGGTTTATTTTAAAATTTTCTAAATGAATTATTTTCAATAAATATGTTATTATAATTATTTTTGATCATTAAATGTACTTCTCCGTGACTTTGGTTTTTGGAGGGCCAGGGATGTCAATCTCTGGAAACTTTCATTATGAGTTTTGTAGTAGACAAGATTACCTTTATTTTGATATATAATGTCCCACTCAAACTTATTTCCTTGTATTATTTTTGCATCATACAACTTTCGGATCAATTTAGACCAATTGATCATCTGCCGTAAAATGTGACCTAACTTCCCGTTTAATTTCGGGACTCGATATCGACCCAATCTAATCGACCCAATATATGATTTTGACCTATTTTGAGCCTACTATGCGCATGCCACTTGCATGCCGTCCAATTGAGCTCCCGTATGTTCCTATTCCAACAATGATTATAAATGACTTAAATTATAGTCATGATCATAACAAGCCCAAACATATCTCAATCTAGCCCGGGCGTGACCCGAACCAACCTATACCTATGTAGTCTTGTAGTATGTCGATGTCCATGCGGGTGTACATTTACGATATATGTACATATTATGTATTTATTTTAATGTGCTAATAAGCATTTCTAAATATTTGTTATATATATTAAATTATTATTTTATTTATAGGCATTTTAATTATTATTAGAATTAGAATAATTTCAAGAGCATAATTTCTTATTGGCTAAACATATTTTAGGAGTATAATTAATATTTTACATATGGCCTTACATATGTCATGGGACCCTAGAACCCTATCTTAATCCTAGTCCTTGATTTTGCCTCCATCAATCACCACCAATCATTCCTACATGGCACACACCCACACACATACTCCTTGGCTGGCCTTAATCCCCAAACTTCTTTCTCTATCTCCTCCTAACAACTCACAACCCCCCTTTCTTTATACCACACACCTCTTTCTTTCTCTCTCCTTCATGCAAACTCACACACCCCTCTAGCCGACAGCCTCCATGGACGAACTCCCCCTCTCCCTCACCACAGCAGAGTCCTTCCTCCTCCCTAGAAAAACCCTAGCCGCCGTAGCCATTGCCAAGCTTTGCCATCGACGAGGAAGCTTCTCCAACCATCGGTTGGTCGACGATGACCCAACAACTCCGCCACCGCTATGCATACACCCTGCCCCAGCGTGGGAATACCCTGCCTCGTGCCACCCTGCTGCACCCTTGGCAGCCCCCGGGGGCGACGTGACCCGCGTAGCGGTAAGGCCGCGGTAGCGCACATGCAAGTTGGCGGGCGCACGTAACCGAGGCTGCACGCCACTGCACACCACAATGACCACCCCCTCGACCTGGAGAACCCCCGACGAACCCCCTACCATGTCCCCGACGTCCTCGACGCACGACAGAGTCTATTCGTGCATTTCGTGCGACATTCCGTCGTGACGCGCGCATTTTGAACTCAGAAATTGTGCTCCATCGCAGTAATTTTAGGCATATTTTCTGGACAATCCGACTGTTGGATCGTTTTTTGTTTCATCCATCTCTATCTCGGTATATACCCCTTCATTGCTCTAGAGTTTCAACCGTTATTTCGATCGTTTGTTAGATCAAAACCGGTCGCCAAGTTGACCATTTAAATTACGTATATTTTGGACAGTTTTATGGAGCCAACTTCGTGGACTTGTATCTCTGCCATCCCAGCTTCGTTTGATGTGCCACCAGTTCTTGTGCGTAGCTGGTATAACCAACTTCTTATCCTTAAAGTTTCGTTTCTTTTTTAGCTCGTTTGATTGGTTGAATTTGACGCCAAAGTTGGTCGTTCAAATTCGTAATTTCTAACTTGTAAAATTTTATTTTTGAACCCGGGACTCCGGATTCAGTTCCGACACAACCAGTGGACTCGTGGCATCGTTCTGGCATGAATTCATATATAATTTGTTGTGTTTGGAGGACGTGGGCCCCGGCACGTATTTCGGTGCAAGGTGGGTCCCATATTTTGAGTCAACGTGTCATTATTGAGATCGGCTCATCAGAATCCATTTCTGGATATACCATTGAGTTCGTATCGTCATTCTGGATGTGTGGACATATAATTTACTAGATTTAGTAAACTTTTATTCTAACATTTTTTTCGGTGCAAAGTGGGTGTAAAAGCGTAAAAAGTACCTCATAAATCAAGTCAAAGAAAGAGAGCTTTACGCTCAAACAGTCTACTTTACGCCAGGGTTATTTTGTATTAAGCTTTATGCTAGCTACTCTATACGCTGGCTACCCTTTACGCTAGCTGCTTTACGATGAGGACAGGCTGTCAGATCATGCATTTAATGCATCTGACATAATGATTTATTGACAGCGTATAAACGCAGAATTCGAAGAGATTTGATTTACAAAGAAATCGATATTGTCATTTAGTGCAAAACAGGCCACTTTACGCTCAATAAAATTACTTCTTTTTACGCACGATAGTTATGTGAGTTTTTACGCTCAAAACTATTGTGAGTGTAAAGTCTATTTGAGCTACTTTACGCTCAAGGCTATTTTAGCCACTTTACGCTGGGAAGTTTACTTGGGCTGTTTTTACGCCAATTTTCCACTTTATGTTCAGTATATATTTCGGGTCATTTTTACACCCGATTGTTTCTGACTACATGAGAACGTGGTTTGTCAACGTGGCTTTCATGCCACACTTATTGAAGAACATGTGTACGTGCTCCCTGTTTTTGTTGATATAATAGGACACGTGTCAACATATGTAGAGGGTAACTTCCATCGTGGGTGACAATTGCCAGCGTAAAAAACTCAACTGTGTTGCTTTTTACGCCCAAGGAGTCATGTCTATAAATAGACTTATTTTACACATCAAAAAGATCGAGCACAGAGAGACAGGAGAGAATACATAGAGATCAGAGCCCAGAGACTTTGATTTTCCGGAGCATTCTTCTTCAACCTTTCTTCCAGAACAGAGTGAAGCAAAGCAGGAAAGCATTCGGCCTCGCCATCAGTGCCTAAGTGCGTCGATACCTTTCTGGTGACTTAGTTCTTCCAGCTGTTCATCTTCTAGCAGTGATCTTCATCATTATCGTATGGTCCAAGGAACAAAGTGATCGCCTTCAGATCAGACTTCCATAGCAATACTTTCCAGAACATTTGTACTTTTGTACTCTTTCAAGTTTTATTTTCAAAAGCCGATTTTAAGGCATTTTATTAAGTGAAACAAAATGGCGACTCTGCTGGGGACGACCTTCTCCTCTGACGAGGAGGTAATTGCTCAATACGATGATGTTTCGGTCGGTTCGACCAAGAAGACTCTGGTTGTGCACTTCGACCAGACGGCCTACGAAGAAATGCTCCAGACTGGGGGTAGCACTCGCTGCTCCAATGTTCAGAAATCGCGAAAGGCGCGAAAAGTTTGGGTTCCCAAATCCAAGGCATTCTCGGATCTCCCTACTGTCTCTGCAGACAAAGGAATCCTTCCTACTCCTGTTGTAGAGGCTCCCATCTGTGATGAGGCAGTCTCTACTTCGGTAGCACACCATGGGCGTAAAAACAAGTCTTCCGTTTGTAACGTGGCAAACCCTTCAGTGTTACGCTCTGAGCGTAAAAATCAGGTTTTACGCCCTGGGCGTAAAAATCAGAATTTATGCCCCGTGCGTAAAAATATATTTCCCGTCTGTGACGTGGCAAACTCCAGGGCTTTACGTTCTGAACGTGACAATAAGTCTCCCGTCTGTGACGTGGTAGGCACACAAAATTTACGCTCTACGAGTAAAAAAAATCTCCCGTCTATGACGCGGTAGATACTCATGTTTTGCGCTTTATGCGTAAAGGTAAATCTCCTGTCTGTGATAGTGTAGATAAAATTCACAATGATGCTTCTGCATCTAAAGTGAATGTACCTGCACACATGAAGCATAAAAACATAGTTGGTAAAACTTCTGTTTTCAACCAACAACCTTCTTATACTACTGTACGCAAAGTACCAAACCTACAAATTACACGTAATGAAGATGGAGTCCTTCGTGCTAAAAAATCTCAGGATTTACGTACGCAACTCCAAGCGCATAAAAATGTACAGTTTGGTTCTGCGAATGCAGCCAGTAATCTCCTTTATACACAAGGGACTAAACGTTTTTCTACCCCTAATGTAATAAAGAAGACTACTTCTTCTAATCCTTCTGATTTACGTGAATTGCTAATACAAAAGCGTAAAAATAGACAATCTCCCGTGACACTCCCCCAGGAAAATCACCATTGTGAGTGTCACCAGATTGTAATTAAATGTTGTTGTTCGGCTTCCAAACGGTCAGTTTTTGACCGGTTAAGTTTCAATGCGCCTTAACAACAAGCTGATGAACATGAACATGAGTTGTCATATGCGTCAGTCAACATGGCATCTCATACCAACAGAGGACGACGTCCAAGACGCAACACGTCCCAAACTCCAGGTCAACAACAATTCAACAGACTTCTTGATTCCTTTGAGGGAGTATATCAGAATACTCGATCAAGAAGACAAAGACAGTTGCAGACTTTTGATTCAGAAGCTGGGGGTACTCAATCTTTTGAGTCCGAGACTGATAGTGTCGATTCATACCTCTATACTAATCCTTCTGTGTCTTCAAGGGAGGTTGAATCTTACGCTATTGGAGATGAACCGAAGACATCATCTGCTAATACAGAACAACGTCTCACTGCCGTTGAACAATCACTGAACGACATGCTTACCATGATGCAAAGCATGCACCAGATAATAACGGCTCAGCAAACTGCTCAACCGACAATAATCACACCGGTACAGATAGCGGCACAAACTCAAGATAGTCAAGGGATTGAAATACCTTTGAATAGTCAAGAGCCTGCTGTTAACCAAAATTCTGCATCTCCCGATCCCATCATTCCAGAAGATGTACCACCTCCTGTGGGGGTTACGGTACATCCAACAACCATTCAATCAAATGTGCTTCCGCAAACCAGTGAAGCCATTCAAGCAGTGCGTGAGCTCAAAGCACAGTTTGAAGTTTCGAAGCACAAAGATCAACTCCAGAGGTTAGGGATTAAGCAACCTTATCCACCTCATTGGAATGATGTACCCTTTCCACCGAAATTCAAGCCACAATCTATGGTTTTGTTCGATGGAAAGGCATCTCCTAGTCAGTATATCAATTACTTTGATATTATGACTGTACATCTGCAGAAAAATGATGCTCTTCTCACTCGAGTGTTCATCGGGTGCTTGACAGGTTCAGCTTACGACTGGTATCGTAGTTTACCTGACAATTGCATTTCGTCTTTTGATGAATTTAAGGCAATGTTTCTCTCACGCTTTTATGAAGGAGGTATGGACATGAACATGTCCTCCTTGATAGAAATCAAACAAAAGGAGAAAGAAGATACTCGGACGTTCATTGAACGTTTCCGACAGGCAACTCTAAAGATGCCTCCTGGTATGCCAGATTCAGCGTTAATTGATACATGTAAGATGAATCTGCGACCATCTATTGCTGTCTTCACGGGTTCCCAATTCACAGATTGGGCTTCGTTTATCTTAGCAGCAGTTTCTGCCGAGACCAATGGTAGGTTGGCTCGTGAACATGGGATGATTTTTGCCTCAGAGGATAAAGAAAAGAAAGGTAATCCTGGTAATAATTCTGGCAATCGTAATGTGAAAGGAAAAGACACTCTTATGGTCAATCTTTCCAAGAACAAAACGACGCCGAATAATCAAGAGTCTTCCAAGCCAAAAGAACAATACTCTTTTGACGAAAGCGATATCTCAAGGATATTCCAATGTCTGGTAAAGAGTGACAAACTCCAGATTCTAGAACCAAAAGGCCTAATGAGGTGAATCTTACTGACAATCCCAAATATTGTATCTATCACAGGTACATTAATCATCCTACCAGTGCTTGCTATGTCTTGAAAAAGAAAATCCAGGAGCTGATAAATGGCGGTGCTATCGCTTTAACCAATGATGACCATACGGTTACAACCAATATGGTTTCTCTTCAATTCGGAGATTTTCCTCCACAACAAATCCCAGATGGAATTATCTCAATTCCGAAGGCGACGATGAAGATTGTGAATATCCCGCCTGCTAGAGAGGAAAATAAAGGATTATTGCCTCTCACATTAAAGAATGGTGAAATTATGTGGGTGCATTCTAACTTAGTACCTGCAACATAATTTCTCATGTTATTCCAGATCCTGATAATTTGGATCATCTATGGGATGGCCTTCCTTTAGAAGATAGACTGAGAGGACTGGACATATGTCCTCCAAGTCTAGCTCCTTCTACCAAGCTCAAGCTTACTCATCAGCAGTGGCTAGCCATGAATAGTGTTCCCTTATACCGGGCACAACAAGTCTTCGCTGCTTATGAAAAAGCTTCTACAGGGATTTTTCCTCGTATCCCGAATCCTTCTCCTCCTGTAGCTACAGAGACGTCTATTCCTCATTCTTCCGTAGTTACAGAGATCTCTTCTTCTTCCTCTGTTGAACCACCTGTTGAAAGTCTACTGCCCATTCATTTATACAGTCAGCAATCGGTCCTTCTCATGAAAAAGATGGGCTATGACTTTCAGAAGGCAGAGGGTTTGAATTATGATAATGGAATACGACTTCCTTTACAGATTCAAAGTCAAAAAATCTACTGTCGGATTGGGTTCTGAAGTTCCTCATAAGAATCCTCACAAGAAGAAGACTAAGAGAAGTAAGACTAAATCCTGCAATATGGTACTTCCTTCTTCTGAGTCTGAGGAAGAAACTTTTGCTGGTACAAGATCTGGAAAAGAGTTCCACAAAGATTATGAAGGATCCTCCAAAGAAGCAGAGGATGTTGAACCACCACCAACACAACCGTCTCCTGTTCCTGCTAAACCATCTGTGGTTGAGAAGGAAAAACAGAAAGCAGTACACTTTGACGTCCCGTTGAAGTCAACTTCCAGTCGGGGGGTGATAAAACCCTTAGACCAGTTAGCCAATACTCCGGCTAGACTATCTATCTTTGAGTTGCTTCGCCTTTCTAAAGAAAGTTGCGAAACCTTGAGTGAAGCTTTGCTGCAAGCTGACTCCTGCTTAGCTCAACTAAAGACTCATGATAATATACCAGTGTCATGCCCACAATGCCATAGTGTGATGGAGGTAATCCCTAATATTACCTTCACACAAGAAGATATGCTGTTGAAGTATAACAAGCATGATAGGCCTCTGTGCTATACTGGGTATATCGGATCTACTGAAATTGACAGGATTTACATTGACCATGGATCTTCAATTAGCATAATTCTTCAGAGTATGCTAAGACCATTGAGGATTCCTACTAGTGATCTGACTTACACTAGTACTACGATAGTTGGTTTTAACTCTGGCAAGAGTAAACCATTGGGGAAAATTCGTCTGAAGATTTAGATTGGTGATCTTCGAAATATGGTAACCTTCTATGTTATCAACTCAGACGTATCCTACAATATCCTTCTGGGGAGATCGTGGATTCATGAACATAACATCGTACCTTCAACTCTCCATCAATGTTTCAAGTACGTGGACTCCAAAGGAATTGTGAAGAGTGAGTTTGCTGATATTAATCCTTTCAAGGGTGTTGAAGCCTATTTTTCTGATTCAAGGCTTTATAAACAAGGGCATGTGAAAGAGATATCAGACATAGCTGAAGATCAATCATCAAATGAAGATCAGTCTATTAATGAAGATCCGCCAGAAGAATAACCTTTGAAGATCAAAGTAAAAGGGCGAATCCAACCCCAACCTGTCAACAATCAACCTCTGATGATCAAGGTCAAAGGAAGAACTCAAGCTTCATTTGAGGAATCAGTGAATGTTCCTGCCAAGAGCCAAGTCCAACCTCTAATGATCAAGGTCAAAGGGCATACTTCTTGTACGAATGATCCAGAACCACCACTGATTGTCAACCTTGGCAAGTCTACGCAGAAGACGGATGATGGTCCGTTAATGATTAATCCGAAGCGTAGCAATCAAATTATAAATGATGTAAATATTGATCATTCTGTACTTTCTAATATCAATGAAGATTTCCTTTTTTAGTATATGGCTGTCAAATTTGTTGAAAGAATGAATTTATCTTCTGATGGTCAAAGTCATCAATATATAGATGACGTAAATTCAGAGGAAACCTTATACATTGATCATAAAGAAAAAAAATTTCCTCCTCATGTTGATGTTGGACCTTATGCTCAAAGTTTCTAACATCTTCTCCCTATCTTCTTCCTGTAGCCGCTTTATCACAAGCTTGTGTAACTTTTAGACATCACGAAGAATCTTATTTCGTGATTCCGTCTGATAAGAAAAATAAGCGCCAGATTGTGTTTGACCTAGGTAGAAATATTTCTGTTGCTCAGACAGATGATCTTAGAGATAAAGATAAAGGAAGAATCCGAATTGACAAATATAGTCAACAATCTCTCAAGATTATCCAGAATATGGGATATGATTTTAAGACTATGCAAGGTCTCAATCAAGGCAAGGATAGACGATTATCATTATGTGGTGATCTATTTTACCAGAAAACTCGTCATGGGTTGGGATATGATCCGTCCCATATGTTTAATGACGATATACAAGAAGAATTCTCTTCTAGCTCTTCACAATCATCAGATTCGGAAGAAATCCAATTCATCGAATCTGATACATCTCACCCCTCATATGCTAGAGGAGACTATTATGATGAATCTGAACAAATATTCTCAGTTAATATGGTTCAAACTGATAGTGAATCTGAGCCATTTGAGAATGATCCTTGGGCTCAACAAATGGACACTCAGTGGGAACTTCGTTTTGAACAGCGACAGCCACCTACAGAGGATAAGATTGTCCAGATTGATGTTGGGGATGGAACTACATCCAAACCAATATTCATCAGTAAAAACCTTTCTGATGATGAAAAGGAAGAGTTGATAAAACTGATCAAAGAATATATTGATATCTTTGCATGGAGTTATGAGGATATGCCGGGTCTAGACCCCAAAGTTGCTACTCATAAACTCAATATTCTTCCTAATGCCAAACCTATAAAACAACAGCAACGGCATTTTCGACCAGATATGATGGATGCAATTGAAGCAGAAGTCAAAAAGTTGATTACATGTGGCTTTGTGCGTGAAGAACAACACCCAGACTGGGTTGCCAATATTGTTCCTGTTATGAAGAAGAATGGAAAAGTCCGAGTTTGTATAGATTTTTGAGATCTTAATGCGGCTTGTCCAAAGGACGAATTTCTACTTCCAATTACTGATGCCATGATAGACAATACATACGATTTTGAACGCATGTCTTTCATGGACGGATTCTCAGGATACAATCAGATCAAGATGCATCCAGAAGAGAAGCATACTACTTTTCGTACACCCCTTGGGGTTTACTGCTATACGGTTATGCCATTTGGTCTTAAAAATGCCGGTGCCACGTATCAACGGGCTATGAGCAACATCTTTCAAGAACATCTACGAAAGACAGTTGAATGTTACGTAGATGACATTGCTGTTAAAAGTCGATCAAGGGATGATCACATTCAAGACTTGGAGACAGTATTTAAATTGATGCGTCACCATCAATTGAAAATAAATCCTACTAAGTCTTTCTTAGGGGTTTCCAGTGACAAGTTTTTAGGATTTGTCATTACTTCTCAGGGTATCCATGTTGATCCTGATAAGGTTAAAGCAATCCTTGAAATGCGTCCTCCATGCAATTTAAAAGAACTCCGTGGCTTCCAAGGTCGTATTGCGTATATTAGGAGATTTATATCCAATCTCTCTGGGAGATGTCAACCTTTCTCCCGTCTATTAAAGAAGGGTGTATCATTTGTTTGGGATGAAGCATGTCAGAAAGCCTTCAATGGCATCAAGCAATACCTTACAAATTCACCTGTTCTGGTACCTCCAGTGGTAGAAAGACCATTTTTATTATATGTTCGAGCCTTGAATCATTTACTTGGTGATCTTCTTGCACAAAAAGTGATATGGGCATGAACAAGCAATTTATTATCTTAGCAGAATGATGGTCGGAGCTGAACACAGGTATACTCCTGTAGAAAAGGAATGTCTGGCTTTAGTTTTTGCTGTCCAAAAGACAAGACATTATGTGACAGGACAGACTATTCATGTCATCTCCAGAATAAATCCCATTCGGGTATTGATGAGAAAACCGAGCATTCTTAACTCTAGGTTAGCTACTTGGGCGATGTTGCTCACTCCTTATGACATGGTTTATGTACCTCAAAAATCAGTGAAGGGTCAAGCATTAGCTGATTTCTTAGCTGCTCACCCTATACATGAAACATCGAAGTTATATGAGGACATTCCAGATGAAGTCGTAGATTGCAACATGACTTTAAAAAATGACATCTGGCAATTATATTTTGATGGAGCATCACGGGTTGGACCTAAAGGTAATATTATCTCTGGGGTAGGAATCGTCTTGGTTTTTTCTGATAAAATGGTCATATACTATGTCTATTCTCTCAATGAGCCATGCTCTAACAATGTAGCAGAATATAATGCTTTACTGATTGGTCTCCAAGTCGTAAAACAATTGAACATTGAATTCCTGGAAGCTTATGGAGATTCTCAACTGATTGTTAATCAGGTTAGAGGGACTTATGAAGTCAGAAATCCTGATCTCATCCCTTATCATCAAGTCGTAATCGAGTTGGTCCTTTCACTTAAAGGATTCTTCATCGAGTTTGTACTACGTTCTCAGAATGTGGAAGCTGATGCTCTTGCTAGCTTAGCTACAGACTTGGTTGTTCCAATTCGAAGACAAAATACAATTACTTTGTTGGACCGAGACTTATTGTGTCAAGAATAATCTGTATATTGAACAGAGTTATGCTACAGAGTCAAGTTCCCAGCAGAGGGATTGGAGAAGTACATTCATTGATTATGCGGTTCATAGGATTTTACCTGAAGATCCAAAAGAAGCTGCATCCATTAAAAGACGATCATTTCGATTCTATTATGATTCATCTTTGCATATGCTATATCGTCGTTCATATGATGGTCTCTTGCTGCGCTGTCTCTCAGAAAGTGAAGCCAAACAAATACTTCGAGAAGCTCATGATGGTGTTTGTGGTGCTCATCAACCAGGTCCAAAATTACAAGACCGCATATGAAGAATGGGGTATTATTGGCCATCCATGATAGCAGATGCTGTGGAATATGCTAAAAGGTGTAAAGCATGTGAGATTCATGCTGATTTTATTTATCAACCGTCTGAATTCCTACATCCTACAGCAGCCTCTTGGCCCTTCGAAGCTTGGGGTATGGATATCATTGGTCCGATTAACCCTCCTTTTGTTAAGGGACATCGGTTTATATTAGCTATAACTGATTACTTTTCTAAGTGGGCAGAAGCAGTTCCCCTTATTGAAGTGAAAACATCTAATGTGATTAGCTTCATTAAATACCATGCCATTTATCGCTTCGGAATTCCTCGACGGATAATTCATGACAATGGACCTCAGTTTGCCAGTCAGGCATTTTATCGGTTTTGTGATAAGAATCGAATTCAAAATTTGGCTTCTACGGCTTATAATCCAGCTGCTAATGGTTTAGCCGAAGCTTTTAACAAAACGATTATCAAACTTCTCAAAAAGTTTGTCTCTTCTAATAAACGTGATTGAAATGAGAAACTTGGAGAATGTTTATGGGCTTATCGAACAACGGTCCGAACTCCTACTGGTTTTATACCATTTTTACTGGTTTATGGATGCGAGGCTGTCCTTCCATTGGAAATCCAGATTCCATCTCTACGAATAGTCATTGCTAATGAGCTAACTACAGAGAATAATGATCGCTTACGACTCCAAGAACTTGAAGGACTGGACGAGAAACGTCTTCAAGCACAACACCATATTGAGCTATATCAAGCCCGTATATCTCAAACTTTTAATCGTAAAGTTAAAGAGAGGATATTCAAGGTTGGTGAGCTAGTATTAGCTGTTCGAAGACCGATGGTAATGACTCATAAAAGCAAAGGGAAATTCCAAGCAAAATGGGAAGGCCCTTATGTAATTAAGACTGTGTTTTCCAATGGCGCCTATCGGTTATCAAAGCCCAATGGAGATCTATTCATGATGCCGATCAATGGCAAATTTCTTAAGAAGTACTATGTATAAAAAAAGAGAAAGACAGAATAAAAATAAAATTTCTTTTATTATTATTTTTGTTCAAGACAAAGGATTAAGGACGAGGACCATTGCCTTCGCCTTCCTTATTGAATACATAGTTAGCCAATGCCTCGAAGGCATCGTTGCCTGAATTCACAAAAAACTTGCAGGCAGCCATCCTTAGTGCCTCGTCTTCAGGAGTTTTCCCTGTCTCTACTAAGAAACCGAGGGTGTCTTGTGGTGGCTTGGGCATAGAGGAGTTTTTGCCTATTTCGGTTGGGTCTGATATATTTGGCTCAACGGGGCGCGTCTCGATGGTGTCCTCAAAATTCATGGAGACTTCATTCTTTTGCTATACGTCCTTGGAAGACATTTTCCGATAGAGGAGTGGAAAGAATGAAAATTTACAAAGAGTTCTCATCTATTTATAGGAGGAGAAAGCTATTAATGGATTGGTCTTGAAAATTGAAACAATTTGTCATTTTCGAAAAGACTTATCCATTCATCTATTTTTAGGAGAAGAGTTATTAATAGTCCATTCATTTCAGATTCATTCATTTAATTGTGGAATTAGATTGACCTTTCGTTTCCCCAAAAGAAACGCTGGTTCATTCATTCTTTCATCGATATTGGCAATGACATTTGTCTTCTTATTCCCCAGCTACCAATATTTGGTTAAGCTGATTATTTGTCTCTTTGGAGAAATTTTTAATCTTCTATCTTATCAGTTGACTAAAAAGTTGGATTTGTTATTTATCATGTTCTTTTGACCTCTGAATAAATATTAAATCTGCTTGTGTTTCCTATCTATCATGTCCATTTGGCCTCTGAATAGATATTAATCTATTTTTCTTTGAGTTGTTACAATCTATTATGTCCATATTACCTCTGATAGTATACTCTAAATAGAAAAAGGATTTTACTATCTATCATGTTCATTTTACCTCTGGATAGATACAATCTATTGAGTTTAGAAGATTTATCATGTCCATATCACCTCTGATAAATATTTTCTATCTCATACCTATTGTTTAAATTCAAATGATAGGATCACAAAACAAATGTTTCATTCATTTCTTGAATAAGATAAAAGGCTACAAAAACTCTTTATTTGCCTAAGGCGGAGCAGATATATCTTTCAGCAATTTTTGGAGTTCTACTAAACGCTTCTCGCGAGAGCCCATTACATTTTCAATAGCTATCTGTCTTCGGGCTTCTGGAGTGGAAATGAGAGAAAACTTAGCAAAAATAGCTATTAGATTATCTCTGGCTTCATCAAGGTGCTTAATAGTAGATTCGGCGCCAAAAACTCTCTTCCAAAATTGAGCTCTGTGTCAGATATTGATCACGAGCTAGTATTAATTGCTCCTTTTCAGCCTTCAGACGAGCCAATTCTGCCTCCACTTCATGAATTTTATCATTTTGCTCCTGAATTTTCGTATTTGAAGTGTCATAGGCTTCTCTGTAACTCTCCAATCGAGGCTTTGCATCCGCCAATAAAGCTTTCTCTCTGGCAACTTTGCTACTGTGTTCTTTGAGAGATTCATTGAAAGTAATCTCTCGAGCGGTGAATTCAGCAAATAAAGCTTCATACTCAGCTTGAATGAGATTCTTGGTAGTTTCACTTGTCAGCCTCAAATATTCTCCAATGGGCTGCTCAAGTTCTTCTACCACTCTTTCTAAAACAGTTGCTCTTTCAACATCATTAAACATAGCGACGTTCCTAATGGTGGAAACAATCGCCCCTTTTAAGCTTTCATAAGTGAGACCTCTATTCAGCACCATATCAATTAAAGCTGCCAGGGTCTTGTAAAAAGCTTCAGTATGAATCTCAACTAGGAGGTTCATTTCTGCATTGGAGCTCGGTGTCGCAGCAATCTCTACCAAGTCTCTTTTCCTCAGACTAGGAGCAGAGGTGGTTGCTTCGGTAGCAGATTGAGATAAAGATGATGTAGTCGTTGCTACCATAGCCAATTGATCTCTGGGAGCTTCAGAGATCATGTCTTTAACACTTGTCACTCCAGTCGTTTCTGGAGTATCGGTGGCGGTGATAGTTGTGGATGGAAAGATGGTAGTTACAGCTGATTCAGATTCAGGCATACTCTTCTCCGGAACTTCTACTGGATCAGTAGTAATAGCTGAGGGTGCTATCATAACATTTCCAGTTTTAGTAGATTTGATTACACCTTCATCACCTTCTTAGGTTTCTGGCTGTTCAAACTCTGGAAATACTTCAATCTCTTCATTGAGATTAATTACTTCTTCAGGAGCTATTTCTTGATCTACAGTTGGTCTTTCTGCAGTTTGTTCTTCTGCCTCAGTAGCCTTTTCATTACCTACAATTAGATCTACTGTAGTTTCTTCCTTTTCCTGACCCTTAACGGAAGAAGACACTTCTAAGGGAGCATGTATTTCTGGTTCTGGTTGTACCTCCAGTGATAGAGGACATTCTTCTCGGAACCCCACTTCAGGTTCTCGCGATACTTCTTCTTGAATATCTTCCTCTTCGGAAGAAGAAGCCTCTTCCTCGGATTCTTCATTCTCCTCATAAATATTTTTCTGGAAGAGGAGGAGGAGCCATAACCTTCGGGGAAATGATAATACCTACAAAAATTAAACAAAACAAGTTATATACAAAAGTCATAGTTTTATATGGATTTTGTATAAGTTATATTTACCTGGAGTAGGTGTAGTACGCTCCAAGTATGTGTCATAATCCCCATTCCAATCTTCATTATCAAAATCAAGAGATGGTTCATCCAATGGGATATGCTCTGGAGCGACCCTTTCAACCATTTGTGCCTTTTGTAAGGTTAAATGAAGTGAAGTACTAAGGCGTCCTGGAGATAGCATCCCTACAGTTTCAGTTGAGGTGGCTGCTTGGGGGGCTGAAGATCCTTCCCCAGGATGAACTGAGGAAGATGGTACATGTTGCGGTTCATCCGCCTGAGTGTCGCTTTCTGGAGTAGCGGCTCTTTGTCTTGAAGGTCTTTTGACAGTAACTTTCTTCTTCTTCTTTTCTGGAGTTTTTTTTGGAAATGTGACGGCTGCACTTTGTTTTCTTTTTCGGCCCTTGCCAATGATGATAGGTTCTGCAGTTGCCTCCCCAACTCCTGTAGGGATAACTTCCAGATATGGATCTGGAATGCCAGTATCGTCAGGGGTGTCTGTCGATACCCTGACCGGCTCCTCAACATTTCCTTCTTTAGGCCACCTCGGACTACCTCTCATATTGTAGCCGTAGGAGAAAGAACGAATTGAAGCATAAAAGTGAGCATACGTATGAAGTATACGTAGCTCTGTAGTACTGGTGGCGGTTGAGACTCTAAATTTTGTACCAGTACGAGCAGTACTGAAATATCTCCAACCCCTAGCACCGTCAAACAGTTTTCCATAGTGACGAAAACTAGTAGAGGGGTTACCAACATGAAGTTGGTCGTACCCAAATTGGCGAGCGAACCTACTGGGTAGATATGGTTCAAACGCACAATTATCTTCATTTCTGTACATCAGGTGAGAGGGTCTGATGCACTGAAGCCATCTGAAGACTGATGGTGGAAATAGAACTCTTCCTTCGACTTCATCTTCAAACTGAATGCCGAAGCAATCTGCTGGAACTTATGGCCGGGTACAGAAGAAGTTCCAACCATAAGAATAGTTCAGAACTGTCCGGGTATCCGCCACAGTCGTAGCAGTCCATGTAGCTTTGCTAAATTTTTGGAGGAAGACCTCCTCATTATCTTCCGGGCCTGGTGGCAACAGATTGCAGTTGTGGTGCAACAACCAGCCCATTAAATGAGTATAGGGCATTTCTACCCTGGGGAAAACGTTCCGATGAGGAGCATTGTTGATTAACTCCTCACCGAAAGTCCTTAAACCTGTATTTACTCGGCACACCATGGCCGATAGCAGATTAATTCTGACTTTAAAAACCAAGCGTACTGCTGGCCATAGTACGCTACGGTAGATTCTGTCAACAGTACCAGTACCCGGCATGACCCATCTTCTCAGCCATAAAGAAAGAAAGCCTGCCAGCAAAGCTCTCCTAGAGATTTTCTGACTGTCGTATCTAAGGAAGCTCAAGGCTTCAGTTTCGGCAGGAAATTCCCCAGTCTTCGTAGACAGATATTTATTCGGAAATTTGTAAGCAGTCATCATATCCCGAATTTTGTTAGAGGGAATTGTTGAATCTATATTGATTGTCGGAGCTTTGTTTTTCTGGAACCTTTCTTTGTCATCCTTGGATATCTTATCCTTATGGAAGAAGAGATAAGTCATCCACGTGTTGATGTACGCTAAATGAGATGTACTTTCATGCATTGTAGTATAAATCATGTAGTGACACATCAATTCTTCATATACCTCAATCAACTGAGGGTTAGTCTCTCTGATTTCAGCAAGTTCCCTGTTGGAGGGAACGTATTCCTCATATGGGGCTTCCCCCATTGGCAGCTTCGAGATAAATTACATCTCATGAAGAGCAAGACCCATTTCGCCTTTTGGGGTTACAAAAGTTCCAATTGAACTTATGTATATCTCCATCAAGGCCATGAATAGGTTTCCGTTCGAGGGAATACCCTGACTGGTGGAAGCTACCGCTTCATACAAGCCAATATCTTTCAACTCTGTCTCGAAGTTCTTCATCATCCAAATACTTATCTGGATCCAGTTTTGGTTGAATGGAGTCAACCATTCCGGTAGCCTGGGGTTTGTTTGGGAATATAATACAGCAGCCCTTATGAATTTGTTGACGAACATCTGGGTCTGTACTGGTTGCAGTAAACCCGAATCTTCACTAGGATTAGATCCTGGCATGAGGCCAAAAAAAGAAGTGACACCGCCATTGGGAACACTAGCAAAATACCCCATATCATTGGTATGCTCCCTCTTGAAAATAATTTTACCCGGTCTTCCGTGACTGCTGGGAGTCAAATTCCACAGCATTTGTCGATGGTGGGTAGCATGGAAGAATGCAGACAAAGGATAATCTCTGTCCATATCCGGGAGATACATGGCTCTATCTCCAGATTTGAATACCCAAGACTCTTTCTTGGGGTGTGTCTGGGACTTACAGTCAATTGCATCCCCAAACAAGAAGGCTGGTTTTGTAAATTGTTGTCCATCTACTGAAGTCAACAATTCTCCATTTATCATGGATAGCAGCATCCTATCCCCTTGGGCTGCTATCAATTGTGCCCTCTCTATAGGGTAATCAGGGTTTGATTGAGGAAATGCTACGTGAGACAGATTCTTCACATAATTCGAACCCATCATGCCAACTGATGAGCCAAAGACTTCTGCGAGAGGGTGAATTTGCAAGTCCACTGCAAAAAGAAAAAGAAAAAAAATCAAGTTAGTGAAAATCTAATTTGATATCATTTATGCAGATAAATTGGTCTAAATTTTACATATAAAAGGTAAAAAGTTTTCTAAAATATAAAAAGTCTTTGTTTTTACACAAAGTCTTTTCATTTTTTGGAGATTTACGTTGGCACATTAGATTTGGGCGTATTTCAAATTTTACGCTGGCACATTTGTGGGCGTATTTCAGTTTTTACGCTGGCACCTTTGTGGGCGTATTTCAGTTTTTATGCTGTCATATTTGTGGGCGTATTTCAGTTTTTACGCTGGCATATTAGATGTGGGCGTATTTCAAATTTTACGCTGGCACATTTGTGGGCGTATTTCAAATTTTACGCTGGCACATTTGTGAGCATATTTTACGCTAACACGTATAAACGTGGGCGTATTTTTTAATTTTATGCTGACACGTATAACGTGGACGTATTTTGATTATCTCAATTTCTACGCTAACACGTATAACGTGGGCGTGAAACAAAGGATCTTTGGTCTTTTTCTTCTCCGATGAAGTTTTACGGCCATAAGGGAATGCTTTACCTCTCATTGGAGGAGCCACGGCGGGATGACTTTGCTGAGATGCGGCTGATGACAGGACAGGGGTTTGTGCACGGTCGATCGATGAAGAATCGACAGCGGGCTTCTTGCCTTTGCTGCTGCCGGCGGCGGACTTCTTGGGGGCCATCGAATGGAATACAAGAGGAAGAAGAGAGTTCGAGAAGGATCGGGATTATGAGAGCAAGGAAACAAAGTAAAGTTCTCTCTCTCCCAGAAGAACCCTATTTATAGGGGATTTTCAAATCGGTTCAAATTCCAGATTTTACGCCGACTGTTGGATATCCCAACTTTTACGCGGATGACTGTTGCGTATCCCAAATTTTACGCTGACTGGTCAAATCCCAAATTTTACGCTTCTGTTCAAAGTATTTCAAATTTTAAAAATATTTGAAAACTTTGAAGGGGGTCTTGTAGGAGCGTAAAAAGTACCTCATAAATCAAGTCAAAGAAAGAGAGCTTTACTCTCAAACAGTCTACTTTACGCTAGGGTTATTTTGTATTAAGCTTTACGCTAGCTACTCTGTACGCTGGCTACCCTTTACGCTAGCTGCTTTACGATGGGGACAGGCTGTCAGATCATGCATTTAATGCATCTGACATAATGATTTGTTGACAGCGTATAAACGCAGAATTCGAAGAGATTTGATTTACACAGAAATCGATATTGTCGTTTAGTGCAAAACAGGCCACTTTACGCTCAATGAAATTACTTCTTTTTACGCACGATAGTTATGTGAGTTTTTACGCTCAAAACTATTGTGAGTGTAAAGTCTATTTGAGCTACTTTACGCTCAAGGCTATTTTAGCCACTTTACGCTGGGAAGTTTACTTGGGCTGTTTTTACGCCAATTTTCCACTTTACGTTCAGTATATATTTCGGGTCATTTTTACGCCCGATTGTTTCTAGCTACATGAGAACGTGGTTTGTCCACGTGGCTTTCATGCCACACTTATTGAAGAACATGTGTACGTGCTCCCTGTTTTTGTTGATATAATGGGACACGTGTCAACATATGTAGAGGGTAACTTCCATCGTGGGTGACAGTTGCCAGCGTAAAAAACTCAATTGTGTTGCTTTTTACGCCCAAGGAGTCATGTCTATAAATAGACTTATTTTACACATCAAAAAGATCGAGCACAGAGAGACATGAGAGAATACATAGAGATCAGAGCCCAGAGACGTTGATTTTCCGGAGCATTCTTCTTCAACCTTTCTTCCAGAACAGAGTGAAGCAAAGCAGGAAAGCTTTCGGCCTCGCCATCAGTGCCTAAGTGCGTCGATACCTTTCTGGTGACTTAGTTCTTCCAGCTGTTCATCTTCTAGCAGTGATCTTCATCATCATCGTATGGTCCAAGGAACAAAGTGATCGCCTTCATATCAGACTTCCATAGCAATACTTCCGAGAATATTTGTACTTTTTGTACTCTTTCAAGTTTTATTTTCAAAAGCCGATTTTAAGGCATTTTGTTAAGTGAAACAATGGGTCCAACGACGGACATCATTTTGACATGAAATTATCATTTTGCTCATGTGTCCATATTGGACTTATGGGTAGGCTATTCTTGTTGATTTGAGCATTCTGGACACGTTGGTAATATTTTTTGTATCATCCGACAACGTTTTTAGATTTTTCTCTTATATATCACCCTTAAATTATAATTAATTTTTATTATGTTAGTATTTCGGAATCCGTGTGTCAGAACCGAGATCAGTCAATTCCAGTAATCTCACATCGCTGAAACTGATAAGATGACCATGTGGATCGCTATGATACAATTGTTAACCTTACGATTGATCGTTTTGTCTCGATTTGTGTCATAGGCCTCGATGTACGAGTAACGAGGTACAAACTTGATATTTTAATAACCTACAACTTGTAATTCATATTATTAGTATATATATGTATATAATTAGATTTTATAAAACTCTAAAATGATCATTGAGTTTCTAAGGACTCTAAGTGTTGGTTATAGGCTTAGTGTCACCCCATATTGTAGGTCCTAAAAAATCAAGTTGCACACATCAACAAAGTCATAAAGATCGAGAAATGCATCTTTCAAATGAACTGCGCAGACATCAGATTGCGCACCACACAGATTACGTACACTAGACTGCGCACAATCTCAAGCGCGCAGGCTGACGTGGCAATAGTCATCATTAACTGACACAATCAAATCTTCTGACAGCTAACAGCACGGAGAACGAGGCGACTGTTTGTTTATCGTGCAGCACGGCGCTCGAGGACAGCTGGCAGCGCAATCGGCCAACCACTATGTTGCGTAGTCCAGGCTTGCGCAATCCGATGCCAGCGCAATTTAGGTTGCACACTCCATCAATACAACTGACAAAGTACACGTGGCACTCATGCCATCAATTGCTCATTACGTGGCAACTGTCTATGCACGATCATGCGCATTTCAATTAAATGATACCATGTGTCCAAGACAGTTGGCCCACGATCCAACAACTGCCTGCGCAGTCCAGAGTTGCGCAATCCAATCCATGCGCAATCCAGTATGCGCAGTCCAGAATAACTAAAAGTTAGTTATTTCCAGAACTCTATAAATAGAGTTTCAAGTCTCCATTCAAAGGGATCAGACATAAAGTTCAGAAATATCAGAGAGTTCAGGAGTTCTTGCTCAAGTGCTGCTGTATTCTTCCGAGGCTTTTGTCTTCAATTTCCAAAGTTGTCTTCAACTTCAGAGGCTCCGTCTTCAAAGTTCACATCGTCCAAGGGATAAAGCAATCGTCATCTAGATTGGATTCCTAAAGTTGTACCTTTTCTAGAATTCTTGTAATCTTTACAAAGTTTGTATAAATAAAGTTCTACACTTTTGTTTTTGCAAACAAAATGGCGACTCTGCTGGGGACGACTTTCTCCTCCGACGAGGAAGTAGCAACTCAATGTGACGTAGCGTCTATTGGGAAGACGCAGAAGACGCTGGTTGTAAAAGTCAACCAGACAGCCAACGAGGTGACGCTCAACTCCAAGACCACCCCCCGCACTGCAACAACTTCTGCCACAAGCAAAGTGCGCCCAGTGTGGGTCTCCAAGACTGCTGTATAATCTGACAGTTCTGCCACCAAGGCTGCTGCGCAATCTATGGCACAGTCTGCTACAAAGACTGTTGTACAGTCTGCCAGCAAGACTGTTGTGCAGTCTGTCCATTCTGCCACCAAGCTTGGTGCGCAATCTGCTGTGTCAACGACTGTGGCACAATCTGCCTCAACTTCTCCTGCACAGTCTGCTGTGGCCAGTATACAAAAGACTTCTTATGCTGTCCTGTCAAAGTGCAAAACTACTCTGCCTTTGGCGCAGTTGGCAGCAACTCTTCCTGTGCAAACTACTACTCCAGCAACTAAAGTGCACCATAAGCACTCTGTGGCAAGAACTCCTGATGCACAAACCACAGTCTCTGTGGCCAGAACCAATGCACCCTCTGCCAGAGTTACTCATGCGCAAGTGGCCAGTGCGCCATCAACTCATACGCAAACTGTTCCTGCGCAATCTAAGAGTGACAGCCCTTTGGCTAAACTCTCTTTTTCTCATAACAAGGGAAAAAGCTCTGCTCCTCCTCCCAAGCACTCTGCTGCTCCAGCACAATCCACTGGGGGTAGTCCTTTGGCTATTCCTCCTACTCAAATCAAAGGAAAAGGCCCGTTGGTCTTTTCTCAAACTTCCTTGTCTCATGACTTGGAAGACAACAGAGGGAAACGCTCTTTAGCTAACCCTTCTTCACAAAACAAAGGAAAATGTCCTTTGGCCTTTTCTAAATCTTCTTCAGTTTTTACTATAGAAGATCAATCTGAACGTGCCTCGGCACCAGTCAGTACAAGAACTCTTTCAAATAAGGATTCTTCTTTCCTTCATAATAAGAGAACTTGTACTGATCAAAGAGGTATTCTCCCTACTCCGGTAGCAGAATTCCAAGACCTCCCTACTCTCAAGATATCCCGATCGAAACAGGGAAAACTGTTGGTGTCTCAAACAGAAACATCTGGGGGTGAATTTTGCAGATCTAAGAACTTATCTCAATAGACCAACTTCGGCGAAACGCAAACAGCCAATGCCGAAGATCAAACATCAAAGACAAACTTCCAAGGTCAAAGATCCAGACACCTATGCCAATGAAGTGAGCACTTCCCTGTACACTCAAGGGACAAAACATTTGAAGAATCGGAACCATGTTCCGAATATTGTCAAAGAACAGATCCCTCAAACTTTTGATCTCAGGGAACATCTCAGGCAAAAGCGGAACACTATCCTAACACCCCCAGTTCAACCATCTGATCATCATTGCAATCACAAAGTCATCATCCAATGTTGTTGTCAAACAACAAAATGATATATCTTCGGTCGTTTGATTTTTGCTAAATCTGAACCTATGTCAGAGGATGAAGACGAAGTGTTGTACGCTTCTGTCAACATAACTTCCCGAGACATTGGGGGTAGAAAGTGCTCCAAGCACGGAAAACCTCGCAAGCTAAGCCAACGGTATTTGGATCTACTCCAAGAATCTTCTGAAGGAGTATTTCGACATACCCGATCTCGAAGCCGAGATACAATCGGTCAAAGAAATCTTCTTCAACATCCTTCTAGTTATCTTCTTACTTCTCATTCGGGAGACGACTCTTTCTCCGACTATGATGCATACAGCGAAAGCTCTGAACAGACAGTGTCTTCCACTGTACCAAGAGAAGTGACAGCTTATGTTGTCAATGAAGATCCAGATGCTTCAACTTCTGCAAATCAAGAACAGCGAATAGCTGTACTAGAAGACAAGCTGAAGACCATGGCTGAAATGGTCGCCAGTATGCATTCTATCATTGTGGCACAACATGCCACACCACCGACTGTACCTGCTATAAATCCTGAAATCATAGCATTATAGGTACCTGTCAATCTAGGGCTGGGGGTAGTGTATCCTCAAATACCCCCTGTGCAAACTCAAACCACACCCAGTCAGTCAGAGGCTGGGGGTAGTGCTTACAATGCTGTTCCTCCTTCTGCCACTCTGACTCAACCCGCTCCTTCTTCATCATCAGAAGACGCCAATGAAGCTGTCAAACTCTTACGTACTCAGTTCGAGGCCTTCAAAGAGAAAGATAACTTGCAAAGATTGGGTATCAAGCAGCCTTACCCAGTCGAATGGAAGGAAGTCTGTTTCCTCCCAAGTACAAAATCCTAATAATCTCTCTATTTGATGGCAGCACTTCTCCCAGCCAGTTCATTAATCACTTTGAGGTAATGACTGTTCAACTCCAGCCAAATGACGCTCTTCTTACCAGAGTGTTCGTCGGCTGTTTAGCCGGCGTAACATACAACTGGTACAGAAGTTTGCCCGATGGTTGTATCACTTCCTTCTCAGGTCTCAAACAAATCTTCCTGGAACAATTTTATGAGGGGATTAATGACATGACCATTTCAGCCCTTAACAAAATCAAACAAAGACACAATTAGACTGCTGAGAGTTTCATTGAACGGTTATGCCGAGAAGCTTTAAAAATGCCTCCAGGGACTCCAGCTGCTGTCACCATAGACACCTACAAGGCAAATCTTTTGCCTATCATCAGCATGTGGACGGGTTCAACTCAATTCCAAGACTGGCCATCCTTCATTGTCAACGCTAAAGCTGCTGAAGTTAGCGCTGACAAATTCAAGCAGCTGAGGGTACAAATGTCTAACCCAGACCGGGATGAACATCAAACATCAAGTGACGGCAATTGCCAGAACAATTGCAAGAACAATGAGACTTTGAACATCAACTTGAAGAGTAAAGAGTCCTTGGTTTTCAATGTAGCTCCGCCTACATCCACTTCCACTCCTTCTGTACCTCAACCGAGGGAACCTCATCCTAAAGTAGAGTATTCCTTCGATGAGAATGACACTGTAAGCATCTTTGATTGCTTACTCAAAAGTAATAAGATCCAGCTCCCAGACCCAAAGAAACCTGATGAAGTCGGTAAGACTGATCATCCCAAATATTGTGTCTACCACAAATTCATTGGACATCCTACTCGAGCATGCTATGTGCTCAAAGGCAAGATACAAGAGCTGGTCAATGCTGGTGTCGTTACTCTACAGCAAGACGAGAAGACTATTACCGCAAATATGGTCTCAATTCAGTTCGGTGATTTTCCTCCGCAGATGGTACAGCACGGTGTCATTCCTATTCCCAAAGCTACTCTAGAGATTAAGAATCTCCCTCCTCCACCAAGTGAAGGTCTCGTCCCCTTGTCTCTTGACAATGACGAGATTATGTGGATTCATCCAGATCTTGCTTCAGAGTTCGAAGTTCCATCTTCTTCCAAGAAGAAAGATCGTTCCAAAGGCAAGACAAAGACTTGCAATATGGTATCTTTTGACCCCATAGTTGATGAGAAAATTCTGTTAGGCACCAGATCAGGGAAAGCCTATCTGAAGGATTACCCTGGAACTCAAGAGAATCCTGCTTCTTCTTCTGAACCTGCTCCAGGGCAACCTGCTTCCACTGAGGAGATCCCTTCTGCATCCTCACCGATTGTCATACCCATTCCTCCCAAGCCGGTGGTTGCTGACAAAGGCAAACAACAAGTCCGCTTCGATAAACCCTTGAAGAAATCATCCTCCACATGACTTGGGAAGCCTTACAATTTTGATATCTTGGCTCAGTTAGCCAATACACCGGCTCGGCTGTCTATCTTTGAGCTCTTGCGCCTCTCCAAAGAAACTCGAGAAACTCTGAGTGAAGCTCTCATGCAAGCTGAAACTTGTCTAGCCCTTCTCAAGAAGCCGGAAGCAGAGCCTGTCTCTTGCCTTCATTGTCATAGTGTTCTGGAATTTATTCCAAACATAACTTTCACACAAGATAACATGCTGCTGGAAGACAATAGACATGATCGTCCTCTCTACTATACAGGATATGTCGATTCGATGAAAGTCGATCGTATTCTGATAGATCCAGGATCTGCTCTCAGCATTATGCCAAAGACAATTCTCGATGCTCTGAAAATCCCTGTGCATAGTCTCTCCAGTACAATTACCACCATCCTTGGATTCAACCAGGAAATGAGTGAACCTTTGGGCAAGATTCGCTTAAAACTCCAAATATGCAATCTTCGCACAAAGGTGACCTTATATATCATTGACAACCATGGTTGTTCTTATAATGCTCTATTGGGGAGGCCATTCCTACACGAGCACAATATTGTTCCATCAACTCTTCATCAATGTTTCAAATATATTGATGACAAAGGAGAGGTACAAAAGGAAGTTGCGGATCTCTATCCCTTCAAAGGTATTGAAGCATACTGCAACGACGCTCGTATGTACAAAGATGAATTTATGAAGGTTGTGCTAGCTTTAGACACTGAAGAAGAACCAGAAGCAGTGCCTAAAGACACTCTCATCATACCTGTCAAAGGACGAATTTCTTATCCTCAGTCTTCTAAACCACTGGCTATTCACTTGCCAGTCTAGAAGAAACCAGTTGATGGCGATCAAGATCAAAGGGAGCTCACCTCTTCTGAGCCACTTGTTATCGACTTACATCGTAACAAGGACAAAATGCAGCTCACTTCTTCTGAGCCACTTGTTGTTGATCTAACTCACAACAAAGAAAAAAGGGAGCTCACCTCCTCTGAGCCACTTGTTATCGACCTCCGTCGTAACAAGCCTCCTCCACGTTCTTTTTCTCCCCCTCTTGTAATCAATCTGACCAAGCCTACTAAGGCTAAAGGTCTTGCTGTAAATATAGATGTACAAATTAATAAAAAAGTATCTACTTTCCAGTATACTGATGTCATTTATCATACTAAATGTTATTTGGATATGTTAGATAGCTTCTAATCATTTACAATGGGAGTTGTACAATCTCTTCAAACAGAAGTCTCATTTGAAGATCCAGATGACTCTTACCGTATTGTCCCTGCTCGAAAGAAAGGTAAAAGTCCAATACTTTTTAGTAAAGGACCGGAACAACAATTCAGCTATACGGATGACAGCAAACTTAACGATACAGGACATCTCCAATTTCGTCGTTATAGTCAACAGTCAAAAGACATCATCCGAAAAATAGGTTATGACTTCAAGAGTGGCCTCAACTACGGTAAAGGTAGACGGACTCCTATCCGTACGGCTGTTCCGAAAGGAAAGTCAGAGATGTACTACAGCAAGACCAAAAGAGGTCTCGGATATGCTTTACCTTCGGTACTATCCCCAGCAGTCTCTGACTCCGATAGCGAAGAGCTCTCTAACTCTTCTGATTCCAGATCATGGGATTCTGATACCAGCATTGGTAAAGTCCATCGGCTGGTCGTATCTTCTAATATGGTCTCCGCTGAATTTCCAGAAGGCTATAACGAAGATATTGAAGAAAATCCTGAAACAGATCCTTGGGCTCAACAGATGGACAGTCAGTGGGTACTCCGATTCGAACAAAGAGAACCTCCTACCGAAGATCAATTAGTTCAAGTTGATGTAGGGGAAAGCGGGTCACCTCGCCCAATATTCATCAGCAAGAACCTTCCAGAGACAGACAAGCAAGAGTTGATTCTTCTTATTAAAGAATACATTGATGTCTTTGCCTGGAGTTACGAAGACATGCCATGTCTAGATCCCAAAGTTGCTACTCACAAACTGAACATTTTGCCCAATACAAAACCAGTCAAACAACAACAACGGCGCTTCAAGCCAGAAATGATGGACGCAATCGATGATGAAGTCAAAAAGCTCATCGATTGTGGCTTTATTCGAGAAGAACAACATCCTGATTGGGTGGCCAATGTTGTTCCAGTTCTGAAGAAAACCGACAAAGTTCGAGTCTGCATCGACTTTTAGGATCTTAATGAAGCATGTCCAAAAGATGAATTTTCTCTCCCTATCACGGATGTCATGATTGACAATACCTGTGGGTTCGAACGAATATCCTTCATGGATGGGTTCTCCGGATACAATCAGATTCGGATGAATCCCGAAGATGAAAAACATACTTCTTTCCGTACTCCTCGTGGTGTCTATTGCTACACAGTGATGCCATTTGGTCTTAAGAACGCTGGTGCAACTTATCAACGGGCTATGAGCACCATCTTTCGAGATCATCTTCGCAAGACTGTCGAGTGCTATGTTGACGATATTGTTGTCAAGAGTCGTCTAAAAGAAGATCACATCCAAGACTTGAGAACTATCTTCAATCTCATGTGCCAACATCAACTCAAGATGAATCCCACTAAGTCATTCTTGGGTGTCTCTAGTGGCAAGTTTCTCGGCTTCGTCATTACCTCTAAGGGTATACACGTGGATCCCGAGAAGATCAAAGCCATTCAAGAGATGCGTCCTCCACGCAACCTAAAAGAGCTACGAGGATTCCAAGGTCGACTTGCGTATATCAGGAGGTTCATTTCGAACTTGTCTGGACACTGCAGACCATTCACTCGGCTAATGAAGAAGGGTGTATCTTTCATTTGGACCGAAGAATGTCAACAAGCATTCGACGACATCAAGCAATATCTCATGAATCTACCAGTCTTGGTGCCACCAATTTCAGGCATACCATTCTTAATGTATTCCGTGCAATGGATCATTCATTGGGTGCCTTACTTGCCCAAAAGAATAAAGAAGGTCATGAACAGGCCATCTACTATCTCAGTCGTACTATGATTGGTGCTGAACACCGTTATAGTCCGGTCGAAAAAGAATGCCTAGCTCTTATGTTTGTTGTTCAAAAGACAAGGCATTACATCATTGGACAAACTATTCATGTCATATCCTGAGTTAATCCTCTTCGGGTACTCATGAAGAAGCCCAGCACACTCAATTCTCGGCTGGCTACGTGGGCCATTCTGCTAGCCCAATATGACATGGTATATGTTCCTCAAAAGTCTGTCAAAGGTCAAGCACTGGCAGATTTCTTGGCGGCTCATCCTGTGCCAGAAACATAGCTTTATGATGAAATTCCAGACGAGACGTTAGAAGTCGACATGATCTCTGAAGAATTCCCAACCTGGCGTCTATTTTTTGATGGTGCATCCAGAATCGGACCAAATGGTGCCATTGTAGCAGGAGTCGGAGTTGTTCTCGTTTCTCCATACGGATCAATCATCCAAAGAGCCTACTCCCTAGATGAACCATGCTCAAACAATGTAGCAGAGTACAATGCTCTACTCATCGGTCTTCAGTTAGCCAAACAATTGGATGTTGAATATCTTGAATTCTATGGCGACTCTAAGCTGGTTGTCAACCAGGTTAGAGGAACCTATGAAGTTCGCCATCAAGACCTAGTGCCTTATCATGAAGCGGCGATCAACATGGCTACATCATTCAAAGCTTTCTTCATCGAATATGTTCGCCGAGCTTGCAATACCGAAGCAGATGCCTTGGCCAACCTTGCAGCAGTGTTAGCCATCCCTATCAAAAGACAGCAAGTGGTAGTTGTCTCTAATCGTGAGTTGTTTTGCATTGAAAATAATCGTAATATTGAGTTCAACAACCTTGTTAAAGTCAATGTTATCGATGAAGACTGGAGAACTCCTTTCATCGACTTCGTGGTTCATGATATACTCCTTGAAGATCCCAAGGAGGCTACGAGTGTTCGTCGACGATCTCTCCAATTCTACTACAATCAAACTACCAAGACACTTTATCGGCGAACTTATGACGGTCTTCTCTTACGCTGTCTCGCTGGTGATGAAGCAAAGCAAGTGTTGCACGAAGCTCATGACGGTGTCTGCGGAGCACATCAACCCGGTCCTAAACTGTAGGATCGTATCCGACGAATGGGTTACTACTGGTCCTCTATGGTATCAGATGCCATTGAATATGCAAAGAAATGTCGAGCTTGTCAAATCCATGCAGATTTCATACATCAACCGTCAGAATTCCTGCATCCGACGGCTGCTTCCTGGCCTTTCGAAGCTTAGGGCATGGATGTCATAGGTCCTATCAATCCTCCTTCTTCTAGAGGACATCTATTCATACTAGCGATAACGGACTACTTCTCCAAGTGGACTGAAGCTATACCTCTGGCTGAAGTCAAGACCAGTAATGTCATCAACTTTGTCAAACACCATGTCATCTACAGATTTGGTGTACCTCGAAGGATCATTCATGATAATGGACCTCAATTTATCAGTCAGAAGTTCACCAGATTCTGCGATGATCACCGGATTGACAATGTCGCTTCGACAGCTTACAATCCTGCTGCTAATGGATTGGCCGAAGCCTTCAACAAAACTATCATCAAACTCCTTAAGAAGTTTGTATCTACTAACAAACGGAACTGGAGTGAAAAGCTTGGTGAATGTCTATGGGCCTACCGTACTACGGTCCGCAATCCTACAGGCTGTACGCCCTTCTCTTTGGTGTATGGCTGTGAAGCTGTTCTTCCTTTGGAACTTCAAATTCCATCATTAAGGATTGCCATTGCTAACGAGCTCACTACAGAGAATAACGATCTTCTTCGACTTCAAGAACTAGAGGCACTTGACGAGAAGCGGTTAATGGCTCAACAGCATATTGAGTTATATCAAGCCCGCATCTCGAAGACTTTCAATCGCAAAGTTAGAGTCAGAGCCTTTCAACAAGGAGAACTTGTTCTAACGGTCAGACGTCCTATGACTATGACTCACATGAGCAAAGGCAAATTCGACGCAAAGTGGGAAGGGCCCTACGTTGTAAGCAAAGTCTTCTCAAATGGAGCCTATCAACTCTCAGAGCTGGATGGTCGAGTTGTTATGATGCCTATCAATGGCAAGTTCCTTAAGAAGTATTATGTATAAATGTAAATGCTTGTAAATCATCCGACAAGTTCAAGTTCATAAATAAAATTCAAATTTTATTTCATCATGAATGATAGTACATGATATTAAGGGAGATCACTATCATCCTTCTTAACATTGGGGCGCGGACCACTACCGTCCTTATCAAAGATATAATCAGCAAAAGAATCAAGAACATCTTTGTTGGAACCCATGAGGAACTTTCAAGCAGCCATCCTCATGGCCTCTTCTTCTTCAGTCGTTCCTGTTTCAAGCAGAAAGTCCAGGATGTCTCGCGGTGGCTTAGGTGCAGACGAACCTTCGCCTGCTTTTGCCTGTTTTGGCTGGACTGGTTCGGCAGGACGTTCTTCAGTGCCTGCTTCAACCTTCGGGGCGAGTTCAGCCTTTTTGGATGCATCTCCAGACAACATCTTTATGTTGAAAAGTGGAAGTGCTCATTCCTGTCAGATTTCTGTTCTATTTATAGGCAGAGATTCCCCAAACAACGAAGCGACATATTCATCCGACGGTTCGCCCGTTCATTCCATTCATCCGACGGTTCGCCTGTTCATTCCATTCATCCGACGGTTCGCCCGTTCATTCCATTCATCAGACGATTCGCCCGTTCATTACATTCATCTGGCGGTTCGCCCGTTCATTACATTCATTCGACGGTTCGTCCGTTCATTATCACCATCTGACGGTTCATCCGTTCATTCAATTTATTTTGACGGTTCATCCGTTCATTCAATTCATTTCGACGGTTCACCCGTTCATTATCATCCATTTTGACGGTTTGTCCGTTCATTCCATCATTTGACGGTTTACCCGTTCATCCCGACGATTCACTTCGTTCACACATCTTGACGATACATTATCGTTCATCATCCACATCAGCAACTTGTCATTCCTGATTGAGTTGTCTACTGAAATAATGATATTCAATAAAATATACTCTGCCATGTCCATATTACCTCTGAGCAGATATAATGAATATAATTATTTTCTAAAAATCCAGAAATATATCATGTCCTGTACCTCTGAATATATTTTCTATCTCTATTATTTATATCTGAACAAGATATGCAATAAATGATAGAACCGCAACAAAATGTCTTTTATTGATCAAAATTTGAGACATTACAAAAACATATGTGCTACAAAAGACAAGAAGATACAAGATATTTTTCTGCTAAGCTGGTGGTGCCATTAAGCCAGTTATTTGTTGCTTCAAAGTCTGCAGACGTTCTTCGCGAGATGCCATCACTCTCTTTCTGGCCTCTTCCATCCCAGATTCTTCATTGAAAGTGGGCATGGTTACCATTCGGCGAGTGATTTCGGCATTATGAGCCACCACATACTCGTCTCTTTCTTGAGTTAAAGCACCAAGTTGTTGAACTGCAGTTTGGTGTTCAGTGACTTCATTCTCCAGCTCTTCCTGGAGGCGGGCAATCTCCGCTCTCAGTTCAGCAATTCTTCTCCCTTTTCTTTCAGCAGTTGAGGTCACCGATTCCAACTTGGAATTATACTCAGCAGATTTAGTAGAATAGGCATCCAAGAGATTCTGGAGGTTTACTCTTTCAACTGCAGCTGCCTGAGACATCCATTCGAATTCGGCTTGAATCAAGGGTTCTACTTCCCCCTTATTGAGCTCTTTATAGTTCTTTATGGAAGCCTCTAGCTCATCCAAGATGTGATCGAGAAATGTAGCTTGATCCTCGTCACCTTGTTCACGGATTGCCTTAACTAAGAAAGAGGTTGGACCTCTAACTGTGTAGAAATCAGCATCTTCTTTTTCCATCACTCTATCTATCAGAGGCCCCAAGGACTCGAAGAAGCATTTGGTGAATGATTGAATGACGAACTAATTCATAGCTAAAGCACCAGGAGTAGTAGCTACTCCTGTCGATGTTGACGTGGCAGGCCGTTCAGTCTCTTGTACTGGAACAGTAGGCTCTTTGAACAAGGGAACTAAAGTGGAGCTGGTGGCCCCTCCCGGTTGTTCCTCTGCAAAAAAATTAAACATCGTCATTTTACTTGTCATTTGCTACTGTCCAAGAAGATCAAAGGTGAAAACAGTCTTACCATGGCTTGATCCAATGATAGGCCTGTCCTCTGTTGGGACAGATTCTAGCCTGACAGAAGTAGCTTCAGCCATAACTGCTTGGCTACTGCCCGCCTCAGAACCACACGACAAGTGATGACTGCTGCTAGCCACCGTCGTTACAAGTACTAAGTCCATGCATACTGGAGGAGGTGGAGAAGACCCAAGTTCTGTGTGGATAAGAATAAAGATGTTAGCTATCAATCTATTAAAAGAAGATTGTTAATTTTATTCTATACCTGGGAGATCAACAGCGGGAGTTTCCTCCAGGGCCGCTTCTTCATCTGCTACCTTCTCTGGAGATGCCTCTACCTCAACATCCTTTTCAGGATCTAAGGTATCATCAGCACCTTCAGGAGATATCTGCACCTCAATATCCTTTTCAGGATCTAAGGTGTCATCGGTAGCTTTAGGAGATATATGCTCTTCATCATCCCTTTCGGGGTCCGTATATCTCCATCAATATCCTCAGATGAAGAGCTCTCCTCATTTTCATCTTCCTCCGGTGCATCCCCACTGGCGGTTGCAGCAGTTTGATTAACATAATCCTCCAGCGGGCCGAAGTCGTAATCCTCTAAAGCTGCAATCACTTGACGATCCTCCTCATCGTGGAGTGTCCTAGGTGTAAGAGGAGGTTGAGTCGTCTCCGCAGCAGGTGAAGGAGATCGTACGGCATTATGCTCTTCCTCCACGATATTATCTCTGGGCTCTTCGGCCTCATTTCTCTAGTCCAGTTCTTCCCTCCGCTCAATCTCCTCTCTCTGTTCTGGACTGGGAGTTTTATTCTCAGACTCATAAACAGGAGTGGGGGAAGGCATAGTGAGTCCCGCTGCAGCATCCACCACTATTGAAGACAAGACTTGTCTAGGAGGAGAAACGGTTCTTTTTTTGCGGACCAGTTTCTTCTTTCTTTTTAGAGGTCTCTCAGGACTCTCTACAGTTATTACCTCGACTTGTTTCTGAACAGAGGTCGGTGTAGTTGCTTCTTCCTGCTGGATTGTCTCGGCCAGCTGTCGAGATTGAGATCTGGTAGTAACCTTCTCCGAAGAATGTTCCAGGTTCAGTTTCTTCTTCGCAGCTGGGGTAGAAGGCTCTTCTCTCCTTCTCTTCTTCTCCTTGGCTGGAGATTTAGCAACCTTCAGAGAAATTCTTAAAGGTTGGTTGACTTCCTCAGGGAAATTGACTTCCCTGGAAGCTTCCAGTGGATCATCCACTGGTTCATGTTCCTCATCATTATTAGGAGTCGATGTGTCAGTCACTCCCTTCCTCAGTCGATTTGTCGTTGCAAAACTATCCACAAGGCTATGGTTTTCGACAAAAGTGTTTGCAGCAGTGTAAAACTGTGAATATGTATACAGCATTCTTGGACCATTATTATTCTTCTACGGTATCGAAAATATTGTATTTGTGCCCCGAGCATTGTAGTAAGCCCACGCTCTAGCACCATCAATCAAGTACCCAGTTCCTTGTAAGCAAGTTATTGCATTGCCCATATGGAACTGGTCATATTCGAATTGATGAGCAAAGCGACTCGGCAAATAGGGTTCCAGATAGCATTTCTCCTCAAATCTGTATACCAGGTGCGATGGTCTGATCGCCTTCAACCATTCAAAAGCTGTCTGACCTATTAGTTGCCTCCCAATGTCGACCATATTTGGTGTCATGAATTCATAACCTGTTGGAGGGGGAGAGCAAAGAAAATTCTATCCTCTGCCGAGATTCAGAGTGCGTCTGCAGTCTCTCAGACTAGTGTATATCCATCGGCTCTGTGAGAATCTGCACAGAAAACTGCCACCCACTGCTCCTATGACAGGATTCATCAAAGATGGATGGTGCAGGAGTAACCATCCGAACAAGTAAGTGTAAGGTAATTCCAGTCTGAGGAAATTCCCTTTATCACACTTACCCTTGAGCATGGAATCTACATACAAACGAAGACCCGTATTTGTTCTGCAAGTCATCACTGATAGTAGATCCATCCGGTAGCCGAAGACTAACCGGACAGCAGCAAGAAGGACACCGCGGTGGAAGCGGTCTACAGCACTTGCCCCAGGCATAACGAAACGGCGGAGCCAGTACGTCAGAAATCCTGCTAGTTGGTCCTCTTTAGACATGGGTCTGTAGCCCATTCTTACAAAGCTCTCAACAAAGTCTCCAGCTTTAAGAGGAGGATATTGGTGTTCATCGGTAACTTTAATATCCATTCTTTTGTTCTCCTCCATCAGCATTATCACTTCACTATTGCTGAGAGGTTGGAAGAAGTCCGGGTTGCACGAATCGTGATCTTTCGTCTTCTTCTCAATAATATGGTTAAGAAAGAGATAAGTTAACCATTTTGAAGAGTAGCATGTGCCAGACGGGCCACTCTTGTAATAAAGAGAGCATATATTGTAATGGCACAACAACTCGTCGAAGACTTCCACCATCTTCGAATTCTCTCGACGAAGTCTATCCAACTCGTCGTTGGTGGGAACGTACTCCTCGTAAGGAGATTCTGCCATCGGTAAATACGAGATATACTTCATCTCGTGGAGGGCCAATCCCATTTCTTTGCAGGACGTCATGAACGTCCCTGTCTTATAGTTGTACCTCTCTGCTAATGCTAAAAACAGCTGAAGGTTTGGGTAGAAGCCATACACGGTAGCATGTACCGCATTATACAGATCAATCTTTTTGAGCTTATCTTCAAACTGGACCAGTATCCAGTTGGCTATGCTGCTCCACCTCTTGATGTCTGGATTTACCAGACCAGTCAGCCGGATATCCTGATCCGGATAGCTGCCTTCAACTTTTGCAAACTCATTCGCAAAGATGGGAGTCCTCACAGGTAACAACAGAGAAGAATTCTCCGGAGGGATGCACCCTGGTTTCAGTCCTCTGAGTAGAGTATTGTGTCGCTCTGAAGAACTATAGAACATGTCCCTATTTTTTGGATCCTTCTTGACGCAAATTTTTCCTGTCCGAGCCTGCTGAAGAGGAGTGATGTCCCATTCCATCTTCCTACGATGGCTAGCATGAGCATATCGTGCCAAAGGAAGGCATCTCGCAATATCTGGTAGAAAGACCAATCTTTTCTTCCTCTGAAAAGTTCTCTGCTCAATTCGTGGTCTTGGTTGAGAACTTTTATCAATCGCTTCACCAAACAGGAACATAGGTTTTCTGTGGGTGACGGCATCAGCAGTCTGTAAAGGCTGTCCATTCATCAGACTTAGCAAGGTCTCATTATCTTGTGCGATCAAGACAGTTTGACGAGAGGATGGAAGTGCATATTGCGGAAAAAGTACGTAGGACAAGTCCTCTTTAAATTCTGGCTCAGCTAAAGTCCCTTTGAAGATTTCGTACTAAGGATCTTCTCTGGTATCAAATGCATCAAACAGATCAAAAACAAATTCAGTACAAGTCAAGTCAGAGATTCTGTTATCAGACTGCGCAAATAATCAGACTGTGCAAGCATCAGATTGCGCTGACCAAGCTTGCGCAAGCACCAGATTGCGCTGACAAAGCCGACGCAAAACAACAGTTTGCGCTGATATTCCTGCGTAAATCAGTCGATTGCGCTGACTTTTGCTAGTGTAATTCAGCCGATTGCGCTGACTTTTGCCAACACAATTCAACCGATTGCACGAGAAGGTATTCTTCATAAAAATGAAGAATAACTAGTTCGTGCAACCAAAACCCTAAAAAGGGTGGCGCAGTATGACCATATCTCTAAAAAGAGATAGGTTTTCAGATGTAGTCAAGTCGAAAAACTCTAAAAAGAGTTTTCGATCGGATTATCTACCTCGCACAGCAGGGTGCGCAAGTTCATGACGGAAAGGTCGTCGCGCAACCCGAGTTGAAGACTCGGCGGGGGCCTTGCCCTTGTCGGCGGTGGAGGAACGTTTGGGGGCCATAAGATCGACGGAGAAGGAAGTCGAGATGAGCTCAGGGGTTTCTCTCTCTTAAATCACAAATGAAAGCAAAGTAAAGAATGAAATGAATGTCGAAGGGACTATTTATAGTTTTTCAAAGAGAAACGGCCGCCTCAGATTGTGCCGAAAAAGTCAGACTGATCCATCCGATTGTGCAGACATCCTCATCACATGCGCAACTTGATTGAAAATTCAAAATTCAAAGTATTTCAAAATTTTGAATAAGTTCAACTTTCGAAAACTTTGAAAGGGGTCTTGTAGGTCCTAAAAAATCAAGTTGCATGCATCAACAAAGTCATAAATATCGAGAAATGCATCTTTCAAATGAACTGCACAGACATCAGATTGCACACCACACAGATTGCACACACTAGACTGCGCACAATCTCAAGCGCACAAGCTGACGTGGCAATAGTCATCATTACCTGACACAATCAAATCTTCTGACAGCTGACAGCACGGAGAACGAGGCGACTGTTTATTTATCGTGCAGCACGGCGCTCGAGGACAGCTGGCAGCGCAATCGGCCAACCACTATGTTGCGTAGTCCAGGCTTGCATAATCCGATGCCAGCGCAATTTAGGTTGCGCACTCCATCAATACAACTGACAAAGTACACGTAGCACTCATGCCATCAATTGCTCATTACGTGGCAACTGTCTATGCACGATCATGCACATTTCAATCAAATAATGCCATGTGTCCAAGACTGTTGGCCCACGATCCAATAACTGCCTGTGCAGTCCAGAGTTGTGCAGTCTATTCCATGCGTAATCCAGTATGCGCAGTCCAGAATAACTAAAAGTTAGTTATTTTCAGAACTCTATAAATAGAGTTTCAAGTCTCCATTCAAAGGGATCAAACATAAAGTTCAGAAATATCAGAGAGTTCAGGAGTTCTTGCCCAAGTGCTGCTGCATTCTTCCGAGGCCTTTGCCTTCAATTTCCAAAGTTGTCTTCAACTTCAGAGGCTCCGTCTTCAAAGTTCACATCGTCCAAGGGATAAAGCAATCGTCATCTAGATTGGATTCCTAAAGTTGTACCTTTTCCAGAATTCTTGTAATCTTTACAAAGTTTGTATAAATAAAGTTCCACACTTTTGTTTTTGCAAACACATATTGGTCTACTATATTAGGTCATCACTTAGTTAGGTGTCCAGTTAGAAGTCGTGTCGCACCACTAGCACTGTTAGAGTCTTGAACATAGAATTGGAACTGAGATTATTATACCCTTTTGACAGTGTTAGGACACCAGGCTTCTTCTTCTTCTGTATTTCCATTTTATTGCCTTGCTCGAGGCAAGTACAAACTACAAACTTTACTTACTGCGTATGATAATGAACTATGTATGAACAATATCTATATACTATTTATAACTGAAATTATATCTCACATGTTTCTATGTACTTTCTATATGCTTCACATATTTTAAACTATTTTTAGTACCTTTCACATGTTTATAACTTGGGGATGGGGGAAACTGCTAGTTGAGTACGTGATCAGACCCCTTTACATGTAGCGAGCTCGGTTGTATCTCATGTTACCCTTGCCGTAGGCCTTTTATCCCACATATTTGTATGTATGTACATTTGTGCTTGTAGACTTGTACGTATCTATATTTTATTACATGTAGACTTGTACACCGGTACATTTTATACCTATTGACCGATCACGTACCTGCTAAAGTTTAAAACATTATATGTATATATGTCATCGTGACAAATGTATTTACCATATGATAGACTATTATATGACATGTTTCTTTTTAGCACATCTCTTTTCATTCCATGCTAAGTATGTTTAGTTTGTATAACCAGTACTTGCCCTCTTCCTGACAGGAAAATATTGTAGGCATACTTTCTGAGGAAGAGATACTATGTGATCCTTACAATGGGCCCGCTGTAGAGGACCAAGTCATTGTTCCCGAGAAAGTCCCCGCAAGAAACCTCGCTTAGTAGTCTGGCCTTATATCCCTTTTGGCTTACTTTGTTGAACTGTTTAGACTCTATCTTTTGTCACTGGACTTTGTCTCCAGTTTAATACTTTGGAAGTATAATTGTCATATTCCTATTTTGATAATAGGTATATGATCGTATTTGGGTTATTTTTAAATTTTGTATTTATTTAAAATTTTATTTTCTGGACTTGGGTTGGTTTGGCAGTTTAGTGAATTGTTATCAATATTATTTTTATTATTATTATTGGGGTTAATATGGTTAGATTTTAATAAATTGTTTCTATTATTATTAATGTCATTATTATTATTATTATTATTATTATTATTATTATTATTATTAATCCTACCTACCCCCTCTCCAAACTCTCTCTCTCTCCCCCCCTCACTTTCACTCAGCCGCACCTCTCTCCCCCTCTCTCTCTCTCTCTCTCGTCCTCGACCACGGCCAGCTCCGGCCACCACCGCCACCATCACCACCAGCACCGCCACCGCCATCAGTCACCACCACCACTGCCCCCTTTCTCCTCCGGCCCCCTGAGCGTCGCCGACGCCCTCGTCTCCACCGCCACCGCCCTCATCATCGTCGTCGTCACCTTCCACCGCCATCCTCGTCGCCTCCGGCCACCCTCAGCGCCGTGCCGCCGTCTCCACCACTTCCTGCTGCCACCACTTCCATCTCCCCCTCTCTCGCTGTTCTCGGCGCCCGCCACCACTGCGGCCGCCCTTGTCTCGGCCACCGCCGCCAACTCCCGTCTCTCTCTGTCTTCTCCCTCTGCCGCGGGGAGCCCCCGACCCGACTTGGCCGAGCTCCCCGACGGCCTCTGTCTCCTCCGTCGTTCTTCTCCGGCCAGCAGCGCCGTCCCGACCTGGCTCCTACTACTGACCACCCTCCCCCGCTGGTGGTCCGACCCGACCCGACCTGGCCGAGTCCCCCTCTGGTGAGCTCCGCCACCCTCCTCTCTCCTCTCCTCGGGCTGTGAGCTCCTCGGGGAGCGAGACCCTCGATCGGCGTGCCTCGGGCAGCGTGTCACCTCGAGCAGTACGCTGCCTCGTGCAGCGTGTCACCTCGGGTAGCGCACCCTCAGTTGGTGCGCTTCCTCGATCCCCGTGTTTTTGGGACGCGTGCACCTTGGTATACGTGTCAGTCCCATTTTTGTGCACCTCGGTCTACGTGCTGCCTTGGACAGCGGGATGCCTCGAGCCCCGCACTGCCTCGGGCACCGTGCCCTATTGGTTTGCGTATTGCCGTGTTTCTTGTGTCTCGACCTTTGTGCCCATCTCGGTTTTTGTGCCGCTCCGATTCGTGTACCCGTACCGATTTACGTGCCGCCTCGGTTGTGTGTCGTATTGGACTCTGCACCGCATCGATTTGCGTGCACACATCGATTTGTGTGCCGCATCGATTTACGTGCTCCTTGGACCTTGGGTCGTCTGGATTTACGTGCACGTCTCGATTTACATGCACGTTTATGTTTCTCGTTCGCCTCGATATTCGTATTCTCTCAATTCTCGTACGCATCTTGATATACGTGCATGTCTCAGTTTGTGTGCCCGTATCGATCCGCGTGATTCGGTTTCCGTGCCAGATCCCTGCACTACTTGCGGGACCCACACAGTATAGCCTCCTTCCATCCCTCGTGATTTCTTCTATTATTTTATTAGTTGATGCTGATGATTGATTATTATGTGTTCTGAGGACCGCGATTGGCGTGCAAGCTTGGACCATGATTGCCGAAGACTTGCTTACCTAGCCGAGCCCCTAGGCAAGTATCCCTTGCTCATTGACAGATCTTGCCCTCTCTCCTGGATTTTATTGCATTTTAATTTATTGTAATTGTAAATGTATAACAATGAGTAGTGTAGCTATTAGTAGAACTGCCATGATGATAACTTAGGATAGCTTGGTTCGATACCGGTTTACGATCGTATCGGACAACTCGGACGGGTCATCCACACCTCCGAGGACACGAGCACGACTCACACGTATGGATTGTCCCCATATGCCCCATGTCCCACTCGCGGTCGGATAACGGCTTTGGCTAACTGTTTCTATGAATTTGTTTGTGACTTGGATATGACTGTGGGTCTTGGTGTGCCCTGCGTGGTGATTCTTTTTGCATGTTGGCTTGGCGCCCAGTACGCATCGTAGTGCTGCTGGAGGCCGGGACTTAGTGGTCTCGGAATTCGATTTGTTTCCAGTACGCATCGTAGTACTGCTGGTAGCCGAGACTTAATGTTCTCAGCCTACGATTCTGCGGCGGGTTACGTCGAGTGGTTTTAGCCCCAATTTGTAGGGTGCTTCCGTCCAGATTACAAAGGAGACTCTGCCAGATTTTTCCAGAATTCCCGATCAAGAATTCGGTTCGAAGGATTGGGCAGAACCATTCCTTTGGTTTGCTGGACTGGGCTCGTGCATGTTCACCTTGGCATAGTTTACCTGATCCCATTGCCTGCTAGGTAGACTCCAGACTAGATTAGTCGCCTAGCGTCTTGACCTGTCTTGTCCGTCGGATAGCGTAAGGAGAGAGGTTCCACTCGGGAGACGGTCTGCAACCCTGGTCCTTGTTTGGTTTAAGAGTTGTGGATCTGCTCCAGATTGGTTCATGCAATCCTTGCCATTTTTTCGGCAGCATTAATTAATAAACTCTTGTACCATGACCATTCATTCTAGGAGTTATCCTAGTATAGCCAGATAGGCTGACATTTGTCTTATGTATCAGAATTGTGACATTGGGAATATTTAGATTGTATATTATTGGACGATTGATCTGGTATAATGTATTGGTAGACTCATTGGATTCCTGGAGTTGGATTATTGTGCGAATGTTTCGCGGAACGAGAAAGATACCGAGGATTTTGATATATAATTTTTACTCGACTTTCCAAGCGTCCAAAACATGGTACCTTTGCTGTATCCCGGTAGTTGGGAGACTTAGTTGCTGATAGCCTGAGATCAATGACTCGGAGGATTCTTGTGAGCCAGAGGGTCTAGCATTGTCTTTAGTGATTAGCCTAGTACCAAGTGATCGTATTTTTCTGATATGATATTTATTCCATCGGGGATAGGAAGACTATTGATAGACTGATCCGGTGGGTAGACCGACTTGATGGTTAGAGATGTAGACCCCATGTGTACTTGAGATGCTACTGTAGTAGAGATCATGACCATATACCTGACCTCGTATCCATGCCACGATGTGGGCAGAGGACTCCAAGTGATTGACCGATTGACCATGTTCCTGACTTGACTACTTGTACCCGTGCTAGTACTATTCTATGTGTGTACTGAGGTGCTATCCTATGTGTGCACTGATGTTCTATTCTATGCATGCACTGAGGTGCTACACGCTTCTACGTGTTATATGGCAGTGCATTCATCTTCCAGCACGGACATGGTAGTTGGCCTGTAGTTTTAGCGTGGTAGGGACTGATTGACTGCTTGCTGCATTACACTAAGAATGAATCCAGATTTGAGACTTTCAGTGTCAAGGTGGATTCGTACTTAGTGTACCCGTACTGAGGTACGACATCTAGGAGGATGAGCATGTGACCACGGCATGTGATTCCAGATAAATGTAGGATTAATCTAGGTAACTAAAGATGGTAGAAGCATTGAAAGGGAGCAGAATCTCGAGATCGTGCATGCCAGCCGCCACAGGTGCTATGATTACCTGTCTAGCGCAAGGCTGACCGCCCCGGATATTGTTATCGTTCGCAAAAGCGGATGGCAGTATCCGACTACTATATGTACTACCATATGATTGATCTGTTTCGCATGGTTGCCTTTGAGGGACCAGTGCTTATCCATGTGCTATGCGTTATTATTTGGCCTCGTTAGCCCTGCTGGACATAGCACGATCTGAGGATTCTTATATTGCATTATTGGGGTAACCCAACCTCCACATAGAAAGCCGTAGACATTTGAGTGGCCGTTTATTCACCTAAATTGTATGGCTTGTTGCTTGCTAAACTGGCTGGCACGTAACGCTGTCCCGGCATTGTAATACATTCCCTTGTTCTTGTTTGATGTAGGGATGGGTTACTACTCCGATGACAGACTACGAGTTCCAGTTGGCGATGCAAGTATTAGTGGATGTTAGGATGATTGTGATGATTGTTGGTTACTTACGTATTAGTTGTTGGATTGTTGCCTTATATTCTGTAATCGTGCGTTGGTACCGCACGATCCTTTACCATTATTACTGCTATTCATGCATGTTATTCCTATCATATATTATTGTAATGCCCATATCTCGTATTACGTATTTAAAATACGTGTACGTATTTTGACCCGTATTGTATCTTTCGCTGCATGATTTATTTTGACATGATAACTTGACATGATAATTCTTGATAGTGGCCCGCCGTGGCGCACTCTTGACAAATACACCTGACATGATATATCTCGAAGGCTGTTGCGACGGCCAGCATGACACGACAAGATTGAATGACCTAGACACCGTGGACGATTGTGCTTGTACAAATAAACCCGTCTTGTCTTGCATCATGTCTAGGATGGGGACCCCTGAGTACCATAGTCAGGGGTACCTACTGTAAATGGCTAAGGCAAATAACTAAAATAATACAGTAGTTCATGAAGAGACTTTCCCAGTTACCTGTTGCCCCTTTGATCCCGGCCTTATATATATACATGGGACTTGGAGCTATCTGTCATGATGAGCACATTTTCAGCCTGTCGTCGAGTGGGGCACCTCTTTAGGACACATGTATCTTACTGCAGTGTGTCTGCTATACTTATTTTTCTTTTGCTGGGTCACTCAGGTAGTAGCAGGCGGGTAACTGGACTTGGAAATCTCTTTGCATCTTGCTAGTAATTAGGCCTGTGATAACCCTAGTTAGTTAAAGTATCAAGCCGTACTTATTGCTTGGCCGTGATTGTTGGATGGAGTTCAATCAGTCTAGTCTTGTTTTGATCCTGTACACGATTGTTACTTGACCTGAATTCTTATATTTATCTTGTCGATAAATGGTGGGAGAAGCCAAGTTCTGTTCAGACGAAGGGTTACAATCCCGGTCCTTGTTTGGTTTACGGGTTGTAACCTGGTTATCTGAATAGTCCTATGGTTATCTCATCGTATATCACATGTCATGCTTTTCCTTAATTACTGTCTTTTATTATGTAATTATATTCTTGTGCTAATTTTTGATTTTAGTTCCTAAGTGAAGCCTCATTTGTGGCACTTTCTCTTTCTGGGGTCTGACCCAGCTGGTTTTGTATAGCCAGATACCGTAGCAACTCCAGAGGATCTACCGGTTTTCCAGTCCGATGGTGACCACTAGACGAAATCCGCACAACGAGTAGGTTTATTTTGGCGCTCCCACTCTATTATAAATTATTCTTTTGAGGCGTTTAGCCGTCGAGCAAGTGTTATCTCGTGTACATTTTACTTACTGTCTGCCTACGGGCTGTAACATGATTGACAAATCCTAGGGTTGATCATTTATGACTAAACTCTTGCTAGTCATCACATTTTGTACGACTAACTTCATGATCAGCTGAATATGTAATGTTTGGGATGCCTTACTATTGTATATTTGGTGATCTTACATCTTGTAACTTTATTTGCTTACTTGTGATTGAGACACTAGGCTTGTTCTTGACCGTAGGAGACTGATGGATTGTAGTTAAACCCTCATATATCTAGACAGCCGTGACCGTATAATGAGGTGGATCCCATTTTATTATACGTAGCTGGCTATGTCTGCCCCTGCTCTCCAGTATTCTGGTTCTGGGGCGTGACATGGTTTAAGTGGTAGCCCATGCAGGTCTTGTAAATCAAGATATGTGAGGGTTTACCGAATAGATGTCTCAATCAGTACTCGCCCTTGATCTCTGTTCGTGTTCTCTGAATCCCTGAAAATTCTTGTACGGATCACATGCTTGTAATTGTTGATCTGTCATGGTCCTTCCTTATTGTTCCCTATGTCGTCTTCTTCAGCGGCATTGTTCCCAGACCTGTCGATCAGCAAGGCGGAGCACCTCTCGTGGACCAGCAACAACCTTGAGATCAAGACCAGCACTCGGGAGCAGCCTTCCGGGTCATGCCTCTCGGAGATCCAGAACCCCCGGTACAGTCAGCCCAGCCCACAGGGCAGGATGATGGAGCCTTGGTGGGACTTATAATGGAGTTGCTTGCATCGCAGGATCGTCGAAGAGACGCTTTGCGTCAGGCAGTGGCAGATGCTCTGGGCAGAGATAGACATCATGGGAATAGTGCAGCGAACAATCACAGGACCGGAGGTCCTTACAGCCAGATGAATCAGTCGTTAGCCCCAGCCCCGGCAGCTAGAGCTTTGACCATTGGAGCTCCGAGAAGGACAGCTTCAGTTACGTCGGTTCAACATTCATCTCCATCGTATCCTCAGCAGCAGAAGAAGAAGCAGTCGTCCCCCATGGGCTGCTCTTATTGTGGGAAGCCTGGACATGTTGTTTCAGAATGTTGCAAGGCTCGAGGATTGTGTTTGCTTTGTGGAGCGCCGAACCACAAGGAAGCTTCCTTCCCGTTCAGGACTGACTCATCACCAGCCATAACTAGTTCATCAGTTAGGGGGCCAGTCCCAGTACCGGTCCAGCAGCAGTTTCCATCACTGAGGCCGTTGCCGATGCAGACCCAAACTTTTCAGTAGCAAAGGCCTCAGCAGTATGCCCAGGCGCAAGTTCAGTATAGGCAGAAGGGATTCCAACAGAGACCCCAACAGTATGCTCTGACCCCAGCTCGGATTCAGAACCGGCAGAAAGGTTCCTAGCAGGATGTCTTCCTTCCTCCTTCTTCCTTCGAATTCCTTGCTTGCATGTTTGATTGTTTGATTGATTGCTTAGTATAGCTTGTCCTTGCATCTCTAGACACTTGATTAAATTTCGAGGACAGAATTCTTTTAAGGTGGGTAGAGTTGTAATGCCCATATCTCGTATTACGTATTTGGAATACGTGACCCGTATTGCATGTCTCCATGCTTGATTTATTTTGACATGATAACTTGACATGATAATTCTTGATAGTGGCCCGCCATGGCACACTCTTGACAAATACACCTGACATGATATATCTTGAAGGCTGTTGCGACGGCCTGCATGACACGACAAGATTGAATGACCTGGACACCGTGGACGATTGTGCTTGTACAAATGAACCCGTCTTGTCTTGCATCATGTCTAGGATGGGGACCCCTGAGAACCACGGTCAGGGGTACCTACTGTAAATGGCTAAGGCTAATAACTAGAATAATACAGTAGTTCATGAAGAGACTTTCCCAGTTACCTGTTGCCCCTTTGATCCCGGCCTTATATATATACATGGGACTTGGAGCTATCTGTCATGATGAGCACATTTCCAGCCTGCCGTCGAGTGGGGCACCTCTTTAGGACACATGTATCTTACTGTAGTGTGTCTGCTATACTTGTTTTTCTTTTGCTGGGGTCACTCAGGTAGCAGCAGGCGGGTAACTGGACTTGGAAATCTCTTTGCATCTTGCTAGTAATTAGGCCTGTGATAACCCTAGTTAGTTAAAGTATCAAGCCATACTTATTGCTTGGCAGTGATTGTTGGATGGAGTTCAATCAGTCTAGTCTTGTTTTGTTCCTGTACACGATTGTTACTTGACCTAAATTCTTATATTTATCTTGCCGATAAATGGTGGGAGAAGCCAAGTTCTGTTAAGACGAAGGGTTACAACCCCGGTCCTTGTTTGGTTTATGGGTTGTAACCTGGTTATGTGAATAGTCTCATGGTTATCTCATCGTATATCACATGTCATGTTTTTTCTTAATTACTGTCTTTTATTATGTAATTATATTCTTGTGCTAATTTCTGGTTTTAGTTCCTAAGTGAAGCCTCCTTTGTGGCACTTGCTCTTTCTGGGGTCTGACCCAGCTGGTTTTGTATGGCCAGATACCGGAGCAACTCCAGAGGATCTACCGATTTTCCAGCCTGATGGTGACCACTAGACGGAATCCGGGCAACGAGTGGGTTTATTTTGGCTCTTCCACTCTATTGTAAATTATTCTTTTGAGGCGTCACTACAACAGATATGGGATATTATAGCGTGCGTTGAACGCTGTAGAATGCATATTATAGCATATTCCGCCCGCTATATATGCCCCCGCTATAATAACCCCATGTACAAGAACGCTATAAAGTTATAGCGTTCATGAACGCTATTCATGGAATATAGCATTCATTGACGCTATAGACAATGTATAGCGTTTTGAAACGCTATATGATAGTTATAGCAATTAGGAACGCCATAGAACTTTAATAGCATTCATGAACGCTATTAATGTATTGTAGCGTTCATGAACGCTATAGACATGTTATAGCACTTACAAACGCTATATAGTTTACATAGCCTTTACGAACGCTATAGTTCATTAATAACATTTGTTAACGCTATAAATGTGTTATGACGTTCCTGAACGCTGTTTATTTTTAATTGCGTTCATGTATGTTATTGTTTGTTAATAGCGTTTCGATATATATCTGCTTTTTATAGCATTTCTTTCCTGCTATTATATGTGCAACAATAGCATGTCAAAATGCTATTGCAGAGTCAAAATTCTGTATTCAAAAATTTACAGAATGCAGCACATCAGAATACTATTGCAGATAATACCACAGTTACACAAAATACAGGTATTCAAAAATTTAAATACGAATAAATCACAGAATGAATTCCGAACATAAGTAAATTCATTAATTTCACTGTCTAATATATGTAGAACAACAAAGTAGTACCAAACATTGACAATCCTTAATTTTTTCATGTAGAACAACGAAATAGTACCAAACATATGTCCAAAAATTAAACATTAACAGTGTAGTCAGCTACTATATCCCAAAATGTTAACTATCTAACATTTTGCTCCCTTCGAGCCTATTCACAACCAAAACTCCTCAGAAAACATCCTCTTCCTTCATCCAACCTACACAAAAATAGGGGGTAAATCATTAGTGAAAGCATTAAAAAAATAGAGTATCATAGAGTATCAAATACTAAAACGAAGTTCACAGACCCTATATTGTGAAGCATTTAAAAAAACCAAAACCTGATAAAAACTACTTATTGTATACATGTTCTGCACAACCTTAACAAAGAATACTAAAAACCTGCATATAACAAATTCAAGAACAATTATGAAAGCATTAAAAAAATACTAGTTATTTTCAAACAAGCTTCTATACCAATAATAAAAACTAATGAAACATAGAGACCAATTAAACCATATAGAGTGTTTCATAAGATTAAATATAGAGGAAAATGACCTCTTAAACATAAATGCCCTCACAATGCCAAACCACACAGCAAAGCCTGCATACTAAGGGTTCTCTTAACATAACAACCTTTAATTAATGTAAGTTGAAGGTTATATTTGGATTGGTTTGTTTTTCTTTAATAAGACATTTAGCAGGAATCTGTAGGCAGTCGAGCTTCTTCTAAACAAAATTCCATGATAGACATATCTATCCTAATAACTGATGTAAATTCAAGTATCCAAAAAATAATAAATAAGATTTTTGAAGCAAGAATGTTAACAAGTGATATATCTAGGTTGGTTGCAGCTGCTGAATTTCACCTCATCTTATTGTGTATTTACACCAAGATTGGCAATACCATAAGATAAGCAAATGAAATTAATTACAAATAATATTTATGACAGAAAAAACACAACAAACCAATGATTTTTCTGAGGGCATACACTACAAATAATATTTGAGATAGACAAAAGACAACAAAGCAACCCAATCATCATATCAGCAAAAATATAAATGCATAATATCTTACCATATTTTGTACTGCCAAGGAATCAGTTTTTGGCCCATCCGCAAGTGCTTCAGTTGCTATATAAAAAAAAGAGTTTGTTAGTGAACCAGAAAAATAATGCACTCAGTAACCATCACTAACTATCTTTAAACCAACTAGGAATGCAGGTGCACTTAATTAGGCAACTAGATAAAAACCAACTCAGAGACGTGCAGAAAATCTCATCACTAACTACCAGTTGGGCGTGGTTGGTCGGCTTGACCTTTGGGAGAGGCTCTTGCATCATGTTCCCAAATTTGAGAAATATTGCCTTTCCTAACATCAATGTTCCTCTAATTTGTACTTACATCCTTGAACCCAACATAACAACAAAAATAGAAAGAAAAAATTAATATATCATGAGCATTGCTATCAAGTGTACTTACATCCTTGAGCCCAACATAACCAAATTCAATACGAGAGTTCTGCTCAAATGCTTGGAATATGTTCCAGCCGCACTCCTGGTATGTTTTGTTCCTAGTGAGACGCCAAAGGTACATGAGTGACTCCACAGTCTCCAGTATCAATATATTCCATGGCGTGCCAACATGCATGCATATCCTTAAAAAAATGTTTCCATATTACTGAACACCCATTTAAGAAAGGATGCGTAGAGGACCTTTTGGAGAGAATAACACCTAACCTGTCGAGGATGGAAGAAATAGTTTTCGCCTGCAAATTTTGTGGGAGATGATTGATAGAAGTTATAGCACGTCCAAGCAAGCTACAATAGAAAATTTTTATTATAGAGAGGAAGTCAAGCTAAAAAGGATTGAGTAAATACTCGTAGCAATTGCAATATTTTACTCATAGAAACTGCAATATTTTTACAGAGAGGAAGTCAAGCTAAGAAATGGCATTTACCTGTAATGCTTTAGTGTTTCAGTTTTGTTCCCTTGTATCCAAGCCTTGAGTAAATACTCATAGAAACTGCAATATTTTTACTCGTAATCAGTAATAACTTAGTAATATATTTTTTTTAAATAGCAAGTCCCATATAGTATGTGGATGATGTTAAGAACCCGGCTCTGCACACACCCGACACCGAAAACAATATGAAAGAAAAAAGAGAACTATTTCCCCAAAATTATTTAATCACTAATGTGCCAAAATCATGGCTTGGACTCTACCTATCACCCATTGCATTATTGAATTATTTTGTGCACATTCTCAGAAGCTAGGCTAAAGAACTGGAAAATTATCAAATATAAGTTACTAGAAGAAAATCCTTGATATATACATTAAACTTCTTCTTCTTTTCTGAGTTAACATTGCCCTGTTCAGTGCAAAAGCATTTCACTGAATGTATATTCTGCAGTATATGGCTAAAGTCATAGATGTTACAAGGTTAGGGGATTCCAAAAAGCAAATTATTGTAGCTAGCACGTTAGTATACTTCAATAGTTGAAAGCTATGTTGCCCTACACTAACAGCTACATTGGAAACATTAACATAAGGATAAATTGAACACATTAAGCAACAAAAAAGAGTATCATTAAGCATCTACTATGCCAAAGAAGCAAGAATGAGGAAAACATCAAATGAGCTGCTCAACAATGGTACCTACCCAAGCAAGACCCATGGCCATAAGGGACAAAAATGTCATGTAGTTTTTCCTCCCAACACAATTGTTTAGCCACTGCACAAAAAGATGGACATTTACGAAGCCAAACTCTATAGCCTAAATAGAAACAAAATAAAAAAGGAAATGAACTCTATACATACTAACCGAGATGAACCTCCTCAGAGACGGCGGCGACCTCGGTTCATCATAGATACGATCGTTGCATTTATAAAGAAAATAGGAGTACAATTAGTGACAAATATATAATATCAGCCATATTAGCAATAATTGATTTCTAATTTATTGAACATTACACATTAGAACGTTGCCACTTACATTAAGGATTTGCACCTGAAGGAGTAACTTCAATGACAAGTTATGAAATCGACTAGTAAGTTATGTCAAATTATCATGTTTCACCAAGAATACCATTAGTCTAAAGGAAAACAAAGTATAATTACTTGTACAAGCCAACAAGTATTTCTAGGATAAGTTGTGTAACAATTAAAAATCCTTGACAAAAGTAAATATAGATTATATCTAGATTATATGGTAAATAGAAACTTGCCTACTAAAAGCCTAGGCATTCCAATAACGCCGATGGTGCTAACTTTTGGAGACTGCATGGAGCCACATTTCGGAAGCGCTTCTGCTTACAAATAAAACATGAAATAAGATACGCTGCCACAGTGATTAAAACTTTGGAAAGTTTTCATACTAATCTAGCAATATGCAATAGAGTATTCGTAGTTGACAAGTTCTGTAGTGATTTCCATGAAATTATGTGTGATCAAACAACTTATTTCCATGAACTGAACTTCAAGGTGATTACTTCTTTTCTGATTTTACAATTATTTTTCCACTGTAAATAAAAAATATGTTTGAAAAATCACAGCAATTAATTCCTCCAGCAAAGCAAATACAAATCCAGGTATAAAATTTAGGTATAAAATTTTGAAAATTATGTGTACTGTAAAGCCATGAGTGATAATGTTCTCATCTTCAAAGTCAAGGGGGTCTTCTTTATGAATCCCTTCAAGTTTTGAAGGCAAACTATTCTCATATAAAATTGATCCATCCTGTGCAACAAAAAAAATATTTAAAAGAAAATGTACAGTTAAATCAGACTACAATTAATTTTCTCTATTAAGAAAAACTACTACAATGCAACAATGGAATGCATTAGTAAAGTGGACAAGAAAATTTTACAATCGAGAAAATTCTACACTATAGCACTCAGTCATACATGGTGTCATTATTTTTCAAACTTTAAAGTTCAAACTACACATTTGAAATCTAAGCATAAGAATAAAAGAAGAAGGAAAAAAAGTGCATTTAGCATGATTACAAGATATTTGTGACCCTGAAATTGACATTCCTCTACATTCATACACAAAGAAACGCACTTGAAAGAACCATTAACCTTTTCGACGCCTCCATGTGTTAACTCAACAAAGACAAAGCAAAACAATATGGCGAGTAACTTGAAGCTGAGAGATGCCATTTCCACTACCAAGTACACTTCCAAGAGTCAAATGCTAATTTATATAGGAAATTTAGAACTTTTTAAATGGTTTTGTTTTGGCATATTTTATTAAACTCGGTAACTTTGCCTAAATTTCATATTTTCCTTCATGAGCATTAATTAAATTTCCATTGGTAGCCAACAATTATTATTTTGTCTCATAAATTGTATACAAAAATACACCTAGCTTTACAGTACACATAATTTCAATCCTGTAAATTTTATAAAAATAGAATTTTTATAAAATTTAGGTATAAAATTGCAAATAAAAGCATAATTAATTTATAAAAATAGAATTTTTATACCAGATCTACAATGAGGACTAGGGCATCGGAGCGAAGGAGGATGGTCGTTTGTAGGCATTAATCCACTCGACGTAAAGAGGCTCCGGTGTGAGCCTAAAGAGGAGGAGGAGGTCGAGTGTGCCGAGGGGGCTCCGGTGTGGACAGCGATGCACCGGTACGTGGGCGTAAAGAGGAGGAGAAGGACAGAGGAGGGTCGTCGTCGGTCGTGTGGATGGGAGGTGGGTGGTCGGCAGCTTGGGTGGATAGGGGTCAACGTCTTGTGTGAACGGGTGGTGGCTTGGGTGGTGAATGGCTTGGGTGGAAATGGGTTGCTGAGTTTAGGTTTTTGGGGGAGAAGATAATGAGTCTCAGAGAAAGAAATTGAAAAAATTTAGGTTTTGGGGGAAAAGGCAACGAGTCTCGAGTTTTGGGGGGAGAAGGATTTTAGAAGCGACTGACATTTCAGTCGATACTAAAATAAAGATATTACAGACTCCTTAGAGCATCATTAGTAGTTGGGACTCTCCAATGCAATTTGGAGGCCAAAATTTCAAAAGAAAGGTAAATGTAGAATGGGTTGGGTTTGTATAAGAATAGTAGAAAATGATAAAGTGAGCTCCGGTCCCAAAAATTGTGTGGTCAAAAATTAATGTAGGAAAAAAATTATATAAAATTTAGAATATAGAAAGTTGGGCTCCAAATTAGAACCTACTATTCTAACAAACGAGTTTCTACAATCTAGAATCTAGAAATTGGGAGTCCCAACCCTTAGCACCCATGGATGGGTTGGGACCGAAATTGCAAAAATTGGGACTAGGAATGAGACTTATTATTCTACAAAATGAGCTCCTACATTCTAAATCTAGAATCTAGAAAATGGGATGGGCCTTACTAATGATGCTCTTAGCAATAAAAAAATTCAACGAGACGGACAATCTTGTTTATTAAACTAAATGTCAATTACTATAATACAAGTCGCTAGTTAGTCGAAATTGCAATGAACCATCTAGTTAGTCCGAATTGCAATGAACTATAATATCAATTAAACTAAATTATCCATATACCAGCGACGAAATTGTAATGAACCATCTTGTTTATTAAACTAAATTATCAATTACTATAATATAAGTCGCTAGTTAGTCACTAAATTAACGAGGAATACATGTTAGTCGTCAAGTTAGTTGCTAAATTACCATAATTTTGTAGTGTTCTCTAAACTTTTTGCAAGTAATTGAGGTTCAATTCCTTGGCATTTTATTTCCTTTGGAAAATTATAGTTCCCATTGATTTTCGTTTCCTATGTTTGGAAATGCTAAGAAATTTGTAAAATAAAGTGAATACTTCAAATTCTATCAGGATTAGTAAGGACACAAAGGTGGGGTAAACTCAAACTCTATCAGAATCAGTAAGGTGGACTTCCAAACCCAACCGAAATATCCCGTATCGAACCAAACCGAGCGGAATAAATCTGTTCGATTTTCAGTTTATTTGGTTTAACCAATATTTCAGTTTATTTATAATTTTTTTTGTCAATATATATAGTAACTAAATATACAAAGATATATTTCGTATACATATTACTAAATTTTCTTATTCGGTTTACCAGGGAGAGAAATTTTAGATAAAATTTCTGAAAGGTTAGTAGGATTAAACCGAAACTGAATCGAATTTTTTTTCAAATCGAACCAAATCTCTTATTCGGTTAGGTTCGGTTCGGATTTCGGTCTAAAAACCGAATAATGCCCACCCCTAGACATACGGGCATAGCAACGTTCAGAAAAAACTATATCTTTAACAGCGTTCATAACACGCTATATAAAGTTCTGTTAACAGCACTGCATAATGAACGCTATTGATAATGACATTCTAATAGCAGGGAGGCTTCAACACTATAGATGAACTGCTATTGTATGAACGTTTAATAGCACTTCAATATGAACGCTATGGATGATTATATTATAATAGCAGGGAGGTTCGAATGCTATAGATAAACTGCTATTGTATTCTATTTTAATAGCACTGCGAAAGGAACGCTATTGATGATGATATTCTATAGCAGGGAGGCTTGAACGCTATAGATAAACTGCTATTGTATGTCCTATTTGTTGTAGTGCGTTTAGCCGCCGAGCAAGTGTTGGCTCGTGTACATTTTACTTACTGTCTGCCTACGTGCTGTAACATGATTGACAAATCCTATGGTTGATCATGTATGACTAAACTCTTGCTATTCATCATATTTTGTACGACTAGCTTCATGATCAGCTGAATATGTAATGTTTGGGACGTCTTACTATTGTATATTTGGTGATCTTACATCTTGTAACTTTATTTGCTTGCTTGTGATTGAGACACTAGGCTTGTTCTTGACCGTAGGAGACTGATGGATTGTAGTTAAACCCTCATATATCTAGACAGCCGTGACCATATAATGAGGTGGATCCCATTTCATTATACGTAGCTGGCTATGTCTGCCCCCACTCTCCAGTGTTCTGGTTCTAGGGCGTGACAATTATATCCTGCTGGTTTTCTTCGTCCGTCCTTGAGCCTTCCTTTCTGGTACTTGCTGCGGTTGGCCTGACCAACCCTGGATTGTTCCCAGATTGCCAGTGACCGACCTTGTGGATCTTCCAGACTTGACTTGGAGGATGTGCTTCAGTTCCAGACCGTGCTAGGAACTGTGGGAAGGTATATTCGTCTACATTATTATCATGTACTGTAGACTTCCGATTATCATATGTATATTTTTCTGTTTCTCATATGATTGTCTCTCTTGTAGTTATTTCATTGATTATTGCATGTGGATATGAGATCAGATTTAGGCCATAGACTGCTTGCATGCTAGGATACCCAACAAGATTGACAGCCACGATCGTCGTATGACGTTTTCATACCTTATACGGTGTAGCTGGCCTACGTCCGTCCCCGTATTCCGGTACTTGGACGTGACAGTAATAATTAAATATGAACTTATTTTACTTTCGCTTATAGATGATGTGTTGTGATGAACCTTTAAAATGTGATATTAGAACTGTTAGTATCTTAGATTCATTACTGTCTTTACTTAGAACAGCTTAGTATGCTATAACCAAGCGTAAGCTAGGCATGGCCCGGCCCGATCCAACAATTTGGGTAGCTGATCGTGACAACTTATTTGTGACTCATGGAAGCTCGTAACTCCTCATGATATGCTGAAGTGGTAAAATCATAGCCATACACAATCTTTGTATGATTCATGAAGTACAAGAATGATTGACTGAGGTTGCCGCAATAGTTTGTTTGACTGATCTGATCCAAAATAGTTGCAATATTATTTAGAAAACATATCTTGTTTATGACATTCCCTTACGAGGACCAGATAAATAACCTCGTCTTCATAGCAACACATTCATATGAATTAAATCAAGAATAATTCCTTTTATATATTTAAAAATGTATTTTATATCATTCTAGTGTCTATGTGTAACTGCATATCAGCAAGTTCACATAAAACATATTGTGTTGAGTGAACAACAATAAAGAATTGTAGTTATTGTATTTAAATAGGGTAGTTCAGGACCCATAACATGTTATTTCCTTCTTTAGGCGAAATAGATCTCATTGACTTGACCACTATAGGTGTACTGAGTGAATGACAACTGCTCATATTAAATATTTCCAAGAGATTTTCTCTTCAAAATATCTCTTAAGGAGATTATCTCTTCAGGAGATCATCTCTTCAAGAGATTATCCCTTCAGGAGATCATCTCTTCTGGAGATTATCTCTTTAGCCCTTACAACCAAACACTAGAAGGACGTGACTGTATGATGGCTCTTTGTCGTACTATATTTGTCAGGCAGGTCACCCTACAAAGGAGAACTATGAGATAAATTAGTAGAATAAGCATCAACGTTGAGAGCCTCACCCCAATAACTATCTGACAAATTTGCTTCTGAAAGCAAATATCATACCTTCTCTATCAATGTCATGTTTATGCGCTCCGCTACACCATTGAGCTGAAGTGTCATTAGTAGAGTCTTCTGGTGTCGAACCTCTTGCTCTTTATAGGAAGCAGCATCAAAGGGACCAATGTATTCTCCGTCGTTGTTGGACCGAACGCACTTCCACTTCTTGTCCGTCTCCCTTTCAACAGAGGCCTGAAACTTTTTAAAAGTGGGAAGCATCTAATCCTTTGTCTTTAAAGTATAAACCCAAATATTTCTGGAACAACCATCAATAAAAGTAACAAAGTAAGAAGTACCACCAATAGATTTTACCTTCATTTGACGTAAACATCCGATTGAGTGTCGGCTTACTTGAATATGGGCAACTTTGGAAAGATACCTGATTTTGCTTTTCCACCAAATAGTACGTGCATCTTTCCAACTTTGTAGACTTGAGTCCTAAAATCATTTTTATGTTCACCAAGTAGCTCATTCCCTTCTCGCTGATATGGCTAAGCCTTTTTGTGCCACAATTCGATAGACGCATCACTGACTATGTTTACCTCCAGTGCCCCTACACGCTTCCTTTCATATAGCAGAGACTGGAGCTTCTTGCTTCCTCTGGAAATTACCATCGAACTTTGGAAAGCTTTCATTGACTGTTCCCGAAAGAGATTAAAGAATCCCTTCTAACCCAACCTTCCAACCGACACCAAGTTGAAATGGATATCGGGAACATGACGAACACCTTTGAGAAAAAGAACTGTGTAGTGCCCCGTCCCGCTCAGTCAATCGGAGGAATCGGAACGCCAACGGCGTTCGAACTTAGCCTTGCAACGGATGCTCGAAGGCATCATTCGGTCGAGACGACCGCTCGCTCAGGTGGGGTAGTTTCGGTGAACTTGCCTCATCTTAGCCTTTACATAATAAATTGCATGTTTTCAACTTGCACAAGTAGGCATGATAATAAAAAAGATGAATCCACATAGCTAAAGGGAATAATCCCGACGGGTCGAATTGAGTTAGAATATGGAAAGGTCCAACGGTCGGCTTAGAGTTGGTGCACGGCGTGCTTTAAAAATGACACTCGGTCCTTCGTTCCATGGCTTGGGAGAAGAAAAAGTTGGTCTTCGACACAAACTATGAATTAGCCTAAGTCATAGGCGTCACCCGCGTAAATGCTCGATAAAGCATGCACGCTTCCACGATGCAAGGCTTGACATAGCCTTTGCTCGTCCCTTGGGTTAAGTTGCAGGCTTGATTTAGTTAGGCAAAGTGATAGTGGTCGACCTAAGTCTTTCCAAGCACGGTCCTATGAGTTCTACGGCTGGGTATAGCCGCGAAGTCCTACGGTCTCAAAGTTAGTCATATGGAGTATGAGTTGGACAATAGTGTCCCACGAATCACAAGTCGGTTTAAGGCACGATGTACGGACTTAGTGTTTAAGGCACGGGCCACGGTTGAATTATTGAGTTGGGAAAGGTGTTTCAAATAGTTGTTCTTGAGTTGAATGAAATGATAGGGCAAGAAAGAAGAATGCTCGCGACTGGGTCGTCGAGACAAGGTCTCAAATATGAGAAGTATTGAATTTGTCCCTGAAAGAGATGGTAACACTAGAAGTAGATTGACTGTGTGAGACGTCAGTTGAGTCGAGTCTTGCATGGTCATGGACAACTTGTTGACAAGGTAGAGTTTCTCCGAACGGCAACCCGGGGCCACGGGACCGTTGCGAACAAAGGAAGGAAACAATTAAATAAGTTGTGCTGGGCACGATGTTAAGCGGGAGCTTGCAGCGGGGTTCGCTACTCGTGCTGAAAGGGTCCCGTCTAACAAAAGCTAAAAGTAGTCCACGATGGCTCTGGGAGTCAGTGACCAAATCATATAGATGAGTCGGCATGGCGGCAACCCGCATGTGTGCCTTTGGATTGAGTCGAGTATTGAGAGTACTATATCAAGAAGTCGACTTGAATGTGTGTGTACAAGTTAGAACACAAAATGTTGGGCCTAAGATTTGGCTGCAACGTAGGCGACGTGCTTCGGCACAAGATGTGGCATCAAGTCTTATGTTGTCGGCATATAAGTTGTATAGTTTGGATGTGAGTTGTCTTGAGTTTAAGTCAGAAAATACCGCAAGGCAAAGTCAGTCGAGTGATACTTAGCCACAAGTCTTGATTTGGGTCAGTTGGTAATCAAAGTAGCAAGGGCCGCGGGACGGCGATATGGTTGTCTTATTGAATTGCAAGACACGGCACGATGGATTTGTAGCACGATCGTATGGAAATGGAGTTCTATCGCGTAGTTGCGTCTCTGATTTTGGACCGTAAGACAAACACGACTTAATAGGTTAACGTTGATGTTGCAAGCATGGGATGGTCTAGAGACACAAAATAGGCCAAGGCATCGGTCCTAAAACTGATCCTAAGGCAAGAGTAAAAAAGACAATCATAAAGGGGACTATGTTGCACAAAAGTAAATCAAACGTGTTAGTTTTGTATAGGTGGACGAGGAGCTCATTCCACCAGTACAGTTGAGTACTGACACCTACATAGTTTTTATGTGCAGGCACAGGTAGAAGCTCGTGGCACGGAGCTCGCTTGGATGCCTCGAGGCACGAAGTTCCTTGGCGATTCGAAGCGTGCGGCCGTATGGAGTCAAGACTTATACGGAACATAATGTATGGATGTCGCCTTCCGAAGCATCCACTGGTTCAAGACTTGTAATTGAGAGATGAGAGAGAGCTGAGTGACTTGTAATGTGAGATGAGTGAGCTTGAGAGACTTGTAATCTTGGCCTGCGTCCCATTATAACCTTTATTTCAATATCAATAAAGAGCTTCTTTTGAATAACTTGTGTTTTGTTCTAATTTTTGCTGCTATTATTCAATGTCTCTGCATGGAACTTCTGTGCGACGATCCCATCGTATCCGTTAAAATCGGCCGTTATGGAACCTGCCTTGCACGAGCGCAATCTAGGCTCGTGCGGCATCACGCCTTAGCGAGGACGATCACTCCTACGGGAGCGGGACGTGACAAACTGCACTTGTCTTGGTTATCAAATGCACATCTTCAATAGCAACAACTTTTCACACATCTCTATCAATCTTTAACACTGTACGGTCTCATGTTGTGTAAGTGGCAAACAGTGTCCTGTTATGAGATACGTATGCTGAAGCCCCTGGGTCCACCAACAAAGAATTGTCATCGTAAGCGAGGTTCATGTCTACCTCATCACCTACAATGATCACATCGCCTCCACGTGTCAAGGCAGCCACTATTGTATTATCGCTTTGCTTCTCCTTGTCGCCCTTCTTCTCTCTTTCAAGTGAAACAGTTTCGTTTGATATGGCCATTCTTGCCACAATTGTAGAACTCGGATTCCTCGAATCGACACTCTGTGTAAGCCTCCTGAATTTAGGGCTTATTTTTTTCAATTTTATGAATCAATTATTTGCAATAGATATTATTATTTGATTAAATGTTCTATACTGTGACTTTGACTTCTGGAGCATCAAGAATGCCAATCTCTAGAAACTCTCTTCATCAGTGTGTAGTAGACAAGATTACCTTCATATTGATATATCATGTCCCATCTAAACTTGTTCCCTTGTACTCTTTTGCTTCACACAACTTCGGGTCAATCTAGGCCATTTGATCATTAAATAATTATTAATTGATTTTCTCACTTTTATCTTTGATCATCATATGCACGTTACCGTGACTTTTAAATTAGAGCACAAGGCTAGTCATTTTCTTGAAACCAACTTCTCATGGATGATCTCGAGATGCCCTACACCCATGACCTTCGTGTCCTACTTAGACACACCATCTTGTGCTTCATTTGCTTCGTATAACTTTTGGGTCAATTTAGGCCAATTAATTATCCATACTAGAATGTGATTTGATTTACAATTTAATTTCGGGACCCGACATCGATCCAACCTAGTCGACCCAAAATATGGACATGGCCCACATGAAGCCTACTACCCATATGACACTTGTGTCCCATTTATTTGAGTCCCCACATGTTACTTATTTACCCATGATCATAAATACCTATTTAAATTCAATTATTGCACCATGTCCGATTTTGACCCGATCCGGCTCAACCGAACCCAACCCAAGCTCCATGTTATCCTCCCTCATGACACCCTCACTCTCTTTGCCCTTGAAAAATATTAAACACCTAGTGTTCCTACTCAACTTATTTAATATACAAACCCCCTTGATTTAAATCCCTAATGAAATAATCTAATCCCCTATTTAATTCCAACCCTTGATTCCACTCCTATTTAATCCAAACCATCCATCTCCTCATGACAACACACCCACACCCTCCTAGGCATGTGGCCGGCCCTAATCCCCATATTTTCTCTCTCTTCTTTTTGGATAGAATCCACAATCTTTCTCTTCCTACTTTTCCAACCATTCCTTACTATTTCCCACACAAATCCTCCTAACAGCAGCCCCTTCATTTTTTGGCCGACACCATCATCTTCACAACACCAGCCTCCTTCCTCCTCCTCCTCTTCTTCTTCTTCTTCAACATCTCCTCCACCATCATCATCCTCAACATCAACACTACTCCACCATCATCATCATCTTCCCCTCTCCATCAACTCCACCTCCTTCCTCCATGGCCGAGCCCTTCATCACCACACCATCACCTTCACCACAACTTCCTTCTTCTCTTTCTCCTCCTTCCTAAGCTCGCCCCCCCTCCCGGCTAAGCTCGGCCGGCGTGAAACAGCAGCGGCGAGCTGCTGAACAGCGCACGCAGCACTAACGCAGCAGCGGCTGCGTCGCCGGCGGCTGTGCACCGCCGTGGTCGGCCGCCCCCTAGCCTTGGCCGAGCTTGGTAGCTCCCTGGCCGGTCTCTAGCTGCTCACGCAGCCGCAACAGCAGCGACAAGAGCCGCAGTAGTAGGGCGCGCGGCAGCAGCCCGCGACCAACCACCGCGGCCAACCACCGGGCCACCGGGGACAACCACCGCCACCACGACACTCCCCCAGCTCCGACGAACTCCTCCATGGCCACTGCCCTCCTCCCCGGTGTGATACATAGTCGATTCATGCATTTTGCACGGAATCCCGTCGACACGCGCGCGAACGAAATTCAGAATATGTGCCTCATTGCAGCGACTTCGTGTGCATTTTTCGAGAAATCCGATCGTTGGATCGGTGGACTCTTTACTCCGTCACAATCTTGGTATATAGATCTTCACTCCCCTCAAGTTTCGTCCGTTAATTTTATCGTTTGATACATCAAAACCGGCCACCAAATTGACGCTTTAAATTGTATAATTTTTGGACAGTTTTGTGGAGCCAACTTCGTCGGTTCGTATCTCCTCTATCCCAGCTCCGTCTGGTGTGCCACTGGTTCCTATGTGCTGCTGGTATAACCCTCTTCCTACTCCTTAAGTTTCGTTTTATAGTGAGCACGTTTGATTGGTTGGATTCGACGCCAAAGTTGGCCGTCCGAATTCGTAATTTTCAAGTTATAAAATTCTATTTTTGAATCCGGACTCCGAATTCAATTTCCGACACCACCAGTAGACTCGTGGCATCGTTTTGGCACGAATTCATATAAATTTTGTTAGATTTGGAGAACGTGGGCCCTGGCACGCAATTCGATGCAAAGTGGGCCCCACAGTCCGGGTCAACGAGACTTTTTGACCCCGGCTCATCGGAATCCAATTCTAGATATACCATTGAGTTTGTATCATCATTCTAGACTCGTTGACATATAATTTGCTGAGTTTTGAGGACATTGGCTCCGACACGCTTTTTCGTGCAAATCAGAATTTCAATGTCCTTGTCAACAGACCAATTTTAGATCGGATCAACGGAATCCAATTCTAGATATACCGTTGGGTTCGTATCGTCATTCTGGATTCATGGACATATAATTTGTTTGATTTAGTGGACTAGTATTCTTGCACATTTTTGGTGCAAAGCGGGTCCGACATGGACACCGTTTTGACCCAAAATTACTTTTTTGCTCCTGTATCCAAATTGGACTTATGGATAGGCTATCCTAGCTGATTTGACCATTCTAGACACGTTGATGATGTTTGATTCATCATCCGACAATGTTTGTAGATATTTCTCTGTGTGTTACCTTTAATTATAATTAATTCTTATTAAGTTCGTATTTCAAAATTAGTACAACGAAACTGAGATCAGTCGATTCCAGTGATCTCATATCGCTGAAATTGGCAAGATGATCATGTGGATCACTGTGATAAGATTATTAACCTTACCGTTGATTATCTTATCTCGATTTGCGTGTCGTAGGTTTCGATGTACGAATAACGAGGTACAATTTGATATTTTAATTCTTAGATTAGAGTTGATCCTGTTTGACCAAGATATGTGGTATCTTGGTAGGTAAATATTAGGAATAGTATGCTTAGGCAAGTTTTGACCTTGGATGACCAAGTTTGACTGGTTTGACCAAAAGTCAACTATCAGTCAACACTTTGCCTAGAAATGTCTATAACTTGACTAGGGTTGACCAGTTGATCAAAAGTCAACTATAAGTCAACATTTGACCTAGTTTGACCTAGTTTGACTTGGTTTGACTTCCTGTGACCTAGTTTAACCTAGTGTGACTCAGTGTGACCTAGTTTGACTTAGTTGGACTGAGATTGGCCTAGATTACATAGCTTATACTATATAATCCTGCCTAACACAGTTGAACCCTAATTAGCTTATATATATATATATATATCTCATCTTTAGGTTTGTGGCATCACTCTGAGCATCGACCCCATTTGACATCTCAGGACCGCAGGCGAGTATATTCACTGATAGTTTTCATTGTCTTGATATCTGTTATATCCGATTCAGTTGTAGTGTCTTACTTGATTCCTAACACGTTGGTTCACGGACTAGTATATGTCGGATCCTGTCATGAGATGTTGTTCCTGGATTACTTGGTATATTGGTACATTACTCGACTTGTTACCTGTACTTGTATAGACATGGACTTGGGAGCGGGCTGGCCTCCTGCTCTTAAGTCTCGTATCATGACGTGTCATGTCCGGATCCATTATACTATTCGGGGATGGGGAGTTATTAGTGGTTGTGTGATCAAAATTCCTACTTGTTATTCACACTTGTACTTATTACTTGTTCATAGCTATACCCTCGCCTCACGACGGGTAAAGCCTGACCCTACTTATTCATAGCTTTTCATGGTGGTCGGCCTGATCCTGCTCCGTTGTACACTTGTTCATAGCCGGTCAGATGGAAAGCCTGATCCTGATTCCCAAGCCGATCACATAACGCACTAATAATTCATGGCACATTTTATATTTATTTTATTACATCATATATCCTACTCAGTTCTACATTCAGTACTTTTCTCACCATGTTATGATATTCAGTTCTCACATGTTCTATATGATCTTATGCTATACCTTGATTGGAGGCTAGGTTCTGTTCAGGAGAAGGGTTACAACCCCGGTCCTTGTTTGGTTTACGGGTTGTAACTCGGCTTCCGAATAGCTCCCAAGTCATCCTATATCTTTGTCTTGTATTTCATTATACTGTCTCTTATAGAATTTGTCAATTCATATGGAACTGGTGTTAGTGCTTGTACTTGCTCATTTTTCTGACAGTATAACCGTTGATGTTTACAGAGTACATGTTAGTTGATTGCTCTACCTTTTACGGGTATGGCCATGATAGAGTTTGATGAGACATTACCCCTGGAGCCCGTAGATGATATAGCCTATGTTTAGACTGTTAGATAGGTTTGCTTGGACTGCGATCCAGCTAGTATTTTCAGAATGTAGTTTTATATTATATTTTGAGTTTCTGTGAGGTGTTTATATCTCTGAGCTTGTGTTGGATCTTGAACTCCTTTCCAGTTTTCCTTTCTATCATATTTCTCTTTCGTGCTATCTATCCTAGTTTGTCTTGTGATTGAGTTATGCCATATTATATATACCTCCATGCGGAGATGACAGGTACCCTTATATTTTGTCTAGTTGTAGTATTTATAGACGACCTATACAGCGTTCTACCGTCGATTCTGCGGCGTAGGCTAGACGTAACCACGTACTCGTGCCCCTAATCAGGGTGCGGGTCGTGACACTCTACTCCTATCTCTGCCACCGTCTAAACCCTTCTTTTACTCCTTCCTCAGCTCTCTTAAACGAGCGCCTCTGAGTGGGATGTGGATGAAGTGTCCTAAGATCTCCTTCGTATCTCTTCATTCAGTGCCTCACTTTTGGAGAACTCCAGACTGACCACGTCTTCTGGAGCATAAGCGATCATGGACACTCATACGCTCTTATGAGTCTCGCAATGTACACATCAACCAATGCCTCTAAACTTCGTTGTCGAACTTCACTCTCATAGAGGATAACTGGTCAACCACTCCCTGGAACTCACTAAGGTGATCCGTAATAGACGTACCATCTTTGTACTACAGATGCATCATTTGTTGGATCAGGAACAACTTGTTTACCTCGGTCTTCTTCGCGTACAAAGATTTCATCTTCTCTCAAAGTGTTCATGTGTGTTCAATATTGGCAACGTGATTATACACGTTCTCGTCAATGAACTGTCTGATGTATCCACACACCTATATATGCTCGAATTTTCAGTCCTCTTAAGATTTATCACTAGGTCACTCGAAATCATATACCGAAAGGTGCAGCTTCTTGATGAACACCAAAGCTTTCATCTTGCTCCTCGAATAGTGGTAATTGGTATCGTTTAGGTTTACCATGGTGAGAGAACCGAAGTAAAGTGCAGAAACCAAATCGTCAAAATCACACACAGTGCCAAACACAAACACAACGATTTTGACATGAAAACCCTAACGAAAAAAAATCACGGGACGATCGGAGTCCAATCCTGAGAAATCTTCACTATTAGAATAAGAAGATACAGACTCCTTACGGACTTCTCACCGATCCAAAATGGACCACCACAACTACTTGGACGATGAAAAGAGATTACAGACTTCTGAAAACAAAAGACAATGAGAAGAATTATCCGAACTTGTCTCTCTTCAATGTAGCTGTCAATCTCCTCTTTCTCTTTTCCAAAAGTTGCATGTTTTGTCTCTAGTAGATTAGATGATAATTTTTGGGTTAGAAAACACCTATATATAATCCCCTAAAATCGCAAGAAATGTGGACCGTTGATGAGATCCAATGGTGTAGATAAAACACCTAAATCGGGTTCAGTTTCGACAGGATCAAATTCTGTCAGCCTAGACAGAATAGTTGGACCGAATTATGTCCAATTTTAGTTGGATCGAATTCTGTCTGAATTCCACTTGACCGAATTTTGTATGTTCTGGACAGATTCTCAGACTGCATATTTCTGAACTCTACTTCGACGCCTTCATCTTTCCAAACTTCTCCGACACACAAATGGAACTTGTTTCACTCCGAGGTTCTCCCAACCATTCAAACATTTTTTCATTCATGTATTCATACCCAAGTATAACCAGTCCTCTACAGCTGCATGTTTCCGGACCCTGACACTTTTTATTGCGGATCTAGAGCCAGATTTATCAAGACCACACCAAATACAGCACAAATGAAGAAAATTTGTTGGACAAAAATGCTTTTTAAATATTGGCCTATTAGAGCATCATTAGTAGCTGGGACTCTCAAATACAATTTGGGGCCCAAATTTTGAAGGAAAAAAAAAGGTAAATATAGAATGGATTTAACTTGTATGAGAATAATAAGAAATGATAAAGTGAGCACCGGTCCCAAAGATTGTATGATCAAAATTTGATGTGGAAAAAAAATAATGTAAAATATAGAATATAGAAAGTTGGGCTCCAAATTGGAAGTTACTATTCTACAAAATGAGTTCCTACAATCTAGAATCTAGAAATTGGGAGGCCCAAGCCGCCCAACCGTTAGCACCTATGGATGGGATAGGACCAAAATTGTAGAAATTGAGACTAGGAATGAAACTTACTATTCTATAAAATGCGCTCCTACATTCTAAATCTAGAATCTAGAAAATGGGGTGAGCCTTACAAATGATGCTCTTAGAATACTTGTATAATATTCCATTTGGAACTGCACCAGTAATCCTTTTGGCAACATTAATCAGAATATAACTTAGAACTGCTTTTGATGTTTTCGACTATACAAATACGGTAAAAGCTCGAGGAGATACAAGTTGTTGTTTTCATTTGCAACATATGTATTTTTTTTTTCTATATGTTAAAACCAAGGTCCGTGAACAACGCCACCCAGTCAGCTTTGGCCCGGAGACCGTGGACAACGCCACCCAGCCACCCCCGTGCAACATCTGTATCGTTTCAAATGGATACCAAAATAGTCCTTTCGTTTCAAATGGGACCCAAACGAGTCCAGACTCATATCTGTCTTGCCTTTTCTACTAGATAGACGAACTTCAGCAGAATCCATTAATAGCCCCTAGGTCTAAAACCATTAGCATATTTCTTGGTATACATGATAAAGAATTTTTTTGTTTAGAAAGAAAAAGAAAATATGTACCATGTATATATATATATATATATATATATATATATATATATATATATATATATATATATAAAAGGTAAATGCACAATGTCATATATGTACCATGTCATATATATATATATATATATATATATATATATATATATATATATATATATATATATATTGGTAAATGCACAATTTACTTTACAATTTTATTATATTATAATTACAAAAACTACAAATTGAGCATATAATAACATAGTGGGAAAAGAAAAAAGAAAAAGAAAAAAAGTTGCATGACAATCCATTCATCAACCATAAATTTTCATTTTGATTTACTGCTATCACTTCAAGGTTCATTTTCAAAAATAGATATCCTTTGACACAGAGTCCTTTGAATTTCTGATGAATATGTCACAGTTAGGTAAAAACAGCACATCTATCTACAAGAATTTTGGAGTAAATATTGACGATAAACTGAAAAGAAACTATACAAAAAAATTCCACAGGAGTCCAAAGTTCCGCGGCCTAAATTTAAATTCAAGTTACGCCAGTGCCAGCCCTAGGCCATGATAGAATGCTCCGGATCAAGAATTTAGTTTGAACATAAGATGGAACCAACTTATTACGACGAACAAGTCATAAAAATAGATTACTACTACTCTGATCTATTCAACAATTTACATTAACTTACACATACAATATGAATACATAAAATTATGGCTTACTGCAGTCTATGCAGTAACAGAAGCTGGAGCGCAAAGGACCAGTCATCCTAGTCTGATGTACAAAGATCCATCAATCCCAAGATGAATCAAGTCCCAGGAACCTAACTAGAAGTATTTCTAGTACACATACAACTGATCCTTCTCTATACCTGGCCAAACTTCTTTCTCCACTGGGGCTCCTTGTCATAGTTTAATTTGATGAGCGTTCAAAGCCACTAGTACACTACATCTTTTCTCAATGATTCTAACAGATCAAAGCAGAACTTAATGCCAAAATTTTGGGTGCCAATGGATCTCAACTGGATCATGTCTATGAGCGAATGTTGATAAATGTCTCGAGGCTGCAATGCCAAGTCTTGTTGCTTCTCACAGCTGCAGTGCCAAGTCTGGCTGCTGAGAGTCGATATGGATCCCTGATGAAGGCCGTGCTGGAGATCCAGGGGGTTGGAAACTAATGTTCAAGTCTGGAGGAAGTTGATCTTTCTGCTTACTATGCTGAACCATGCCTTGCCATGGAGATCGCAACCTTGACAAATCAGTAGTCATCAACTGCGGAAAAATGACCAGTCCTTTGTTCTGCACTTGAGAAGCTTCACTAACACCCTGAACAGGCTCTTGTGGCACCTTAGAATCATCAGGAACCCTGGAAGGAGCGGGGGCCTTCCAAGTGGAGTTGAAGGAAGCAGGTCCCACTTGTTTGTTACGAACACCTCCACCGTCAACTGGTTTCCACTCTGCAGGAGCTCCAATTGACATCCATGCCTGTGCAGCCGTAGCATTGGGAATCTCTTGTCTTACGTGGACGCTGTTTGGCATCGATCTTTCAAGGTTGTTGGTGCATACTTTTGCCAAGTTTGATTGGTTGGTATTCTTTCCTGATGAGCTCATCCATCTTAAAGGATCACTGGCAACCTGCTCCTGGCTGCCTCGAGCAAACCAATACTGCACTCCAGCCTGTTGATTAGACATGATTCCAGAGGAAGTATTCGGGCGACTAGTACCAGAGCTCCTCCAGGTGGCATTCCGACCTGAAACATTCATACTTACAGCATCGTTTCTTCTTTGTGGTGTCACAGATTGAGGTTGCTGCTGGGGTTCAGCCTGCACCTGATTCCTTTCCCTCGGAGTGATTGGCAGAAACATAGATTTTGCAGCTTCGTGAGAGGATTGGGGCCTATGTGCAGCTACTTCATTAGTGTAAACATTTGAGAAAACGCCAGTTGCTTGCTTCTGAAGCTGTGGCATCGGACTACTGACAGCAGGCTGGCGTGCAAGATCAATACCAAAAAGGCCCTGTTTCTGGTCTTGAGTCCACTCGCGATTAGTTCCTTCCACGCCACTAGATGTTCTACTATGGGGTTTTACAGCGGTTGCTTGGCTTTGAAAACAAAAGGACATGTTGTGGTAACCATTTGGGGCAGTTTTTGACTTTGTTTCATTCCCCTTATCCTTTGCCATTACTGTCTGAGGCTGTTGTAGCTGTCGTTGTTGTTGTGGCTGATTATGCACAAGCTGCTGCTGCTGCTGATTATGCAGTAGCTGCTGCTGCTGTTGATTATGCAGCTGCTGCTGCTGCTGTTGATTATGCAGCTGCTGCTGATTATGCTGTTGCTTCTGTTGCTGTTGCTGTTGCTGATGCTGCTGTGTCTTGTTTCCAACGTAGAGAACAGGAGTTGGCAGCGGCTCATATTCACCCACCCATCCAGGGCCAAAATTTACCTCAGGGGGTAAGGCTTGCTCGATCTTCTTGGAGACGATTGCCCAAGCGATGGGCCCAAGGGAAGCAGCAAACCTAGACAAGCTTCTTGCATACGAGTAATTTGATTGAGGCTCAACCTGATTCAGGAAATATATGCATGAGAACCTGAATATGGAAAGTTCGAAAAAGAATTACAAAAAAATTGTGTGAAAGAAACAAAAATTCATAAGAATTAATTGGATGTCACTTACAGCCACCAGCTCCCTCGGCTCACCCTCAAAGACATCAAACACAGAATCAGGCTCGACTACTTGCTCTTGGTCCGGTGGATTGTAAGTTGCCCGACGGTTTACGTCAACCACAAAAGGCTTCATCCCAAGTTTGGAAGGCGAACTCTTCACTGAGACATGACCAGAGTTAGAAATACAGTAAAAATGGACACAAGAAGGATAATAAGTTTCTAAAATTGCTGAGAAGAAGAATTTTCAGATGAAAATGAACATGGTTCTGATAAATAGTTTGTAACATGTGTTTCCTATTTTAAGCAAACTACCAAATGAGCCCACAACATTATTTAATGATCAACAATGAAAATTAACTCGGCAAAAGATAAATTACTTTGAAGTTGATTAGATGATTAAAAAACGTGATTGGCTAGAAGATGACAATAGTAATAGAAAGTAAGATACATGAAATAAAATAAAAAAGAGTATTAGACATTGAATAGAAAATTAGTATCATTTAAAAGAGTCCATTTCTCTACCCCACCTAGGAGAGTTTCAGTCAAGAACTAGATGGCAGGTTATCTTTAAAATAATATTTTGTAAATACATGTACAAAAATTATATTTCTTTGGATTCTTTGGCTTCTCCAAGCTTTTTGTAAAAACTGTAGCTCCGTTTAACTCCTGGAAACAAAGTTACAGGATGTTTGGTCTGATTCTCGCTTCAGATTGATTGAGCTCCCAGGTTCCCCAGTTTGATTACAGTGCAAACAAGTGGGATAAGAATTTAGTCCCATATTAGCCTAAATAGGGGGGAGGAAGAGCCTAAGATATAGAGAGTTGCACAGAACTCATAAGCAATTCCCCATAAAGTATTTAGCCCAGTCCAACATCATGTCCTATGGCTAAACTCCTTTTCTACGCACATCCTATGCTGTCATTATCTTGCAGTACACGAGATGCATCCTACGGTACGGTGTGATATAACCTATAAATAATATGATTCGTTGCATGATACATGATACGAAGGGAACAATTTATACTACGATGCACTTTATGTTTCGTATAATATGTATTCACCCAATACGAAAATTACCAAGTTAACCTGAACTTGAACGAGTTAAACCAGACTTCTAAGTAGTTTAAAATTAATATTTTTTATAACCCAATGCTAGTATAAAACTTGCCCCAGTTTCCATATAACCCTTTACTTTTTTTGTTATAAACAACCTCCTCTTCCAACCAAGTCTTTGGAGAAATGTTTCTTTTAGGCATCCTTCAACTTCCAAAATCTCCAATGATGACATCTAACATCTATGAGAATAGCATCTAGCATCTCGAAGGAGACTTCACAACTCAACTCAGACAACTAATTTTCTCCAAAAAATGGACACTATTAGTTTGATATTTTTCTCTCTTTACATGTCTTCAACCTTCTCTTTGTTTTGATTTCGTTTTATTCTTAGAGTTCTATCTTTTCTAGGGGTTTTATAAGTTGTACACTATTAGGAAACTAGATTGTGCAACGTAACATGAATTGCATGTCAATACCGATTGATAAGTGTCAAGTTCTTACTGATACACTAACGCTATACTTATGAATAATACCATCATTTAATGCTAATGTTATATTGTTTCATCATGTAAAGCTAATGTTATTTTGTTTTTGTTTTTGATTTTGTTTTTTTGCTCTTAGCTATCCAATTTATGATAAAGTTGTTACTTAATATTTGACAATGCACTTATTATTGCACAATGTGTTAAAAATATCCATATTCGTAAGGTTATATTAATGTCCAATCAAATTTACTGTTGGCAATATACCTTATATTACAGATACGAAACGTATACAAGATGATAACCAAGCAAAGCGGTACACAATATGTATCTTGATTTGAAAAACCTAAGACACATAAGTGTTCCAAGAAAGTGGTATCAGAACCCATTGATACTACTTGGGCGGATTACCTAGTGTGGAATTATGGTCCATGTTATTAGCAGTTCTATGACTTGATAGTGCGCTCTGGTTGCTGCTTCGAGACAGATAGCGTTGGTATGTGATTTGAATACTCGGGTCATTCTACAAACAATGGTTCTGGAACTTAGGCCTAAAGTGAAACATGTCCATACAGGGAGCTACAAGACTATGCCAAGGATTCAGCCCTTAGATGGAGCACAAGAGCATTTCTTACTTGTAGCAGGGAAGTTTAGATGACTTCAAAGATGGGGAAATCACAATAAATAAAATGATCCTTGATGTTGTTCGAGCTCCTCAGATGTGAGACGAGGTAAAGTTTGTTGGATTGTGTCTCCAGTTTAGTCCAACACTAACAGCGCCTAGGATTCAGTGTAAGGTAGGGCAGACAATGGGTGGCTTCAATGTCTTCGAAGGTGATGAAATCACAAATATATTGGATTTCCAGATTGAGCGAGTTCATTGACGGCAAACTACGGTATAAATTGTTGAATTTGTGTCATGAGCTACGTTACACAGATGGCACGACAACGACACAGTATGAACATTTTCATACCAATTTTGGCATGTCCTAATGTATTTTGAACTGTTTGTCGTGTATAATACATGACATGCACATAAAATGTCATCTTTTTCAGCATTTTTTTCTTCCTAGGTCTCGAGTTTAGTCCCACATCAGTACGAGTCCCAGGATTTAACAAGAGAATTCTCCTTTAACTCTGTTGGGCTACCTTAAATATCATCCCTTTGGATCAAAACCTTAATTGGCCCAACTACAATCCAGCACATGACACCCAAACATCTCATTTAAAATGAGGGGGTTCAGTGTCCGAAACTAAACATAGGTGAGTAGGCAAACCTATTCTTTTAAAATAAAATTAATTAAGATAAGGATATTATTTAATTTTTATTGCAATCTATCTAATAGTAGACATTGGATGTTATTTTGGGATGTTTCTTGACCATAGGATAAGGTTTGCCAAGAATACAAGGTAGACACATAAAACAGCAGATGAAATTTTTTAGGAGGGTTCTATGTAGAAAATTACAAAGACACATTTAGTATGGTCTTAAAGTTTTCTATACAAAGTTACAAACTATTGAAAACATTCCATTATATGCATACTTGATTGACGGGATCCTATTTCCAGAACTTTTATCCTTAACTACACTTGCAACTCAACCATGTCTTCAATGCACAATTGAAAATGATGGAACTTTTCCATGTATATCTATCCCCTAAAATATTCATTACTGTATGTATAGCCCAATATAAATTCCAATTGTACATTTACCCTTAAAAAGGTTTCTTTTTATTCACATATCCTTGTCATGAGCATTTCCAAACATAGGTGCATTTAACTTGGTTAAACATGGTTTAGACAAACTACACATGAAATGACTAAGATTAAAATCTATAATGGATAAAAATAGTATTTTCAACTACTATTATTTTGATTATGTTACCAAGTTGACTAGAAATGGTGGTGGGGCTGTCATGTTTCTTCATTGTTTGATTGTTTGTTGTAATATCTTGTTAACTCTTAATAGAATTCTAGATATGCTAAATTATCTTAAACTCTTGATAAATATACAGATGTTCATTTATACTAATCTAAGGGAGCCTATGCAAATACAATGTCTTTTTGACAGTATACATGTAATAATAAATTTTGTAAGATACATATTAAGGTTCAGTTATTGCCCAAAACTGATGTTTCAACCGTTTCAATTGGAGGTGAAGGTTCCGAACTAAAAAACCCGACGAATTCAAAACCAATGAAACCGTCCGAAAATGCAGAAACTGATAGCATAGGAAGGGCCGAAACCGAGTTTTTGAACCTCGGTACATATGCAAAAGTGAATATTTTACAGGGATGCATAGATACATGTAAAAAACCTAAAGTCAGTTAGGGGTATAGAATAATATGAAAATTATATGACAATGTAATACACATGAATAGATTAGACATCTAGTTCCATGGTATGTGTAGATAAAGTAAATGAATTTAACTTTTGAGAATCTTTGAATGAGTAGGTAAGATTATACTGCTCTTATGTGTTTCCTTGTTGTATGGCTTTGAGTGTTATGTTTCATTTTTCTCATGTATATGAAATAAGTTGGGATTTGACAATAACAACAAGCCTTTATTTGTTTGGCGTCAGCCTACATAAGCGACAACGCCCGTCATATATTAGCGGATGCATTTCCTTTTCTTTCAACTAGAGCACAACTACTTTGTCTACTTCTTGCCCTACAAGTTATTTTGACTAGGATCCAAATACTGCTTCTTCTTGCTCTACATGTTCTTTGACTAAGATCCAACTACTAACAAGCTATCCAAATACTACTACTTCTTGCTCTACAAGTTCTTTTGACTAAGGGCCTGTTTGGCTCACTGTAATGTAATCGTAATCGTAATCGTAATTGAATTGAATTTGTAATGTAATTGAGTTTGTAATGTAATAAGAGTTATAATTACATTACCATATTTGGTTGGAACATGTAATCAAACCATGCAATGTAATGTCCATTACATTCAAATGTTTGGTTTAAGGTGTAACGTAATGGAATAATAATGGTTGTTTGTATCATTTTGACAAATATATCCTTGATATTTATATTATTATTTTTGCCAAATTTACCATTTATAATTTTAAAAAAATGTGTACGATTTATTTTCATATTATTTTTTATCAAACTTAAAGATTTATATTTTTAAACAATCATTATATTTTTTAACAATTCAATGATGAATTGCACACAATGATCTGGTTTGGAATTGATTATTGTGTTTCTTTGATGAATCATCAGTAGTCTCAGACTTTTCAAAAAAACACAGGGCCAGTATTCACGTGAGCTCGGCTCCCTACACTCCCTCTCTCTCCATCTACAATACACCTCCTTACTCCTTGTCCCCTTTCTCGCACACCGATGCTCTCTCTCTCTCTCTCACTCTCTCTCTCTCCCCCACCACCACCATCACCCATTCCCATTCCTCCAACAATGCTCATGTAGCAACTCTGCCATAGCAAAACTCTCCTCTTCCTTACTCTACTACTCTACCATGTACTAGCTTCTCCAGACTCCACCTCCATCTTAGCCTTCCAAATCCAAAGTAGACCCTCCCGACACCCTCAACTTCACCCAACCCCGCGAGGAGCAGAGGAAGGAGGAGGTGGGGGGAGGTCTCCACCGCAAGGTCGGGAGGTCGACAAAGAGGAGAGGAGGATGAGAAATTTTTGGAGAGCATGTTGAGATTTTTTTTTTCTTTTTCTCTGGATCTACAGATCGGGAGATTTGGAGGTATAATATTTTGTGTAGGGATAAATTTGTAATTTAAAGTTTGAGGATGTTATGTAATTAGGATTACATTGGTTTTATGATGTAATTGATTTGAATAGGAAGTGATGTAATGTAATCAAGTTTGTAATCTCAATTAGATTACATCCCAAAAAAATTGGTCAAAACCAAACATCCGAATTAGGATTACAATGTAATGTCAATTACATTACGTTGTTCAATCCAGTAAACCAAACGCACCCTAAGATCCAAATACTACTAACAATCTATGTTGTTAGTATCGTGCGGTACATGATACCTAATTTACGATATGATAAGATATATTACAATTTTATTATGTGTGGTGATCCAATATAATACATTTAGACTGAGGTAGTATCGGCTTTTACTAGAGTCATGTAATATTATATACTTAAGCATCTAGATTCTGGAACTAGATAGACCTACAAAGATGAAACAAATAAATAAAAAATATGAGAATTAGATTAAATTGTATTCCTACATGCATTTAGAAGTATATACCTAAACTTTTAGAGTTATTGTATTTATATGATACACTAACACGATACAATATGCGAGCAAATCAATACACGATAGATATCGTGAGTCGACAAACTAGCTAATTGGTGCAACTATTGATCTTCTTTGAAGTTTGAACATGTTCAAACCTATGTTGTTAGTCTCTTATGATACACAATATGTATCGTACGATACGATACAAAACGTTTTCGATACGGATCGTGTAGGTGTATCGGATAGGACAAAAACTCGTGCTATATGTTTTTGTATCGTCCGATACGATTTATTTCAATTTTTATGTTTTTTATTTTTTGTCTATTTATTGAGATCTCTTTCTTTTTTGTTTTTTTTTCTTCTTTTGGGTGTTTCATTGACCATTGTTTCAATTATGTACCTTATAGTAATTAAATTTATGGACATTAAGAACATACAGTTGTCCAACTTGTGTTTTAGTCACACCTTTAATTGTCACTTCTATAATAATTGTCACTTAGATGCTTAATAATACTTCTATTATTGCTTAACGTGTTCAATTTATCCTTACATGTTTTATATTAGGTTCCCATAATGGGATTATGTATCTTACAATACAAGATATGATGATCACGCACACCGATACATAACACGTATCGCGATATGACAACATAGGTCCAAACCATCTTATATGATATCTTTTATATTAATTATTCAAACCATCTTTCAAAGAAGATGATACTACCACTTTCTTTAGCAGCACAACAAATTTCATTGTCTCATTGCTTCTTTGGAGCTAGTACAAACAAATTGAGAATAACCAGTTTGATCGTATACTTAAATTTATCTATGACAAAATGACAAATAATCAATTTGATCTTGCAAAAGGTCCGCAGTATCGGTATCGGAATCGGTATGGACCATTCCTATGAGTATCAGTATCGGCGATATCGGTAGTATCGGCGGTTTCGGATAGGATTTTTTTGGTTTCTAAAAACAGATAATTATTAATACTTAAAAAAATATTTTATACATTTAGGCATAATTTTAAGTACCAGTGTTATGTCTTAGTAGTTTTGAAATTAGATGAAATAGTAGTCACCCTTACCAATTGGTTTACATGCAATAGATTTTTTTTTTCCTTTTACATGCTTTTACAACCTTATTATTCTTTAAACCCTTGCTGATTTGTCTTTTCGTTCAATGTTCTTTGCCGAATTGACCGGAAAAGAGGCCCCTAATGTCGGTATCGCACAGTATCGAGTATCGGTCGGTATCGGATCAGGACATGCCGAACCGTATTGGTATCGGCCGTATCGGATCAGTACCGACCGATACTGTAAATTATGTTACAAACCCTACAACTCCCACTCTAGCCGGATGTAGTAATTTGAACAACAGAACTAGAAACGCATAAAGTTTAATTTCTTTATTTAGTAGATTTTCATCCAAAATAGTAAGGATATAAAATCATCATCCTACGCCAAATGTGAACATTGAAAGGTTAAATTTATAACCAGTCCATCAGCAGCTCCTCGTCTTGTGCCACATGTAGTAAACTGAATTGAGATGGTTTTATAACCAGGTTTCAACAGATTAAATATTAACTTATTAAATTGAATAGGATTAAGACAATTCCTAGAAAGTCAATTGAGATGAAGAGAGGTTCGTAAAGATAATGAGTATAATAGTTATCAATTGGCATATAACAATTTTATAGAGAAATATTGGGATAAAGATTTAAAATTATATAGAAATCCTGTGGAGATTCAGAGGTATTGCAGGGGAGAGAGAGAGAGAAGAAGGGGGGGGGGGGGGGAGTGGCATAACGAAATAGAACAAAGGGCAATAGACTTTACCGGTTACTCATTAATGTTCTTACATTTTTAACAAGTCCATTATGTGATAGAATAGTCTGTCTTTCAATGTTGGAGAACTCAAATGTAAAAGACAACCAGAGAGGAGTATTTCCAAAGACCTGGATTAATAGATATTGGATTATTTCATAGGGGAACTCTCAAATCAGAATTCTTGCTGTTTCCATATTTGACCCCTTAATACATACCACAATCTAACCACTAAGTGTGTACTTGTGCATAGGGTGTTAAAGAGCTGAGCTATTCGTGAGCTGGATCGAGCTCGGCTTGCAGAAAAGCTCGTGAGTCGAGCTTTTTAAGCGAGTATGAGCTCGAGCCTAAAAATAGGCTCGTTAGATAAACAAGCCCAATCCCGAACTTAGAGGTATTCAGCTCTGATCTCGAGACCCGGCCCGTTTTTATTTATATAAATGAAATCTTACACTAAGAACATTTCCATATTGTTATGTAGTTCATATAAAGACCTTCCAATTTGAAATTAAGACCAGTGAGCAACATTTTTTGTTTGGACAGTTTGCAAACAAGCTCAATTTAGGCTTAAGGTGGTTCATAATTCAAGCTCATCAACCTTTCTAATCTAAACGAGCGGAGAGCAAGCTGAGCTCGATCTTACGAATATTGTAGAGAGCCGAGCTTGAACTCAATTTTAGGCTTATCACTCTACTTTTGCTTAGAGAGCCGAACCCGAGCAGAGGGGTACTAGCTCAAAGCTCGGCTCATTAACACTCCCCTACTTGAGCATAGTAGTGCTTAGTATGATCCAAAACCAGGATATGCCAAATAGTTGATCCAGTCACAAACTCACAGTGATCAACAAGACTTTAATGGTTTCCAAATACAATCAAGTAGCTGTGGGTCTAAAAGGTACATTTGTAAGATTGGGCAATATTCAGGTTTGTGAGACGAGGGTTGTTTTGGTAGAAATATCTACATTTGAGAGCAAAAAACAAGACAGCACAGTTTTGAATGGATATGGTATAGACCATGTGTAAGACACCCAGCACTGTTGCAAACCAAACTCGTTTTCAATTCTTTGGGTAACCAAAATTTGACCCAACCCAATAAGAATTGATGCCATATTTGATGATTTAAAGGGATCCAACTTGTCTACAATCTTCAAAAGAAATGAAGCAAACAATACTCAAAGATTCACATCCTTAGAATTTCATACCTGGAATTTCATCTGCCTTCTCTGATTTACTCTCGCCAAGAGAAGAACTTCCATCAACAGACTCGTTAATTGCAACAGACCTCTCAACTGCATCAGTTTGTACGCTCAACCCAATGTGTGCCTCTGTAGTTGAGGGAAGATCATTCCCTTGCGCTGTGCTCAATCCAGTACAGGCTTCTGCTGGCGAAACAATACCTTGAGCCTGTAATCTGCTCGTGTGGGTGCACGTATCTGCAGCAGAGGTGAGAGTGGCACCAGACGAGGCATCAGACCCAAGTGGTTCAGGTGCCGTTCTACACGGGGCTGTCTTCGACGTTTTCTTTTCCAAGGAGGACGTATCAGAGTCAGGTGGTTCTGTCTCGGTTCTACACTGGGCCTTCTTGGATGTTCTATTTTCTAAGGGTATATCAGATGTCTCAGTTTTACACTGAACCTTCATGGATGTTTTATTTTCTGACTGGATATCAGAGTCAAGTGCCTGAGGTGCAATTCTAGACTGGGGGTTCTTTAGCATCTTCTTTTCCAATGATGCAATATCTGAGAGAGGCAGCTCACGTGCAGTTTTCCTGGATGCTTCCTTTAGAGTGTTCTTTTCCATGGAGGAGGTACCATAGCCAATTGGCTTGACTGCAGGTTTACCATTGAAATCTTTTATTGTCTTTTTCTCCAATGAGGAGAAATCAGAACCAATAGGCTTAGGTGAAGCTCTATACTGGGGCTTTTTTATTGTCTTCTTTTCCATTGAGGAGAAATCCGAACGATGCTGATCTGGTGCAGTTCTACAATGGGGCTTCTTTATTATCTTTTCCATGGGGGAAATATCAGATGGAAGTTGTTCATATGCATTTCTGCACTGCGGCTTCTTCAGTGTCTTCTTTTCCTCAGTGTGGAATCTGTTCTTCTCTTCATTCTTCCTTGCAGCTACACCGGAGATAGCATCAGCTCTCAACTCCTGAAACTTTTTCCTTGCCAACTCTTGTATGGAATGAGCCTTTTGCAAAATAGAGTCAGTAATACAGCAGAAAAGGAACGTGCTAGGCATGGAATTCATATGAAATGAAAATATTAAGGTACTTGTTGGTATACCTGTCTAAAGTAAACAGTATCTGGAGCATTATACTGCATGGCATTGCTGCAAATCAAGAAAACATCATCCTGCATGCAAGATGGATGACATTAAATAGTAAGAAACAAGAGCAATATCAAGTTGCAAAAATTTCCCTTCTAAAATCAATCCTCAGGTTTTGGCAACCTAAAGATGCAACTAGAAGAATCTGGAGACGTAGATAGTACAGGGATCTGAAGAAAAAAAAAACAATACAAGAAAAAACATGGATGTGGAGAAGACTGATATTTGATGCTAAAAAAGGAAACATAAATTTAAAAAAATGTAACTAAAAGGTTATAATGAAAACATTGTTGATATCAGAGGTGATCAATTTAGGAAATATGTTAAAACGTAGCAACCTAGCTACTTACAGTTTCCCTAGCCATTAAGGGCCCTCACCCACTTTACTTTCTGAGAAATGTGAGCATACTAATTCACTTCTTTTTCTTATATCTTGAAGGCCCTAAGTGAACTATTAGTGCGTGTTATATGAGAATACAACTTACAGTGATTGGGAGTTAAATTTACTATATGAGAATTTAGATCCATCGACTCATCAATCCCAATCAAACCTTATTAGAGCATCTCGTCTAACCATTTCTCATTTCAAAATCCACTCGTAACAGAGATTGCTCTAGCAGAGATCTTTACATTGCTGATTGATTTTACCACCGTATACTTAACAGGTCTCAACTCAAGGGCCTAGATGAAGCGCTTTAACTGCATGTTACCATATAAAACTCCCCTGCATTATTTCTGGCTTGCTTAAAGGCACATCTCATTAAGACTTGAGATATATCATCAATTTTAACAAAATGACCATGCCATGATAGATTCGTCTTTTTTAAGACTACAGACCTAGGGATGTTACGCTTACGTAAGCCACGAGTTCAGAGGAACAGCTTAGTCAGCCAACAACTGCCAAAGTCTAGGACGCGTAAGCAGTGCTGGATAACATATGCTACTGTGGACTTAATTTGAAACTCAAACGCAAGATGCCTAGCTCATAAGTTTCCTTGTTTGGATTCCATATCAGGCTAAGTGCCTGTGATTCGCTCCAAGCATATGGTTCTCGCAGCGCCTTTCATTAGCATTGAGGGAAACAAAAGCCAATCTTCTGGATATTGAAACAAGATTGCATGTTGGAGTAGAGCAATGGCTGTTGGACCTTTGGTATATAAATTATAAACCGTAGAGTAGTTGCATTAAACATTATTATAATATTAGACATATAGCAAGCAACGGAGCACTCAACACGGGAGTCACTACTCAAGTACCAGTTCAACAAATTTGTCCATCCTCTCAACTCTAATACAAATAAAATATAATCAAGATATAGATAAACTACTCTAGTATTCTACACTTCATTCCAGCACTTGTCTTAAAAATTTTAAGACACCAACTAAGAATTTTAGTCTACCAATCCGTCATACCAGTTGCATAACTGATTCTACAGCACCAAAATGCCTACTTTTTGAGACCTGCCCACTAGGAAGCACGGACACACCGTGTCAACACAACACGGACACTCCAAAATACAATAAGGCACACTGAAGTTTTAATGTGCTCAACTTCTCCAACCATCAATCAACGGAGTGCGAGCAATGCAAATGCAAGTAGCATCCATACTCAGTAAATTGAACTCCACTTCCAGTACTGACCTCAAACTGCTCAAACGATCGATAAAGCCCACCAGCAACCTTCCTCCTCACCGTCCCGAAGTCCATCGGATGCTCAATAACATCGTGATAATCCGGCAGCTCTTCCGGATCCACGGGCCGCGCAAACACGCTGTAAGTGTCCTTCCTACAAAACCCCCCAAACATCAAAAACTCGTCTCAAACCACAAAACCAACAACAACAACAACAACAATAAAAACACTCAAAATCCCTTTCTCCGCCGTACTTCTGGAGCTTTTCAAGGACCTCAAACAGCACTGCTTTCTTCGGCAATCGAGTTCCTGAGGGAGAAAAAAAAGAAACCCTAAAGTTGACATTTTTACAACAAATCTGAACAAATTCAGTGAACTGAAGCCAAAATCAGACCCGGAAGAGCTCCTCGGACGACGGCGCTTCTCTTCCTCTCCTGAGGAAAAATTTAAAAAAAAAAAAATCAAACAGTTAGGTTTCCGGAATCCGAGGGCTCGAAGCAACGAATGAAAGCGGTGAGCTCACCGCCCGAGGGTGACCGGATCCGTCGGAGTCGTCGGAGAAGTCCTCTATCCGCCGCTTCTTGGGCGGCTTCGCTGTCTCCGAATCGCCATCCTCGCCGTCGGAGGACGGGGACACCCGGCGGCAAGCGGCGGTCGGGAGCTTGAGGACGAGCTTGAGCCGCCTCCTCTCCTCGTCGTCCTCCTCCCCGGAGGCGATGTCGTCCCCGTCGACCTCGTAGTCGTCGTCGAAGTAGTCGCCTGCGAGGGGGCGGCGGCGGCGGGGGCGGAGGCTCCGGCGGGCGTCGGCCGCCGGAGGCGGCGGGGGAGGGGGAGGCGGATCCGGGTCGTGGGTGGGGTGGCGGACCCGCGTCGTCCGCTTCTTCTTGAGGAGTCCTTGCTTGGTTGCAGCCATCATCCTCTCTCTCTCTCCTCTCTCTCCTCTCTCTCTACTTCTTGATTTGGTCTTTCTTTCTCTCTTGGAATAAAAAAAAACCAGCAGCAGCAAGTCCACCCACTCTTTTTTTTTTTCTTCTTCTTTTTCCTTTTTTTTTTTTTCTTTTTTTTCTTTCTTTTTTCGTCTTTTAGCGGGGATTACTTTATTGGCGATAAATTTGAGTATCTTATTATAGGATTTCGGATCCATTTGAAATTTACAAAAAAATAGTGTAAGTTTTTTTATGTATTGTTTACTCGAATATATTTATTTATGTCAAAATAACAATTCCATTTGTGTCTCTGCAAAAGAAAAAACAAGAACAAAATAGTGAAATATATATATATATATATATATTTTTTTTGAAAGAAGGTAATTGTGGCGAATGCTCCCACCGGGAATCGATCTCCTGACCACTTGGGTCGCATGCATCTCTCTTAACCACTAGGCTAGAGGTCATTTATATATATATATATATATATATATATATATATATATATATATATATATATATATATATATATATATATATGTGTAACTATGTTGTAACATTTTAAGGATTTATATATTAATAGTAGAGATTTGTAAAAGCTTTAAATATCTTCCGGTATATAATGCGCGACTCAGAAATGAGCCATCCAAGTCGTGTGTATATCATTAATTAATTAAATATATTAAAAATTAATAAAATGATAACTATCTAAATATTCTACTAATTATTAAAAAATTAACTAAATATTTAACTATCTAATATTTACAACTAAATATTTCTAACTCAAGTGGTCAAAGTAGGAGATATTTTTCTTAGTTGTTTGAATTCAATTCTTAAAAATAATTTTTATATAAAATAAAATTTTTGGATTTTTTTTTGTACGTGCACATAACTAAAACTATTTTAGTGGCTTATAAAAGGAACTCGACGATGTATAAACAACATTTATTATGATGTGTGTAAAAACTCACTAAACAATTGTTAATTATTCTGTAGATTGCATCTTGTATCTTTTCTTCGTTATAAAAATTTGGGTAAATGACAAAAAACCCCTCGTTAGATATCCGCCTTTTGCATAGAAAGACCTTTTAGTCATATTTAGCAAATAAAGACCCCCGCAATCTATGACTTGCTCGGTCAGCCCCCTACCGTTAGTTTTCACCGTTAGTTGACCGTTAGTGATTTTTTATACAAAAAAAAAATAAAACGAAAATACCTAAACTACCCCACTTTACACCAGCACCCCCCCTCCCCCTCACAGCCCCCTCCCTCCTCCGCCCCCCTCCTCACCGTCGGCCTCCTCCTCCCTCCCTCCTCCTCCCCGCACTCCCCTCCTCACTGCCGGCCTCCTTCTCCCCGCACCCCCTCCTCCCCGTCGGCTACCTCCTCCCCCCTCCTCCCCGTCGGCCTCCTCCTCCTTTCCGCACCCCCCTCCTCACCACCGGCCTCCTCCTCCCTCCCTCCTCCTCCCCGTACTCTCCTCCTCACCGTCGGCCTCCTCCTCCCCGCACCCCCTCCTCCCCGTCGTCCTCCTCCTCTCCCCCCCTCCTCCCCGTCGGCCTCCTCCTCATCGCTGGCCTCCACCTCACCGCACCCCCTCCTCCCCGTCGGCTACCTCCTCCCCCATCCTCCCCGTCGGCCTCCTCCTCCTCCCCGCACCCCCCTCGTCACCGTCGGCCTCCTCCTCCCTCCCTCCTCCTCCCCGCACTCCCCTCCTCACCGTCGCCCTCCTCCTCCCCGCCCTGTAATGTCCCAAATTCGTGATACGTATTTAGTGTATGTATACGTATTTTGGACCCATATTTTATTTAGTCATGATTAGTTATCTTGGTTTATTTTGCATTGGCTTGGTTCTATTGGCATTAATAGTTCAATTGATTTTAATGGTTCATTGGTTTATTTTTAGATTAGTGAGACTTGGTTTATTTCATGATTCATTTGGTTTAAATTGCTAGAGAGAGAGTTTATTGGCCTTGACTTGGTTCACCTTGGTTTATCTTGGCTTGGTTTATTTTGGGTTTGACATGGAGAACCACCACCCTACCATAAATATCAACTTCCCTCTCTCTCTCCTCAATTATTTTCTTCATCTTCTTCCTCATTACTCTTTCCTCTCCACCATTGACACACCACCAACCTAGGCAAGTTGCATCTTGCTATCACTTGAGGGCTATATTTTATTTGTCTAATAGCTTTATTAACTCATTTTAAGCAACATTAGAACTTGGGTTTTTTCCATTTGGAGCTTGGAATTTTGTAGATCTAGGATTGAAGTATTTTCGGATTTTGGTGGTTTTGATCTATGAAACTTGTTCATTTTCATGTTTTGATTATTCCATGTTGTAGAGAATTTAATTTTACACAACTTAGACCTTTGCAAAGTGGATTTTCATTGAGATTTGACCTAGTTATGGTCTTTTGAAAATTTGAGTTCCATGGCCATTTGTTCTCAGCCTTGGGGAAGAAGACCCCCTGTCCCGAGCGCAATCCAGCTAGTCCAGCGCTCTTTAGTGCTGGCGCCACTCACCCAGTCTAGCCCAGCGATCTTTAGCGCTGGCGCTGCCCAGCCCAGCGCCTTTTGGTGCTGGCGCTCTCCTTTCTCCAGCGCAATCCAGTGATGGCGCAATCCAGCCTGGCGCTCTCTATTCCCCAGCGCAATCCAGTGCTGGCGCAATCCATCCTGGCGCAATCCAGCCCTAGCGCAACCCAGCTTGGCGCAGTTCGCCCTAGCGCAACCCAGCTTGGCGCAGTTCGCCCTGGCGCGGTCCAGCCTGGCGCAATCCAGTGCTGGCGCGGTCCGGCCTGACGCAATCCAGTGCTGGCGCGGTCCAGCTTTGTGTGACCCGTCTCACTGTATCGGTATTTATTACGGATACGTGTTTATTTGAGCCGTATTTCGTATTTATCGATTTGCGTGATATTTTAAAATTTCCTAAGTATAGGATTTCATGACTTGGTTTAACTTGGATTTGGTTTTATTTGGTTCGGTTCCACTTTGACTTGGTTTGGTTTAGTTTGGTTCTTTATGAGATGAGGTGTATGGTTTAGATTGAGTGGAGAGGAATGAATGGTGGAGATCACTTGAGCTTGTTATATATAAGCCACTCTTTCTCTCTCCCTCCTCATTCACCCTCATTCATTTCTTTCCACCAGAACCCTAGCCATTAGAGAGAGGCAAGTACACCTTGCCGAATGTTGGACGATTTCTATTTCGTTTGTTCCATTCTCCTTATTGTTACATTCTAAGCATCTTTAGAACTTGGAGTTTTTCATTTTGATGGTTCAAATGTTGTAGATCTAGCTTTGAAGAGATTTCAGTTTTCATGGGTTTTGATCTATTTAATCTTGTTATTTCCGAGTTTTGATGGTTCTATGTTGTAGAGCATTTTATTCTGCCCCGTTTTGACCCAAGGAAGTTCGGATTTGGACTCTGGATGAAGGTTTTATGAAGCTTGAGAACTTGGCTTCCATGGTGTTCTTCTTCTCGGAATTTTGGAGAAGAAGAACTGTGCCTGACTTGACCGCATGAACATTTCATGCGGCAAGTGTTTTCCCAGCCGCATGCATAATCGAGCCACATGAGATCCTGAAACCCCGTAGCCGCATGCGCCCCCTTGCTGTCAGCCGCATGTGCACCCATCACTTCTAGCCGCATGAATACGAATTATTAACCGCATAAGTCCTCAGTCCCTTCCAGCCGCATGGGGTCCAACTCGTCCTCAGCCGCATAGACCCGCTTCTCTCTTGGCCGCATAGGCTGAGTCTCATTCCGGACCGCATGGGTTCATTTCCATCAGCCGCATGAGACTCTTGATCTTCTTGAGCCGCATAAGGGCTGAACCCAGCTAGCTGCATGAGACCCGCTTGACTCTGGCCGCATATACCTGATTGGTCAGCCAGCCGCATGGACCTATATCTTCACCTGCCGCATGAGGCTGAGTCATTCCTGGCCGCATGGATCCCGCAACCCTGAGCCGCATGGGCTCCTAATTTCCCGACCCGCATAATTTTCTTTCTCCAGCCGCATGAAGCTTACTTCCGAGCCGCAGGGGCTCTTAACCCCGACCCGCATGGACTCCTTTTTCTGAGCCGCATGGGACTCGTTCGACCCCAGACGCATAATACTCTGCTTTCTCTGAACCGCCTAGGCATTGCTTCCCGCTGGCCGCATGAGAACTTCTTCCCGAGCCGCATGGTCCTGCTTCCCTGCTTGCCGCATGAGGCTCAACTCCTTGAATCGCATGCATTCCCTTAGACCCGAGTCTCCTTCAGCCGCATGGGCTACTCCCTCCTCGGCCGCATGAGGTCATTCTTGGCCGCCTATGCTTGAGCCGCATGGCTCTTTCCCTGGCTTGTATTTTATTATTTAATGATCGTTATTAACTCGTACTTGTAACGTCCTGTGTAACTTGAGTTCCTATAGCGTACACATTTACCTTTATTGTATATTTTTATGCCCATTTTATATCCTTACGCCTTTTGTCCTGAACTTGATAAATCACGATTTGATTGACATGATTGAAATGACAATTGTACATGACATGGTGTGACAAGGAACTAGCATGACTTGATAGTGACCCTGAGCCGCAGGGCTCCTTCCTGTGCCTTGTCCAGCTATTTAATTATTGTTATTATTATTTCTCTTTAATGATGACTTGTGTCTTGTAACCTCAGCATAACTTGAGTCTCCTGATTGAATGCTTGCACTATACTGTCCGGCACATGTACCCTAAATACGACAGTGACCCGTAGTGGTGTACTCCTGATTAATGACCTGACATGACCTGATAGTGGCCCGTCGTGGCGTACTCTTGACCAGTAAACTTGACATGATAATGACATGATAGTGGCCCGCCGTGGCGCACTCTTAACATGATAAACCTGACATGATACTCCTCGAAATGCTGTTGCGACGGCTAACATGACACGACAAGAATGAATGACCTGGACACCGTGGACGATTGTGCTTGTACAAATGAACAAGTCTTGTCTTGTATCATGTCTAGGAGGGGACTCCTGAGTACCACGGTCAGGAGTACCTACTGAAATGGACTAAGGTTAAAGACTAGAATAATTCACTAGACATGAAGATATGTTCCCCAGTTACAGGCGATCCCGTTATCCCGGCCGTAAATGTTTGGACTTGTAGCCTGCCGACGAGTAGGGCACATTTTCAGCCCACTGTTATGTGGGGCACTCTCCATTGTCACTTTAATGATCGAACTCTCTAAATTGTCACTATAAAGTTCGCCTGGATAACCTGGATAGCTGCAGGGCCTGTGACTACTTGGAGCATCTCATTGCATCTTGCTAGTAGCTAGGATTGTGATAACCCTAGTTAGTTAATGTAGAAAGCCGTAGGCAATGATTGGCCGTGATTGCTTGGATGGAGTCTAGTCCAGTATAGTATTGTCTAGAAGTGATTGCTTGAAAGATTGTACCAGAATGATTGAATGATTGTCACTCCAGATTGTTACTATAATGATTGTACTCTATTGTCACTCTAGCTTATTGTACTCTTCATTGTCACTTTTATCATTGTACTCTCTCATTTTTACCTTAATGATTGTCACTCTAAAGCATTGTACTCTGTATCGTCACTCTCTCACTGTTACTTAATGATTGTCACCTCTAGCAATAAATGATCAGAGACCAAGTTCTGTTCAGGCGAAGGGTTACAACCCCGGTGCTTGTTTGGTTTAAGGGTTGTAACCTGGCTTCCGGAACAGTGCCTTCGTCCTCTCTTCGTATATTGCCTAGCTCTATTTATTTAACACGTTCTCCAGTTTACTTTATGTCAAATGATGATGATTTACTTACTGTCTTTCTATTATCGGGATGAGTGCATTGGTACTGCACGAATCTCGATCCTCCCTTACTTATTGCCTTCTCTCCCTGTTGATTGCCTATGATTGCTGGTTTTAAGTTCATAGTTCGGCCTCCTTTGTGGTACTTGCTATTTGGGGTCTGACCCCACTGGTTTTACATGGCCAGGTTCTGATAGAAGAGCCCGAAGGATTCTACCGCACCATCTACTCGACGGTGACCAGCCGGAGCACCAGAGTGCCTCAGTAGGTTTCTTCTTCATTCTCCCACTGATATGTAAATTTTCCTCTTGTAACATTTAGCCCTGAGCACGTGTTTAGCTCGTATTTTGGTATTTTTCTTGAAATTGTAGCCTACGGGCATAAACATGATATGTGTATTCTAGACTATAGCTAGTCCTTATCATGTACGACTAATACTCTAGCTAGACCTCAGTTCTGTGGTACTGGCTTCATGATCAGTCATGTATATATGGTTCGGGACGCCTTACTATTGTATGTATGATGATCGTACTCCTTGCTCTTGTATAGTTGCCTGTGATTGAGATACCTAGGACTGTTAAACCATAGGATTGACTGATGGCTTGTAGAGTAACCCCCATGTCTTGACAGCTTATACGTAATTTCAGAGTATTAACGTACTTTGGGATTGCGTAGCTGGCTATGTCTGCCCCCGTTCTCCGGTATTCTGGTTCTGGGGCGTGACAAGCTTGCCCCTCCCAGCGCAGCTCACCCTGGCGCAATCCAGCCTAGCGCCACCTAATGGCCTGCGCCCCCTAACCTTGGCGCCCCTTGCTCCCTTGTGTTCCAGCGCAACTTGGCACTCCTCGTGCTGGCGCAATCTGACCCTGGCTGCCCAGCGCAGTCTAGTCTTGGCACCTATTTGCATTATATTTTATTTCATCTTCTTTTAGTGCATGGTATTTTCTGTTTATATCCTTACGCCTTTTGACACGACATTGATATGAGCATAATGCGAGCATAGCATGGTTGATGTATTGAATTCTGTGAGCAACTTGATAGTGACCCGTGGTGGTGCACTCCAGATAAGTGAATGGCATAGTTTATTGAGCGTCGTTGCGACGGCTCTATTGACATGATAATGTAATATTGACCTGGACACCGTGGGTGACTTGTGAATGTATTGATAAATGAACCAGTGTGTCTTGCATCATGTCTAGGGCATGGATCCCTGAGTACCACGGTCAGGGGTACATATTGAAATAAACTAAGGTTAATAACTAGAATAATTCACTAGTCATGAAGAGATGTTCCCCAGTTACAGGCGATCCCGTTATCCCGGCCGCAAATATTTGGACTTGTAGCCTGTCGACGAGTAGGGCACATTTCTATCCCACTGTCATGTGGGGCACCCTTCATTGTCACTTTAAATGATTGAACTCTATTGTCACCCTAGTGTATTGTTCTCTCTCTGATTGTCACTTTAATGATCGAACTCTCTAAATTGTCACTATAAAGTTCGCCTGGATAACCTGGATAGCTGCAGGGCCTGTGACTACTTGGAGCATCTCATTGCATCTTGCTAGTAACTAGGATTGTGATAACCCTAGTTAGTTAATGTAGAAAGCCGTAGGCAATGATTGGCCGTGATTGATTGGATGGAGTCTAGTCCAGTATAGTATTGTCTAAAAGTGATTGATTGCAAGATTGTACCAGAATGATTGAATGATTGTCACTCCAGATTGTTACTATAATGATTGTACTTTATTGTCACTCTAGTGTATGGTACTCTTCATTGTCACTTTCATCATTGTACTCTCTCATTTTTACCTTAAGTATTGTCACCTTTAGCAATAAATGATCAGAGACTAAGTTCTGTTCAGGCGAAGGGTTACAATCTCGGTCCTTGTTTGGTTTAAGGATTGTAACCTAGCTTCCGGAATAGTACCTTCGTCTTTTCTTCATATACTGTCCAGCTATATTTTATTTAGCATGATTCTCCAGTTGTCTTATGTCAATGATGCTTCACTTAATTATTTTCTCTGATTGGGGCAAGTGCATTGGTATTGCACAAACCTCAATCTGTGTTACTTATTGTTGTTTTCTTACATGTTGAATGCTAATGATTTGTTGGTTTTAGTCCTTAAGTGAAGCCTCCTTTGTGGCACTTGCTCTTTCTGGGGTCTGACCCAGCTGGTTTTGTATGGCCAGATACCGGAGCAGCACCAAAGGATCTCCCTGCTTTCCAGCCCGATGGTGGTCACCAGGCGTAACCAGGGCATCGAGTGGGTTTCTTTTTGTTCTCCCACTGTAATATTGTAAATTATTCTTTTGAGGCGTTTAGCCGACGAGCAAGTGTTAGCTCGATTGCAGCTTTTACTTATTGTCTGCCTACGGGCTGTAACATGATTGACAAGCCCTGGGGGTTGATCATGTATGACTGAATTCTTGCTAGTCCTCACATTTTGTAACGACTAGCTTCATGATCATTCCGAATATGTAATGTATGGGACGCCTTACTATTGTGTATTTGGTGGTCTGACATCTTGTAACTATTATTAGTTGGTTGAGATTGAGACAATAGGCTATTTTATGACCTTAAGAGACTGATGGATTGTAGTGAAACCCTCACATATCTAGACAGCCGTGACCGAATAGCGGTGTGGATTCCATTCCGTTATATGTAGCTGGCTATGTCTGCCCCCGCTCTCCAGTATTCTGGTTCTGGGGCGTGACACCCCCCTCCTCCCCGTCGGCCTCCTCCTCACCGCCGGCCTCCTCCCCGTCGGCCTCCTCCTCCTCCCCGCACCCCCCTCCTCACCGTCGGCCTCCTCCTCCCTCCCTCCTCCTCCCCGCACTCCCCTCCTCACCGTCGGCCTCCTCTTCCCCACATCCCCTCCTCCCCGTCGGCCTTCTCCTCCTTCCCGCACCCCCCTCCTCACCGTCGGCCTCCTTCTCCCTCCCTCCTCCTCCCCGCACTCCCCTCCTCACCGTCGGCCTCCTCCTCCCCGTACCCCTCCTTCCCGTCGGCCTCCTCCTCCCTCCCTCACCGTCGGCCTCCTCCTCCTCCCCGCACCACCAGAGAGAGTGTAATGACCCACTCCGCCCTAGCGGAACGCCGATTCAAACGGAAAGTGTAACGACTCAAATGAGCCGTCGACCCGAAGAGCTGGCATCGACCTGATGACGAATCGATGCAAGGCTTACTTTGGCCCGACAAGAGGAATCCAGACTTAGACTTCCAAAGGCGCGCTCGGAGTATCGCTCGGCCGATGCGAACATCGCTAAGGTGGGTGGCTCCGATGAACCCGTCTTTGCTTAGCCTAGATACATAACAATGCGGACACTATTGCTAGAATCGCTAGGCGTCAACACCGCGCATGCTAATAAATGAATGACTCAACGCACCTAGCTAAGGAAATAATCCCGTCTTGTATGCTTGTTTAGAACATGGAAAAGAACTCGGCAAATATAGAAACTCTCGTACCGCGCTCTACGCTCGTGCTAAGGCACAAGCTTACGTTCAAGTCCCTTACGCGTTCAACAATGAAACAATGAATGGTTTACAACAATGAAATGGAAGACTATCGACATAGTCGTTCCGAGTAGAGTATAGCAACATTGAAAGACTTCGGGACCGATGGGTCGCCAAGGCGACTCCCGCACGGGGAGTTGCATAATGTATGAATGAATGAATGAACGAATAAGTGAATGGATGAATCAACGAATGAATGAATACGTGAAGAATGAATGAATGAACGAACAAGTGAAAGAAAGAAATGAAATAGTGAATAAAAGATAAGAAAGGAAAGAATGGTTAGCGACAGGTATGACGGGCACGTGCAACGGGGCTCGCTACCCGCGCTGCACGGACGCCAACCTGGTCGATAACGCATTATGGCTCAGAGACAGCCTATGGCTCAAAGACAGCCGTTAAGTTAAATGACAAGTCAATACGAAATGGTCGTGGACAAACGGCACGGGCGATGGGGAGGAATACCGTGGCCGTCATGAGGAAGGATTCCGTGGCACGATCGATGGAGGGGTATATCGTGGCCGGCCTAGACGGAATCAGACATGGGGCTTACGGACTGCTTTGAGTGGGGGCTCGGCCACTCAAGGAGACGTAAGGCCATGCATTTCAAGAGACTATCAAGGTATACCAGCCATCACGCTTCGATAGGTGAGAATGCCCAAGTGATATGTCCAAAATGGCTTATGATGCCAGCGACCTGTGCATGTAGATTAAGTGGACTATGCTGGTGGCAATCCACATGCAAGTCCTTGCATTGAAACAAGTAGTCTAAGTTAACTAAATGAAGTGCCTCCTGAACATGCTTGAAATGTAACACTCTGAACATGCTTAAAATGTAACACTCTGAACATGCTTGAAATGTAACACACCAAATGATAAGAGTACTTTATGCAAATGAGTTAGAGAACGTGCCAGCGACGTGCTAGAACCTGAGGCAGGGACACGCCCTTAACATTGAATGTTTATATGAATCACGTTAAGTTACTACATGTGAATTGTTGACTAACTTGGTTTACTTTGGACAGGGAAGGCCGGACGGTAAGTATGGGTAAGTCGTGCATGCATTTCCATGCAGACACTTGAATTCGGCAACACGAGATAGGTTACGAAATATGCCATAAAACTGATCCTAAGGCAAGATTAGAAAGACAATGAATGATAGACGGTACACAAAAGTAAATGGAACGTGTTTGGTAATGATAGCATTGTGGGCGAGCTAGCCTCCCCACCAGTGCATAACAATGTACTGATAACCCCACAGTCTGCTTGCAGGATACAGGAGACGTCATCGGGTGCGGAGCTTCCCTCGAACGTGCTAAGGCGCGAAGCTATCTCTGGAGCCTTGGAGCGTTGCAAGGAGCTGAAGCACCATATACAGGACATAATGTATCGGAACATCGCCATAAATCATTCCATCTTGTAAGCCACTTGGCACGCCTTTTATGTTTCAGAGAGAGAGAGAGCTTGAGAGACTTGTAAACTCGGCCTAGCGCCGCTTGTAAACTTCTTGAATATCAATAAAGAGTTTGAATTCGCTTCTACTTGTGTTCATTTACTTTTCGCTGCAAATGGGGACACTCTGTGCGACTCGGTGGCCTAGCTCAAATCGGCCGTTTCTGGGATTAGCCTTGCACGGGCGCAACCTAGGCCCGTGCGGCATCACGCCTTAGCGAGGACGATCGCTCCTACGGGAGCGGGGCGTGACAGATTGGTATCAGAGCACGGCTTTACGTCCTTGGACTTCATTTCGATTTTTTCAGTTTTGAAAGCTCGGTTTTGAAACAAAAGAAGTGTACGCTCTCTCTCATTGTGCCTTGGGATGTTCCATACAATAAGTCTAATATTTTCAAAAGCTCGTACAAGTACTCGGTTGAACGGGATCGATCGGCGAAGGCCTTTGTGCCAAACCATGACAGACTTAAGTCGAAAGAAAACTAAAATACTAGAAGTTAGCAAACGTAAAGCGTGCTTGAATAACCTTACGCTGACAATAGCGAACGAGTACACGAGACCAAAGTATAATTCGAACGGGATGGTTATGCACGCAGCCTTTTGGCTAAGTTGTGCGGAGTATCGCGCACCTAAATCTTCTAGTGCAAACGAGTTGCGAGCGAGATCGATTATCGCTCGAACGAGAATAAGTGAGCGTGCAAACTCGAATATAGTCCGCACGGGATAGCTATGCACACGGCCTTTTGGCTAAGTTGTGCCGCGTGTCGTGCACCTCGACTTTTTGGTGCAATTGAGTTGCGAGCGATATCAAGTACCGCTCGGTCAGGAACGAAGCTACACTTAGAGTGTATATCGATAGGAATGCTATCAAACTAACGCTTAGGCGTGCACGGAAGATTGATTTGGATTTTGAGGAATAGTACGAACGACTTAGTGCGTCGATACGACGTGAGCGATTACGCTAGAGATTTATCGAACAAATCTAAAATATGTCTTAGCAAATGATGCGAATGTGATTGTGGATTAAATAGGCTGGCTTGAATCCGAGTGGTGTATGTGATAGGTTCGGAGAAGAATAAGAATGAGTGTCGACGACTAGTCGAGTGGCTCGAACCCTGAGTGGTGTATGGACGTCATAGAAGTTATTCGAGCGAGACTAAAGGATATACGAATAGAACGAGTATGTCGGCGAAGCGATGCGACCGCGCAAAGCCTTAGAACGCATCATGCTTAGTTGGTCGTGACTTCGAATGTCCCGAACGAGATGTCGTTCGGACAACTTGTCAATGGGCAACGCAAGTTAGAAAATGACTCGAAACGATAAATAAAGATGTATGTCTCGATCGAGGAAGCTAGAGGATAGCACTTGTGATTTCGGATTGGGTCAAATGAAATGTGACTTGAGTTTTGGAGAACGATATTGAAACTAGCTTGAGGAATAGCGATCGAACTTGATCTTGGAGTGAATAAAATGGAATTGTGGTATATCCAGTTCGGACAATAGCATCAGTCGCACGACTCAAAATTGGTTGCAAAGGAAGATCGTCAGGTTACGCATATCGTCGATGGTATTGAGGCGTATCAAAGATCGATATACGATAACTCGGGGGTACTCTGACTCGGCGAATGACGATCGTACAAATGTCATTGTTCCGATGGATGCTATACTCGGGATATTGAAACGTGTCGAAGAAAATATAGATGTGGCTCGAGGATTTTCTAGTTGAACGAATGACGGTCGGACTATCGAATAGAGATCTTGGCTTAGAGGAAAATAAAATGTTTGGATTTGCTTCATCGATAACCACAACGTTGACATTCTTGTCTTATGCGAGCGCAACTCCAGCCTCGCACATGCGTCGCGCCGATTAGGGCGATCACTCCGCGTGAGCGCTGATATGGTGATTCATACAGCGAGGGTGATTGAACTAGTATGGCGTGGCAATTTGTGTGCTTCGACTTGTGGTGACACGAAGGTGAACTTGAGAATGACTTGGTGTGCTTGATGATCGAACTTAAGGATTGCGTAGGTCCAATCCGCGTATCGAGAATGAATTAGTCTAGACGCAAGCAAGAGTTACGCCCCGATGAGAATGATTATTCCGCGGGAGCGTTGCATGGTGATTCATGAACCACCGTGGATAATCGGACTCGCGTGAGATTGGGGCGCAACATATTGTCAAAGCTAGACGACCTCGTGATCGAATACATGAATTGGTTAGAATTGGTGATTTGAATGGATTCGAATACGCGCAACGAATGCATTGATGCGAATAGGCGATCATGCTCGATGTTTAGAAATCTGAGTGACGCGAGCTTGGTTAGAAAATCCCGTACTACCGACTTTGGTTTGACCCTAGGATTGGGATCAATGTTGGCATTATTGTTGGAGAACTATGATTCCAATCCTGACATTGACTTAGCCTCGAAAAGATTGGCCTAGCGGTTAGGCAAGACGCCCCTGTTTCAAGTGTGCAATCAAAATATTGATCTTGAGGATTGACATGGATGGATTGAATGATGCAAGAATAGGAAACCCTGCTCACGAGATTCGACTGACATGCATATATTTTAGGGACGTCGGAGTATGTGCACGATGCGACTCGAGTGAGAATGATGAATTCTCTATCACGCGGTTTGGTGAATGCATGTATTTTATGGACGCCTGGAATGCGTGTACGATCCAACCAAGTGACACGTTGAATTCCAAACGAGACTTGAGGAATGGAAAGTATCGGGGATTGAGATCGTGTTAAAAGAAAGGAATGATACTAGTACGAGCGTGGCTCGGAATCAAAGAAACGTGTGAGCGGAGTGTGCGTGAATGACAACGAGATTGGCCCTAAACAAGTGAATGATATGAAATCGATATCGTGCAAGTAAAAGTTGGTATAACGAATTGAACCATTGATAAGAAGATATACTCGATGATAGTGCAATACTTGGTCTTAAATCGGACGAAAGTTACTTAGACTTGGTCGACCCCGCTAGGAAGAAATCATACTGATTTCGTGGACAAGAACGCTTGAGAAGCGAATCGGGTCATCTCGAAGACCGAGATAAATGAAAGTGAGTTTGCCTCAGCCTACGACCCTCGCATTTGACGAATTACAACGTGCCTCGTGCGACCATTTTAGTCCCATGACACGAAGAAATAGCAACCAAGACGAAGAAACACTTGAATTGAATAAGTACCATCAACTCTAAAAAGAATGAAAAGTTATTCAATAAAATCGACCAAACGTATGCAGACACGGGACTTGGAAATGTATCGAGTATAGTTCGGTACCATCGAGCGGTAAAGCCATTCGATAGGGATTGTCTAAGAAACACGACGACACGAGTTGAGAAAATGGTAGGATGACCTGCACTCAGGAAGTCTCGAGGACGAGACTTGTTTTGAGTGGTGTATAATGTAATGACCCGCTCCGCCCTAGCGGAACGCCGATTCAAACGGCAAGTGTAACGACTCAAACGAGCCGTCGACCCGAAGAGTTGGCATCGACCTGATGACGAATCGATGCAAGGCTTACTTTGGCCCGTCAAGAGGAATCCAGACTTAGACTTCCAAAGGCGCGCTCGGAGTATCGCTCGGCCGATGCGAACATCGCTAAGGTGGGTGGCTCCGATGAACCCGTCTTTGCTTAGCCTAGACACATAACAATACGGACACTATTGCTAGAATCGCTAGGCGTCAACACCGCGCATGCTAATAAATGAATGACTCAACGCACCTAGCTAAGGGAATAATCCCGTCTTGTATGCTTGTTAAGAACATGGAAAAGAACTCGACAAATATAGAAACTCTCGCACCGCGCTCTACGCTCGTGCTAAGGCACAAGCTTACGTTCAAGTCCCTTACGCGTTCAACAATGAAACAATGAATGGTTTACAACAATGAAATGGAAGACTATCGACATAGTCGTTCCGAGTAGAGTATAGCAACATTGAAAGACTTCGGGACCGATGGGTCGCCAAGGCGACTCCCGTACGGGGAGTTGCATAATGTATGAATGAATGAATGAACGAATAAGTGAATGGATAAATCAACGAATGAATGAATGAATACGTGAAGAATGAATGAATGAACGAACAAGTGAAAGAAAGAAATGAAAGAGTGAATAAAAGATAAAAAAGGAAAGAATGGTTAGCAACAGGTATGACGGGCACGTGCAACGGGGCTCGCTACCCGCGCTGTACGGACGCCAACCTGGTCGATAACGCATTATGGCTCAGAGACAGCCTATGGCTCAAAGACAACCGTTAAGTTAAATGACAAGTCAATACGAAATGGTCGTGGACAAACGGCACGGGCGATGGGGGGAATACCGTGGCCGTCATGAGGAAGGATTCCACGGCACGATCGATGGGGGGTATATCGTGGTCGGCCTAGGCGGAATCAGACATGGGACTTACGGGCTGCTTTGAGTGGGGGCTCGGCCACTCAAGGAGACGTAAGGCCAGGCATTTCAAGAGACTATCAAGGTGTACCAGCCATCACGCTTCGATAGGTAAGAATGCCCAAGTGATATGTCCAAAATGGCTTATGATGCCAGCGACCCATGCATGTAGATTAAGTGGACTATGCTGGTGGCAATCCACGTGCAAGTCCTTGCATTGAAACAAGTAGTCTAAGTTAACTAAATGAAGTACCTCCTGAACATGCTTGAAATGTAACACTCTGAACATGCTTGAAATGTAACACTCTGAACATGCTTGAAATATAACACACCAAATGATAAGAGTACTTTATGCAAATGAGTTAGAGAACGTGCCCGCGACGTGCTAGAACCTGAGGCAGGGACACGCCCTTAACATTGAATGTTTACATGAATCACGTTAAGTTACTACATGTGAATTGTTGACTAACTTGGTTTACTTTGGACAGGGAAGGCCGGACGGTAAGTATGGGTAAGTCGTGCATGCATTTCCATGCAGACACTTGAATTCGGCAACACGAGATAGGTTACGAAATATGCCATGAAACTGATCCTAAGGCAAGATTAGAAAGACAATGAATAATAGACGGTGCGCAAAAGTAAATGGAACGTGTTTGGTAATGATAGCATTGTGGGCGAGCTAGCCTCCCCACCAGTGCATAACAATGTACTGATAACCCCACAGTCTGCTTGCAGGATGCAGGAGACGTCATCGGGTGCGGAGCTTCCCTCGAACGTGCTAAGGCGCGGAGCTATCTATGGAGCCTTGGAGCGTTGCAAGGAGCTGAAGCACCATATACAGGACATAATGTATCGGAACATCGCCATGAATCATTCCATCTTGTAAGCCACTTGGCACGCCTTTTATGTTTCAGAGAGAGAGAGAGAGCTTGAGAGACTTGTAAACTCGGCCTAGCACCGCTTGTAAACTTCTTGAATATCAATAAAGAGTTTGAATTCACTTCTACTTGTGTTCATTTACTTTCCGCTGCAAATGGGGACACTCTGTGCGACTCGGTGGCCTAGCTCAAATCGGCCGTTTCTGGGATTAGCCTTGCACGGGCGCAACCTAGGCCCGTGCGACATCACACCTTAGCGAGGACGATCGCTCCTGCGGGAGCGGGGCGTGACAGAGAGAGGGGGGAAGAGAGTAGCGGGATAAAATGGTCATTATACATGCCACTTAACCCCAGTTAACGGAAAATGGGCTAAATGAGCATATTTCATACTTTTGGGTTTGTTAAGAGCATGGAATCTTTTATTGCAAAAAGCGGATATCTAACGAAGAATTTTTTGTCATTTATCCTAAAAAATTTCTTTCTTAGAATCACATTTCAAAAGGAATGGTTTGGTTTTCTAAATGTTTAGGTACTCTCCTCTTCAATAATTCCAGACTAAGACCAACCGGTCCAATTGCATCATTTAATATCATTTCTAGTAAAAAAAATTATTTTAATGAGTCCCTACTAACAAAATCATTACCAATCTTTTAAATTAAGTCCTAAATCTCAATAACTTTTAATAGTAAATAATTAGATGACAAAAAGGTAATATCTCTACTATTATAAAGGGACTTCAAAACGGCTCAATCTCGAGCCGTCTAAGCCGTGTATATCATCAACCATTTTTAAAATATATATATATATAAAATTGTTGAAAAAAATTTAAATTTATTATATATTCAAAATCGAGAATGGAACTCAACCAAACAAGATAAAAAAAACCTCTCACCTTAACCACATGAACTAAAAAAGATATTTAACTATAATGGAATAACATTTTTATTATACGTTATCATACACGTGCATTTACTAGTGAAACTAATTTCAACTTACTATCAAATTTTTGTATGATATATAAAACTATGAATAATTATATTTTAATTATAATATCTGACACAAAAATTGGATATGAACTTTGTTGTTTGTTGTATAATTATTATAATATCTGACCCCAAAAAAGATCAACGTGTAACTTTTTGTAATTAGGTTCGTATTTAATGTGTTTCCTAAATTTTAAATTATTATGAGTTTATTACTATTTTTATTATTTTTATTATTTATTTTTGTTAATTATTCATATGGTAGGTAGTTAAAATAAAATAAAATAACTCAAGATTCACATTTGATGGGAATATTATGTTCTCAATTATTGCTTTGGATATTATATTTTCATGAGTAGAGTAGTAGATAGAGTGAATGTGAGAATTTTATATTCTTTTTGTAGTCGGATGAAAATCTCTATGGGAATCATAAATTCCTCAGTAGTATTTTATATCTCAAACTTAACAAAAGAACAAATCAGGATGTAACAATTCTAATATAATTTTTCACCTTTTTAAGCATGCTTTGTATGTTGGATTTTATGTTTGGTACATGGCATGTAATATTTTTTGAGAATGTGACAATCAATCATTTTTGCTTATCACGAAACAAATTACATTTCTATGGTTGTTGGAATATGATGTATATGAGAATCTTATATTCTTGTAAGTGCCAAGTGTATTAATGTTAAGAGTACTATTCGTACCTTCAAAATGTTCCTCCAACATTTGTGTTATTTCTCACATTTTTATTTATGATAACAGAAGATATTATATGCTGACAATATGCAATATTTCTCTGCATCTTCTGTTATCATAAATAAAAATCAATTGTTTGATTCCGACTTTGTGACGATAGTGAAGAGAGAATGTGAGAAATAACACAAATGGTGCTGAAAATGTTATTGTGATGTTGCGACCATTTTGGCTACAATTAATGTTACGGCAGTTGGAGAAAATGATACAATATTTGTACATCACTTATATTTCAAATGACTTAAATTCTTACAATAAATATTGCATGTTTTTTATTTACATGCCAACCAAATACACCCTAAGTCCGTATGTATATGATATAGCTACTATCAACTAGCCTAACCCTAACCCTAACCCTAACCCTAACCATCCGATGGCGGCTGACTCCTCCCGCTGACCGGCCATCCTCCGGCTGCCTCAGCATCACCAACCCTGCCACATCCACCGTGGCCAGCACCTGACTCCGTCCACCATCGCGACATCCCCACCTCCACCTGGAAACACCGTCGGACCCTACTCTACACCACCAGATCCACTGTCCACCGTTCACTGGTGACCACACCACCACCGCCATAGCAAACACCCCACCACAACCAACTGCCGCCATCAACATCATCGATCTACCACCATCAGTCGGCCAACCCTCTCCCCGACTTATCTGCCTCTAGTCGACTTCTCTTCGGTGCTCCCCACTAGACTCGACCTCCGAGCTAGGCGCCACCAGCGTCATCTCCTCTGCGTCGATGGTCGTGCCATCCGTCGCAAGTCATCACCTCACCTTCCCCGCTAGCGAGTTCAAGTCAGATCTGGCGCCTTCCAACCAGACATGTGTTGATCACATTGCGTGTAATTTTCATGCTACGTATACATGATTGATCTATGTCGTTTAGCTATAACGGTATATGTGACCGTCGATGATTTAATTACACTAAATGTGACGAAGACCGCTTTGATTTTATATTGATATGGTTAATGGATGAGATTGTCCGGATATACCCTAAGGTTAAGATAGTAATTTTTTGAGCTCGTAACATATCCACAAGGTTACATATGAGGTTTAGTGGAAGATTGTTGGAGTTATTCAATAATTAAAGGTCACACATGTAAAAAAAAAATTAAGTAGACTACTATATAGGGTGAATATGAGAATTTTTATATTCTTTTCTTTAGGGCATATGATGAAAAAATTTGTGAATATCTTAAATTTTTGAGTAGTATTCTATATATCGAACTTAACAAAAGAATAAATCAGAATGTATCTCTCTAATATAATTTATTTTTCATCTTTTACTGCTGAATACAAGCCATCCACCAAGGAGATCCGGGAAGCGGCGAAGCAATTGGACAAACAACCATAGTATGTGTTCATCAGAAGATCGGCCCTCTATTCCTAAAAAAAAAAACCTCTATTCCTAAAAGTTTTTGGGATGTGATTATTATTATTATTATTATTATTTTTTTTTTTTTGCGCTTATCACGATAGAAATTACATTTCTATGGTTGTGGAAATATGAAGTTTATGTGATTCTTATATTCTTCGAAGTGCTAAGTACATTAATGCTAAATACGCTTCTTCTTGTTTGCAAGAAATAACAAGTAGATATATGCTTAGAAAAAAGAGTTAGCAGCAACCATTCTAAGCAACGAAGTGCTGTTAATTCGAAAAGTCTAAGTTCTGTTCGTGAAAGAGTGACAAATTAGCGTTCGAAATTTTTTTGTTTTAGCACTAAACTTTCCTCAGCTACAACTACAAAATTGGTCATTCAAACAACCAAAACATGTGATACGACCAATTACGTCTTTAGTAGGGTTCAAATATGTCAGTTTGAAATACCATTAGTTTTTATTAGACACTTCGGTTGATGTCAAATTGTCAATCGTAGTTTGATAAGCATTTCGAAAAAGGACTTTTGAAGGATTTGACAATGCCGAAACTCTGACTTAATTTGGAAGAGTTTTGTGGCTCAACTTTGAAAAAAAAAAAAAAAGCTTAATTGCACATTGATACCCTCAACTAATCCGATTTTTCAATTTGATACCTTAAACTTTTTTACTCAACAACTTAATACTTCAACTATTATTTTTTTTCAACTTTATACCTAAATTTTTAAAAATTTCGAAAATGCCATTATCCCTTCCCTATCCCCTTCTTCCCTCCCCCTCCGGCCACCCCCCCTTCTCTCGCACAGCCCCAGCCCCCCTCCCTCCCGCGTCGCCCCCCCCTCCGGCCACCCCCCTCTCCCGCTTCCGCCCCCACCCCCTCCCCTCCCGCTTCCGGCCGCCTCCTCCCTCCCTCCCACTTTCGTCCACCCTCCCCCAGCCCCCTCTCCTCCCACGCTGTCGTGTCCTAGGAGGAGAGGCGGGAGCGGGTGGCCGGAGCGGGAGAGGTGGGGGGGAGGCGGCCAGAAGCGAGGGGGGGGGGGGGGGGGGAGGCGGCCAGAAGCGGGAGGGGGAGGGGGTGGCCGGAAGCGGGAAGGGGGGTGAGGGGTGAGTGGGGGGTAATTTAAAGTTTGACCATGGGTATTTTCGTCAAATTTTTTTTTTGGGTATCAACTTGTTACAAAAAAATTTAGAATATTAAGTTAAAAAATTGAAATAGTTGAGGGTATCAAAGTACAATTAAGCCAAAAAAAAAAAAAAAACAAATCATTTGGCATTATTATTGCAAGTAATCAACATTCTTTAGTGAATCATACGGTTCAGATCCATGTCATAGATGGCTTTATTTATTTATATTTTATTTGGATTTGCCAGTTTGTGCTGTGAGATGACATGGTATTGGTAAATGAACTACTAATGATAGTGGTGATGATCTTTATTTCAAGGTGTAAAATGGGCCGGGCGGCCCGGTGCCCGGCCCGAGCCCGCCCGGCCCGACCTCCTGTTAGCCCGGCCCGGCCCGCCCAAAAACCCGGACCGGCCCAGCCCGAAGAGCCAAGTGGTCCGGGTCGGGCCCCCCCCTTCGAGCCCAAGCCCGGCCCGGCCCGGACCGGCTGGAATTTTTTTTTTTTTTTTTTTTTTAACGGTCGGCCCGGTTGGCCCGGCCCGGTTGGCCCGAACCGGCCCGGCCCGGTCTGGCCCGGTCTGAACCGGCTGACTGATTTTTTTTTTTTTTTTTTTTTTTTTTTGAATTTCAGGGGGGTATTTTACCAAAATACCCCCATAATATAGCTGTTATAATAACGTTAGAGGGGTATTTTGGTCATTTTTCAAGAAAATGACCAAAAAACCACTCCAACAACTATATTTTGAGGGTAGAGGGGGTCATTTGGCATGAAAAAAATTCTATAAATAGCCCATAAAATCCATATTTCTAACACAACTCACTCATTCAATCTTCATACAATTTTCATTAAATTTCCATCAATTTGCGAAGAAGCTCCCAACCCCGCTCAAGGCTCAACTCCGAAATCCGGCGTCCGATTTAATATTTTTTCTTCTCTTTCTCTCTTAAAAATTCAAAAAAAATTTATATTGTTTGAACAAAATTTGTTTGTATTTTTCTTACTCTCTCTCCCTCTCTTTTACTTGCTCTTTTTTTTTCGGGAATTTTTTTTCCGGTGTATTTTTCTTCTCTCCCTCTCTTTTATATTAATTTTTTATAATGGCCGGAGAAGGTTCTAACCCACCTACCGGTGATGCCGGAAATTCTTATGAATATTTTCATACTTATTTTGAGCAAAATCCTATTCCTGATGATATTCCTGAAGATTTAGTAGGATCCCCTCCAGAAATTGCGAGTTCCAATCAGAATGTGCCAAAAAGAAAGAAGAAATCAAAGTATTGGGAATTTTTTACTATTCTTTATCAAACTAATCCCGATAATTCTCTTGTTTTAGATCCGAAAGGAAATCCAATTGCGTACGCGGCACAGTGCAAGAAATGTGCCAACATATACAAATGGAAGACTGGAGGTGGCACGGGTACAATTTCAAGACACTACGAGACCTGTTACGGGAGGGACACAATTTCTGCATCTCAAACTCAAATAAATTTTGGTGGAGGTAGCACGGGATCGAACATGGGTACGTTTTCTTATTCTGCCGCTCGGCATAAAACTGAGTTTACAAAATATTTGATTTCTGATGAACTTCCTTTCACTGCGGGTGAAAGTGATAATTTATATGATTATGTCACATCTTCTTTAAATCCTTGTTTTAGTAAAGTGCCTAGAGGCGCCGCTAGAAAAGAGGCTATTAGACTTTTTCATGAAAAAAAAGAGGCTTTAAAAGAAAGTTTTTTGCATGTTAGTCAAATAGCCATTACTTCTGATATTTGGACAAGTAAGCAAAATTATGCTTACATTTGTATCACAACACATTACATAGATTCACAATGGGTGTTGCAAAAACGCATCATCTGTCTAAAGATATTAGAATTTCCACACACAGGCTCCATAATAGCAAGCGCTATTATAGAACACGTGCGTGAATATGATATTCACCAAAAAATATTTTCTGTTTCTTTTGATAATGCTAGTAATAATACTTCTGCCATCTCTTCATTACAACTATTATTTCAACCCATTTTAGAAGGTAGATTAATGCATGTTAGATGTGCTTGTCATATTATTAACTTAGTAGTAAAAGAATGTCTTGATTATTTTAGCTCACATTTAGATACTCTTAGACAATGTTTACACAGTTTAAACACGTCTCCTGCACGGCAACAACAGTTCAAGGCCACATGCTTACATTTTAGTATTCGTTTTAGAAGATTTGTAAAGGATGTTCCACATAGATGGAACTCAACTTACTTAATGTTGAAGTCCGCAATTCCCTTTAAAGATCCTATTACATATTATTGTAACACGGATCTCAATTTTGAATTTCAAGTAACTGAGGATGATTGGGAAGTTGCTAGTTCAATTTATGATTTTTTAGAAACTTTTTACAATGCTACACGTACTCTTTCCGGTGTTTACTATCCAACTTCTTGCCTAGCTTTACAAGAACTTTGTAACATTTCTTTCTTATTTTCTAAATATAGAACTAACCACAATTTTGCTTATGTTGTACAGAAAATGGAAGCAAAATTCAAAAAATATTGGGGCGATGTACCTTTATTGTATTGCTTGTCTTCAATTTTTGATCCTAGAATTAAATTAGATGGTGTAGATACATTGTTAGATGACTTTGGACAGAACATGAATGTTGATGTTAGTGGCATAAAAGTAGAAGTTAAGGCAACTTTGGATAGATTAGTTATTCATTATGAAGACAAAGCACCAACTCCCCGCCCAACTCAAGGGCCTAGTGGTAGTAGTAGCTCTGGTTTGGTGTCTAAGTTGACACACGCCAAACGTATACTACAACGGAAGAAACAAAGACAATCTTCCCAACCGACCCAAGAGTTGTCTTTATACCTTAGTTCTTATGAGGAAGAAGACGATTCTTCCACTCACTTCACCATTTTAGAATGGTGGAAAAAATACGAGAAAAGATATCCTGTACTTTCTATGATAGCACGTGATCTACTAATGGTTCCGGTGTCCACGGTAGCATCGGAGTCATGTTTTAGTTCAGGTTCAAGAATTTTGAGCAAGAAGAGAAGCCGGTTGCTGCCAGATATCTTGGAAGCATGTGTATGTGTCCAAGACTGGGTCCATGCCGAGAAAAGAACTCAAGACAAAGTAGATGAAAGTGCCGACATCAACGAGCTAGACTTCGAATCGCTTAGAATTGGTGAATCATCTAGAGCGGTGCAAGATGAATGAGGCAAAGGTATGAATACTAACTTTGATATTTTTTTCTCCAAAAAAAAAAAAAAAAAAAAAAAAAAAACTTTGATATTTACACTTTCGGAATTTGTACTTTAAAAATTTATACTTTCAATGTATACTTTAAAATTTTCTAATTTATACTTTCAATGTATATTTTAACAAACAAAGAAAGTAAGTAAATAATTTTTAAAAGTAAATAATTTATACTTTAAAAAATTATACTTTCAAAAAAAACAAACAAAGAAAGTAAATATTTTACAAGAAAGTAAGTAAAATATAAATAATTTAAAAAACTAAATAAATTATAAATCATATTAATTAAAAGAAAGTAAGTAAAATATAAATAATTTAAATTAACAACTAAAATAAATTATAAATTTTATTACTTAAAAGAAAGTAAGTAAAATATAAATAATTTAAATTAACAACTAAAACAAACTAAATAAATTAAAAATATAAAAAAAACATTTTTTAACTTCGCCTATGCCGGTCCCAAGCCCGGAAAAAGAAGGAGGGAAAAATGTTTAAAATTTATACAAATATTACTAAATTTAAACTTTAAAAAAACTTTATACACTTAGAATAAACTTTATAAATAATTTTATATACTTTATAAATTTTATATAAAATTTAATAAACTTTATAAATTTAAACTTTATAAATTTAAACTTTATAAATTTATACTTTAAAAAAATGTAAAATAAATTTGTAAACTTTAAAACACTTAATACACTTACAATATATTTATACATAAATGTAAACTAAAATAATATATTAGGATAAATAATTTATAATGAAATTTTAACACTTAATACACTTACAATATATTTTAACATCAATTATTTACTATGAAATTTTAACATAAACTTTTTATCAAATTTTTCAAAAAAAAAAAAAAAAACATTCAAAACCCAACCCAAGCCCGGACCGGCCCGACCGAAGCCCGGACCCGGCCCGGCCCGCTGGCCCGAACCGGCCCGGCCCAGCCCCTCCTCCGCCGGTCCTGTGGGCCGGGCTGGGCTTGGATTTTCCCGACCGGGCCGGGCCAGGCCCGGCCCGCTGTCAGCTCCGGTCCGGTCCGGGCTTGGCCCGAGCCCGGTTCGAACCGCCCAATGTGGGCTGCGGGCCGGCCCGGCCCGGCCCGATTCACAACTTGATCTTTATTGACGACATCCTCCTCACTTTACTTCTCTTTTATTTATTGTGTCCTTTTCCTTTAAGAGTTTTTAATTATTGTTTGACATTTTCAACATCTAAGAATAATTTTCTTTCCTTTTTTTTTATTATTACAAAAGTTGTTAAAATTTCTGTCAGGACTGCACTCAAATTATAAAACTTTAATAAAAATTAAAGATTAAAGATTTATACTATTTCAACAAGAAAAAATATTTTAAAGTAGGGATGTACATGAGTGGATCCCGAAACTGAAGTTGGAGGGGATTATAGTGGATTCGCGTGGACTAACCCATATAAAAAGAATCAAAATTAAAATACATAAGAAATAAAAAAGTTAAGTTTTTTTTTTTGGTGAGATGCAGCCCACTCCAGCTACATGTTTCATGGTGATAGGTGGGCCGGTTTAGTCAAGCCCGGCCCGGACCGCCATTAGCCCGAACCGGCCCGGCCCCCACTCCCGAACGGGTCGGGTCGGGCCTCTCCCCCCCAGCCCGAGCCCGGCCCGGCCCGGCCCGCGGCATTTTTTTTTTTTTTTTTTAAAGGAGGCCCGGCCCGAAGCCCGGCCCGGTTGGACCGGCCCGGCCCCGCCCGCTGGGACCGGTCCAGCCGACCGTTGGCCAATTTTTGAAATTTTTTTTTCCTGCTTTAGACCGTTGGGGGGGGGGGGGGGGGTTCTTTTACAAAATTGCCCCTCCCATATAGCCGTTATTAAAACGTTGGGAGGGGTATTTTGGTCATTTTTGGCCTAAAATTACCAAAAATAACCCCGAAAAATTTCTATAAATAGGCCAAAAATCCCATTTTTCAAACACAACTCATTCCTCACAAATTCTCTACATTTTTCTACGGTGCTCTGGTGCTCTACTGCTTTCCCTCCCCGGTGCTCTGGTGTTCTACGACTTTCCCTCCCCGGTGCTCTACGGCTTCCCGATCTCCCTCCCAACTCCATTCCGGCTCTACGGCTTCCCGATCTTCCTCTCAATCCCTTACTTTCGTCTAACGTAGTTTACTTTATTTTATTTTATATATGGCTGGTGAAGGTTCAAACCCACCTGATCTTGCTGGACAGACTTACCAATATTTTAGTAATTTTTTTGACGGTAATGAAATTCCACCTGACCAAGTAGCCACCAATCCGATTCCGGAGGGGTGCCAACCATCTCCTCCGGAAGTCGCTAGTACCACCCAACGTCCTGAAAAGAAAAAAAGGTTTAAGTATTGGGATTATTTTACTTTGATTTTGAAACTAATCCTGATGGTTCGTTTGTTTTAGATGCCAAGGGTGAACCGAAACCGTACAAGGCACAATGCAAGAAATGTTGCAACCAGTACGCATGGAAGAAGGGCGGTGGCACCAGGACCATATCCAGACACTACGACACTTGCTACGGGAAGGACACACTTCAAGCGTCCCAAACCCAAATAAGCTTCGGCGCCACCGGTTCTTCAATTGGTAACTTTACTTACTCAGCTGCTCGGCATAAAACTGAATTAACTAAACATATTATTCGTGACGAACTTCCTTTCACGACGGGTGAAAGCGAATCTTTACGAGATTATGTATCACTTTCTCTAAACCCCTCCTTTACTAAAGTGAGTAGGCAACAAGCTCGAAAGGAGGCTATTCGTCTCTTTAACGAGCAGAAAGCCGCTTTGAAAGCGGATTTTTAAAATGTTAGTAAGTTGGCTATTACTTCTGATATTTGGACTACTAAGTGGAGTTATGCTTATATTTGTATTACTGCACACTATATAGATGCACAATAGATGTTGCAAAAATGCATCATCTGTCTTAAACTTATAGAATGTCCATACACGGGCGCTGTAATTTCAAGTGAGATTTCAAGACACGTGCGTGAATATGATATTCACCCTAAATTTTTTTCTATCTCTTTGGACAATGCATCAAACAATACTGCTGCTATGTCTTCTTTGTCAGTAATTTTCCAGCCTATTTTAGAAGGTAGACTTATGCATGTTAGGTGTGCTTGCCATATAATTAACTTAGTTGTTAAAGAATGTTTAAAATTTTTTGAACCCCATTTAGACACTCTGCGACAATGCTTGCTCCACCTAAACTCGTCTCCAAGTAGACAACAAAGTTTTGCATGCACGTGCGCACATTTTGGTATTACTTTTAGAAGGTTTGTGAAGGATATACCAAATAGGTGGAACTCCACCTACTTGATGTTGAAATCTGCAATTCCTTTTAAGAGTGCTATTACATATTATTGTGGTTCGGATGTCAGCTTTGACTATCAAGTAACTACTGATGATTGGGTAGCAGCTGAAAGTGTTTGTAAATTTTTAGAAGTTTTTTACAATGCTACATGTACTCTTTCTGGTGTTTATTATCCAACATCATGCTTAGCTTTACGTGAACTTTGTAACATGTCTTATTTATTTTCTAAATATAGAGATCATCCAAATTTTGCATATGCGGTGAGAAATATGGAAGCCAAATTCAAGAAATATTGGGGTGAAGTACCTCTTTTATATTGTTTGGCTTCCATATTTGATCCTACAATCAAATTGGATGGCGTAGAGGTTTTATTAGATGGATATGGAGAATATATGGGTATAGATGTTACTGACATGAAGGTAGAAGTTAAAGTTGCGTTGGACAGGTTAGTTATACTGTACGAAGAAGGAGCAACGTCGACCCGACCAACTCAGGGGGGGCTAGTAGTAGCTCCGGCTTGACGTCTAAGCTATTAGCAGCCGGTCGCATACTACAAAGGAAGAAACAAAAGCAATCTTCCCAACCTACTCAAGAGTTGTCTGCTTACCTTAATTCTTATCAAGACGAAGATGAGACTCCAGATCACTTCGCCGTTTTAGAATGGTGGAAGAGACACGACAAGAGATTTTCTGTTCTTTCTAACATAGCACGTGATCTACTGATGGTTCCGGTGTCGACGGTAGCATCGTGCGGAGTCCTGTTTTAGTGCAAGTTCGAAGATGTTGAGCGATAGGAGGAGCCGCTTGAAGCCCGATATTTTGGAAGCAATCATGTGCGTACAAGATTGGATGAATGTCGATAGAAGAACACAAAACCAGAAAGATGAAGAAGATCATGACGTCCACGAGCTGGATTTGGAATCGCTTTCATTGCATGAAGGCGAACAACAATGAGGCTACGGTGCAAGGTATTAGGTATGTACATTTAAACTTATACATTTCAATTTTAAATTTTAACTTATACTTTCAAAAACTATTTTTTATTTTTTACTTATACTATTCAAAATTTTAATTTTAACTTATACTATTCAAATTTTAACTTATACTTTCAAAAACTATTTTTTACTTTAAAAAAAAAAATATTTTTTAACTCCGCCTATGCCAAACAAGCATTTGCCGGTCCCAAGCCCGGATAAAGGAAGAGGGAGAAATATTTTTTTTTTTAATTTTTATAAATTTTTATAAACATTTGTATATATTTGTATAAACATTTTTGTATAAACATTTGTATTACAAACTATTCAAATTATAAACATTTTTCTAAATTATAAACATTTGTATTACAAACTATTCAAATTATAAACTATTCAACTTATATAAATATTTTTTATAAACATTTTATAAACATTTTTGTATATATTTGTATAAACATTTTTAACTTATACTATTCAAATTACAAACTTTTGTATTACAAATTTTTATTAAAATTTTTCAAAAATAAAACATATTCCTAAATTAAAATTAAGTTACAAATTTTTAAATTTAAAATAAAAAAGAAAAATGTTTAAAAAAAGGAAAAAAAAAAACATAAAAACTGTAAAAAAAAAAAAAAATTCAAAAAATCGGGCCGGTCCGGTTCACCCGTCTGAACCGGCCCGAACCGACCTAGGCCCGGACCGGCCCGTGGACCGGTTCAGCCCGGACCGGCCCTCCCTGGGTCCGGTCCAGTGGGCCGGGTTGGGTCGGGAGCTCCCAAACCGGGCCGGGCTTGGCCCGGACCGCAATTTTGATTGGGCCGGTCCTGGACCGGCCCGAACCCGGTCTGGCCCGCAGACAATGGCCCGTGGGCCGGACCGGACCGGCCCGAAAAAACTTTGATACATGCTGGATCCACCCAGGCCCGGACTTAATATGAGGCCCATGAGGCAAGGGCCTCAGACCCAAAATTTTTGGAGGCACCGATATTTTTTTTAGTATATATAATATATATAGCTTAATCTAGTGTAGTTGATCCCAACCCGGCACTTGACCCCAAAAAAGCCCACGGATCCAAACTATTTTCTACAGTAAATTTTTTTTTTTAGGCTAGATTGGTGGCCGGCTGGAGTATTGGAGACTTAAGGTTTGGAGTTCTTTGCTTTTTATTGCAATACTCAAAGGCTCAAAGCATGTTCTATATCATAGCTGCTCTCCTCCTTTTTTAAAGCAAGGAGAATGGCTCATATTATTTTTCCCTCCCTCCTTGGCTCTCCATCACAATTGACGGTGAGTGATGTATCTTTCTTTATTTTATTTTTTTGTATAATATAGCTAAGCTTCACCATGTATATATGTGTTCTTATTGTTGTTATAGATTTTATATTTTTTGATGAGATTTATAATTTAGTAATATATTTTTAGAATATTGATGATCTAGTGTGTTCTAATTGTTTGTTTTTTTGTAATTTATTAATATATATTTTTCTCGAAAGATGTGTTCCAATTGTTTTTTTTTTTTAGTTTCTTTGTAGAGAAAATTTTTGTGGCCGTCTCCTGGGGTTCCTAAAAGATCTACATTCCTACTGAAATCAATCCCTCTACATAAGATGAGCTTTATAATTTATTAGTATATTTTTTTATAAATTGTTGTTTATTATCTGTGGTTGACTAATTTATTAGAAAAATATGCTTGAGCAGTTTGATTACATAATTATTCATATTAAGATTGAAATCAACTAATAGAGAAACGGAAAAAGAATTTTTTTTTTTTTATATTTAACATTGAATTTTTAATTGTCATTAATTATTATTATTTGTTGAATACATTGTGATAATGTCATTTGATTGCATAATTTTTGTATCCATATTATCTAATTGACATTTCATGTGATATATTATTATAATAAGTTTCATTTTTATGCAATAACAACAATAAGAACAAAATTTTTATCTCAAAATTAACAAAAGATTAAAATAAAAAATAAAATTATGTTTAGATATATTTAATAGATTACTTCATTTTTAGTATTATTTAATTTTTCAAAGCAAGAACTTCAATTTGTCAAAACCGTTGGCACCTGTACTTATTATTATAAAAAGTGTAAAATCGATCCGACCTCTCTCACCACTTATTCATTTATTTTCTAGAGAAGCAAACATGCCTACAACATGAAAACAATTTGGTGAGTTTTTTTTTATTCATTTGCAGAGCACTACTACACTAGAGAAGCAAACATGTCTCCTATAAGAAAACAACTGTCTAGAGCAAAAAAAAAAAAAAATAATAAAGCAAAAGAAAAAAGCATTAATTCAAAGTCAAGCCGGGAGTCTTAATAAGTATTTTACTAGCAACCAAGGGGCAAATAAGACAGAAGTCACAGAACTGCATGATCAGTACCCTATCGATGAGAATGATAATAAAGATTTGGATCAATTTGTCGATGTTGAATTGACTGGGACTCACAATGAAGCTCCAAAGCAGCCTGAAAATGATGAAGCAGATGCTAATATAATTGTAAATCTTGATGAAGATTTACTTCAAGAGAACTTGTTTCCATTAAATGTTGATGATCTAGAAAATTGGGACAAAATTGGACAAAATATTAAGGGACTTTCTAGTTGAAAGAGGTCCTAGAAGAGATGATGATGTCTTATTTTCCCATGATAGTTCTGGAAGACATTTTAAATCATCACATTTTAAGCGACAATTGCCAAATGATGAAATTAATGAAAGAAGATGGCTTGTATATTCTATTTCTACAGACAAGATTTTTTGTTTTTGTTGCAAGTTGTTCAAGACTCAGAGGACCATGGCTAAACTTGGCCAATTGGCTAATGAAGGATCCAAGAGAGGTTGAATGGCTTGGCTATGTTATCCATCGAGAAAAAAATGGTTGAAAAAATATATTATGCAAACCTAATTAATACTTTTGCCTCGAAGACAGCAAGACGAGTAATATTTCAGTTACTATGTAATGAAATGAGAAAGTGTTCAATGGCCTAAGTTTATTTACCATTATGAACCACTCAAAACATTGTTTAACATTTTTTTTATTAATTATCTGGAACATCAATTTTACTTTTATGGGTTTGGAACATCTTTAGTTTTATTAGTATTTCATTATAACATATATTCCTTGGGATATTAAATTTTGTATATCGTTTTACTTTTTAAATTTTGGGTTGAAATACTATTGTATCATTATTGATATCATTAAGTTTTGAGGGCACCACTTTTAAAGTTTGTCTCAGGTATCAAAATTCTAAAGTCCGGCACTGAATTCGCCTCTAGCGATAAAGAGAGACAACAAAGAGCAACGAAAAACTATAAAAAGAATCTGTACAGGATATAAAAAGTAACAAAAGCGAGAGAGATATATATATATATATATATATATATATATATATATATATATATATATATATGTGTGTGTGTGTGTGTGTGTGTGTGTGTGTGTGTGTGTGTGTGTGTGTGTGAGAGAGAGAGAGAGAGAGAGAGAGAGAGAATCTTTGACTAACTATTAGATCATTAAGAATTTATAACTTACTTTTTATTTCGACCATTTATAAAGGCACGCCAAAAATGTGTTAGGGGGACGTTACAATGTTTTTTCAACTTTTAGTTTCCATAATAGCCTTTCAAAAGTGTTAAAGGTGCTTCCAAATTAAGTATAATTGTTTTTATATACTTTTTTCATCTTCTTGTCCAAATTTCTAAACCTTAATTTATGTCATTTTAAAATAGTTTTATAGTAGCTAGTCTCATTTGAGAGTATTTATAAAGTTTCAAAATTCATTTTCAAAGCTTCGGAACCGAAAAATGCTAGTTTGGGACGACAAACATTTCTGTTCATATACTGTCTTGAAGACCGAGAAATTTGTTTTCAGAAATGCAAATTTCTAGGTCTAATTTTGACAATTATAAGTATTATTTTGACAAAGTTTTGCGAGTATGTCAGTGAAGTTTATGATGGGAAGAAGCGCGGAAACCTTTTCCCAAACCGGAGAGTACCTGCGAGAGGACCGAGCAATACAACGCACGAACCCAAAAACAACCACACAAAACAATCCACGCAGACACAGAGAATTTTTGACGTGGAAAATCCTTATGGAAAAAAATCACGGGACGATCGGAGTCCAACCCTGAGAAGCCTCCACTAATGGAATAGAAGAGTTACACCCTCTACAAACTCCTCCCGATCCAAATCGGATCCCCACAACACTCAGAAATAAGAACAATGATTACAAGGCTACGAAGATCGAGAACGACGAGTAGAGATTACCCGAACACGATCTCCTTCGAATAGCGACCTTCAATCCTCCGTCTTCTTCTCCGAAGTTGCAATGGCACTCTTGCCTCCTTCCTCTCTTTTCTTGTGTTACGTTGCGTTATGAATTAGGGTTTGGAAATCCCAACTTAACTCCCCAATCCCGCAACCAACCTGGACCGTTGGATTAGATCCACTGGTGAAAAGTTACCCAAATTCCCGCATCAGCCCCGACGACACAGAGTTCGGCCAGAACTCTGTGTCGGGCAAACAGAACCTACTCGCCAAATCCTGGAACAGCCAGACCGAGTTCGGGCCGAACTCGGCAGACCCAGTCCAGAACCTCCCTTAGGAGCAGCAGCAGCAGTAGCAACTCCTAGTTGCCTACTTCCCGAGCTTCTTCGACACACGAATGGCGCTCGTCGCACTCCGGGGTCTTTTCCACATAGGTTGGGAACCCCACCCACTCCAACAAATCTCTCCCTTCACAACTATGGGGAGGATGTCGTCATCCCGACGATCTGCCTGCAGTACTCAAACTTCCCCCTTGGTAGAATCTTCGTGAACATATCAGCTCCGTTGTCATCTGTATGAACCTTCTCAAGCTCCGCGTCCTTCTTCTCAACCACATCCCGTATCCAATGATACCGAGTCTCGATGTGCTTGGACCGGCTATGAAACGTCTGATTCTTCACAAGGTGGATAGCACTCTGACTGTCACAAAGCAAAGTATACTGCTCTTGCTTCAGTCCCATTTCCTGCAACAGCTTCTTCATCCACAACAGCTCCTTGCAAGCCTCCGTCGCCGCAATGTACTCTGCCTCTGTCGTCGACACGGCAACACACTTCTGCAACCGCGACTGCCACGACACCGCTCCTCCCGCAAACATCATCACGTAGCCCGAAGTCGATCGCCTCGTGTCTACATCTCCAGCCATATCAGCGTCGGTATACCCAACCAGCTTCGGCTCGTCACCACCAAAGGAAAGTCTCCAACCAGCAGTGCCCTGAAGATATCGTAGAATCCACTTGACCGCACTCCAATGTACCCTTCCAGGATTTGAAAGATACCTGCTAACCGTACCAACTGCATGAGCAATATCTGGCCTCGTACACACCATGGCATACATCAGGCTCCCCACTGCTGAAGCATATGGAACACGCTCCATATCTTCCTTTTCGTCCTCGGTAGATGGACACTGCTCCTCAGTGAGCTTAAACTGAGCCACGAGGGGGAACTCACTTTCTTCGACCCGTCCATCCCGAAACGCTGAAGTACCCGGTGAATGTACTTCGTTTGGGACAAGTGTAGCAGCTTGGACTCTCTCTCTCGGCTGATCTCCATCCCAAGAATAGTCTTCGCTGCGCCCAAATCCTTCATAGAGAAGGCCGCGCCCAGTTGGCGCTTCAGTTCCGCTATCCTAGTGGCATTCCGACCCACTAATAGCATATCATCAACATAGAGCAACAAAATGATGAAATCATCATCGGCAAAATACCTCACAAATATACAGTGGTCCAACGTCGTCCGTGCATAACCATGCTCCCCCATAAACGACTCGAACTTTCTGTACCACTGCCTCGGAGCCTGCTTCAGACCATACAAGCTCTTCCTCAACCGGCAGACCAAATGTGACTTGCCCTTCTCACAGAATCCCTCCGGCTGCTCCATGTACAACTCCTCCTCAAGATCACCGTGGAGGAATGCCGTCTTCACGTCCATCTGCTCGACCTCCAAGTCGAGACTGGCTGCTAATGCTAGCACCACCCGAATAGACGAATGCTTGACGACAGGCGAAAAGATCTCATCATAATCCACGCCTTTCCGCTGACCGTAGCCTTTGACTACCAGCCTCGCTTTGTATCGAGGGCGAGTAGCATCATCCGTCTGCTTCACTCTGAACACCCATCGATTCTTCAAAGCCTTCTTGCCCTTTGGCAACCGCACAAGATCATAAGTGGAATTGGTGTGCAAGAAACTCATCTCCTCCTGCATAACCTCCATCCACTCCTGCCTGTGTTCGTCTTCCATAGCCTCTGCAAAACTTTCGGGCTCTCCCCCGTCAGTAAATAGCACATACTCATCCGGTGAGTATCTCGTAGATGGTCGACGATCTCTGTCGCTCCTTCTCAGTGGAGCCACTGGTGCTGGCTGTATACCGACAGCCTCCTCCCCTTCAGGAACTGCCTCTCCGGCATGCTCATCCTCCTGAGGGACACCCTGACCACCATCAGCAGGCTGATGATCAAGGTTGGGAGCAACTCCATGTACTGGCTCCCCCATAACTGGATCCTCTGCGATGTCCTCTGGAAACTGCTCGAAGCGAAATGACTCTAACTCAGGCAATTCCTCAGCCTCAGAAGGCGTCTCGGAATCCTGAGTGTTGGTCACGGTCTGATCCTCGACGAACACCACGTCCCTGCTTCTGTAGAGCTTTCCTTCCACTGGGTCGTAGAGTCTATAGCCAAACTCATCCCGACCGTAGCCGACAAAGACGCATCGCCTCGTCTTTGGCTCAAGTTTGGTCCTCTCGTCCTTCGGTACATGCACGAAGGCCTTACAACCAAACGCCCGCAGGTGATTGTATGACGGCTCTTTGCCGTACCATACTTTGTCTGGCACATCACCCTGCAAAGGAGCACTAGGAGACAAATTAATAACATAAGCAGCTGTGAGAAGAGCCTCACCCCAGTAACTGACCGACAAGTTTGCTTCTGACAGCAAACACCGCACCCTCTCCATCAGTGTCCTGTTCATGCGTTCCGCTACACCATTGAGCTGAGGTGTCTTTGGCGGAGTCTTCTGGTGTCGTATCCCCTGCTCTCTGTAATACGCATCAAAGGGACCGATGTATTCGCCGCCATTGTCGGACCGAACACACAACAACTTCTTGCCCGTCTCCCTTTCAACAGAGGCCTGAAACTCCTTGAAAGTAGGCAGCACCCGATCCTTGGTCTTTAAGGCATAAACCCAAACCTTCCTGGAACAGTCATCAATAAAAGTTACAAAGTAAGAAGCATCACCAAGAGATTTTACCTTCATAGGACCGCAGACATCCGAGTGAATCAACTCGAGCAACGCCGGCTTCCTCGAACTTGGATGACTTTGGAAAGACACCCTATTTTGCTTCCCAGCTAAACAGTGCGTGCACTTCTCCAACTTTGTAGACTTGAGCCCCGGAATCACCTTCCTGTTCACCAAGTAGCTCATCCCCTTCTCGCTGATATGGCCGAGCCGCCTGTGCCACAACTCGGTAGACGCATCACTGACTGCGTTCACCTCCTGTGCCCCCTGTGCGCTCCCCTCCATATAGTAGAGACCGGACTTCTTGCTTCCTCTGGCAATCACCATCGAACCCCTGGAAAGCTTCTACTGACTGTTCCCGAAGAGACTGAATAATCCCTCGTCATCCAACCTTCCAACCGACACCAGGTTGAAACGGATATCAGGGACATGATGGACATCTTTGAGAACAAGAACCGCACCCGTCTTCGTTCTCAAATGCACATCACCAACGGCAACCGCCTTCGACACATCTCCGTTGCCCATCTTCAACACGCCACAGCCGCCTGTCGTGTAAGTGGCAAATAGTGCCCTTTTGTGAGATTCATGTGCTGAAGCCCCTGAGTCCACTAGCCAAGAATTGTCATCGCAGGCGAGGTTAGTAATGACCTCATCACCTACGACGATCACATCGCCTCCATGCATTGAGGTCGCCGCTGTAGTGTTCTCTTCTTGCTTCCCCTTGTCGCCCTTCTTCTCTCTCTTCCAAGCGAAACAGTTCCACTTGATATGGCCCTTCTTACCACAATGGTAACACTCTGAGTCCTCGTAACGACCCTTGGACTTCCCCCTGCTCTTGTCTCTGCCACCACCTGGACCCCTGCTTTTGCCCCTTCCGCGGCTCTCTGAAACAAGTGCCTCTGAGTGGTGGGATGTGGATGAAGTGCCCTGAGAACGTCTCCGCATCTCTTCATTCAACACTCCGCTCTTGGCAAACTCCAGACTAACCACGCCCTCTGGAGCAGAAGCGATCATAGATACTCGTACGGTCTCCCACGAGTCTGGCAAAGTACACAGCAGCCACAGTCCCTGAACTTCGTCGTCGAACTTGACTCCCATAGAAGATAGCTGGTCAACCACGCCCTGAAACTCACTCAAGTGGTCCGAAATAGACGCCCCATCCTTGTATCGCAGACCCATCATCGTTCGGATCAGGAACAACTTGTTTACCCCGGTCTTCTTCGCATACAAGGATTCCAGCTTATCCCACAACGTCTTCGCGTGCTCAATATTGGCAACGTGGTTGTACACGTTCTCGTCCACAAACTGCCGTTTGTACCCACACACTTGTATGTGCTCGAATGTCCAGTCCTCCTCGGATTTATCACTGGACTTCTCGGATGCAAACACGGGTAGATGCAGCTTCTTGACAAACAGCAAATCCTTCATCTTGCTCCGCCAATAATGATAGTTTGTGCCATTAAGATTCACCATGCGCACCGGCTTTGCGTCCATCTCTCCTCTCTGGTTTCTGTCAACTTCTGACACCCTTCTGAATTCCAGAACCTGGCTCTGATACCACTCTGATGGAAAAGAAGCGCAGAAATCTTTCTCCAAACCGGAGAGTACCTGCGAGAGGACCGAGCAATACAACGCACGAACCCAAAAACAACCACACAAAACAATCCACGCAGACACAGAGAATTTTTGACGTGGAAAATCCTTGTGGAAAAAAATCACGGGACGATCGGAGTCCAACCCTGAGAAGCCTCCACTAATGGAATAGAAGAGTTACACCCTCTACAAACTCCTCCCGATCCAAATCGGATCCCCACAACACTCAGAAATAAGAACAATGATTACAAGGCTACGAAGAGCGAGAACGACGAGTAGAGATTATCCGAACACGATCTCCTTCGAATAGCGACCTTCAATCCTCCGTCTTCTTCTCCGAAGTTGCAATGGCACTCTTGCCTCCTTCCTCTCTTTTCTTGTGTTACGTTGCGTTATGAATTAGGGTTTAAAAATCCCAACTTAACTCCCCAATCCCGCAACCAACCTGGACCGTTGGATTAGATCCAGTGGTGAAAAGTCACCCAAATTCCTGCATCAGCCCCGACGACACAGAGTTCGGCCAGAACTCTGTGTCGGGCAAACAGAACCTACTCGCCAAATCCTGGAACAGCCAGACCGAGTTCGGCCAGAACTCGGCCTGGGACCGAGTTCGGACCGAACTCGGCAGACCCAGTCCAGAACCTCCCTTAGGAGCAGCAGCAGCAGTAGCAACTCCTAGTTGCCTACTTTCCGAGCTTCTTCGACACACGAATGGCGCTCGTCGCACTCCGGGGTCTTCTCCACATAGGTTGGGAACCCCACCCACTCCAACAGTTTATGTTGGATTCCTTGAAAATAAACTGACTTAGGATTGCAAGAAATCAACCTTCAGAGTAGACTACCGAAATCAAATCACAATTGTATCATCTGCTGCTTATGACCAAATTCCAACATATAATATGGAAAACTTAGCATATAAATTAGGAAAATGCTAAGTCTACTACCAAATTTTTACAACATTTTTACAACCTCTCTCTCTCATCTCCTACACATGGGTCCCATCGGGTCCCGCCTCCACCCTCACCCTCCTACTACATGGGCTCCACCCGACCCCACCACTTTCCTCCTCCTCCAATCGAAGTTCGACATGTGACGGTTGTAAGAGGGTTGTATACATTTGGTTGTAGGCATAGCAAAGCTCTATAAATTATAGAGTAATGCTACAGTTACAACCAAATGCTTACAACCTTCACCCAGTGCTGACATGTGGGCCATGGCCCACATGTCAGCAAATGAGTGAGTGGTTGTAAGAGAGTTGTAAGCATTTGGTAGTAGACTTAGCATTATTGTAAATTATAATTTCCATGACAAATGATCAATTTCCAACAATAAAATAACTCATAAAGCAAAATTTAAAAAAAAAAAACAAGAAAGTTTCAGGGTTAAACAAAAACTATGAAAGTAGGCGATTAATTCTACTCTTAAAAGTTATAACAAAAGGATAGTTATATCTAAGCTAATATATTGTTCATGTTGTCTCTAGTTAGTTTTTATCCAAAATATAGTCTAATATAAGTTTAAATTTTAAATTGGATAACTTAAGTTAAATTTAATTAGATTTTAAATTGTGATTTATATTATATTTTAAACTATGGATTAGAATAGTATTTCAAATTTGCACAATTTAAAGGTATGGGTTGAATTAGGTTAGACTAGAATTTGAAATCTTAATTGATTATATAGATTAAATTTGAATTATGGGTTATATTATATTTTAAGTTACAAATTAGATTATATAAATTCTGAATTAACTTATAAATTTGAACCATATCTATTCTAAGACATTAGAGAGAAAAGTCTGTCTTCAGGACTGTAAACTAATTTTCTTAAACTTGATTTCTAGTATCAGTTTCTTTAACATAAAAATCCTGCATCATGGGATATGACATTATCCTAATTTTTTGGGTGATGAATAACATTTATGGATTAATGGCTATCAAATAAAAAAACTAATAAGTTTCAGAATCACCATTTTTTTTGCTTAACATTGATGCAAAACATTTATTATAAACTGAAAATTGCTGAGAAACCCTATTTCGGGCCGGGGTTGGTTTTTATAAAAAAATCCACCCGCATGATGGGTTTTATGAAATGCACAGAATTATATATTTCCACGTTAAGTATTCCAAGATTTCCTTTAGATGCTGTGTATTTACAAAATTAATACCATAACTACCCCTCCGCACAAACTCAGATCTGGATTGCGATTCTCGTCTTCTTCTTCTTCACGAGAGATCTGAATTTCATTGCTCTTAATTATCTTCAGCAGAGATCGCAAAGATCGTTCGTAGTTCACCGTGCTTTTTTTTCCAGTCGAACTCCGATCATCGCTCATCTTCTTCTTCTTCTTCTTTTTCGACAATTAGGTCAATTATGGAGAGAAGATCTTCTTCTTCTTTTCCTTAAGAGTTAGCATCGTTTTGAAAGAAGAACGAAAACTCTTGAATCTTTATTCATGTCAAATTTCTTTCCACAAAACAAAAAAATAAAAGATTAGGTTTTTGTCAACTGTTCTCCGTCGATATCACACGAAGAATAGTCATTCTCCTGCATTTTTTAACAAGGAGAATACCATTCTCCGTGTAAATTAACACGGAGAATGCCATTCTCCGTGTTGAATGACATTCTCCGTGTTAGAAACACGGAGAATGACATTCTCCGTGTTACTAACACGGAGAATGGCCATTCTCCTGTGTTTTAACATTTGAATGACCATTCTCCGTGTAATTTAGCACGGAGAATGGCCATTCTCCATGTAATTTAGAACGGAGAATGGTCATTCTCCTACATTTTAACACTGGGAATGATCATTCTCCGTGTAAATTAACACGGAGAATGCCATTATTCGTGTTCTAACACGGAGAATGGTCATTCTTCTGCGTTTTAACACTAGAATGACCATTCTCCGTGCTAAATTACACGGAGAATAACCATTCTCCGTTTTATGTAACACGGAGAATGACATTCTCCGTTTTATTTAACACGGAGAATGACATTCTCCGTGTTTCTAACACGGAGAATGACCATTCTCCTATGTTTTAACACTGGAATGACCATTCTCCGTGCTAAATTACACGGAGAATGGCCATTCTTCGTGTAAATTAAGACGGAGAATGGTCATTCTCCGTGTAATTTAGAACGAAGAATGGTTATTCTCCGTGTAAATTAGCACAGAGAATGCCATTATCCGTGTTACTAACACAGAGAATGACCATTCTCCATGTAAATTAAGACGGAGAATGGTCACCCTCATGCGAAATTAACATTCTTCGTGTTCTAACACGGAGAATGATCATTCTCCTGCATTTAATGGTCAGTTGAAACTTTGGAGGGCCATAACTTTTGACTGGAAGGTCGAAACGAGATCCGGTTTATCGCAAAATGAGCGTATCTTCAAGGAGCATGAGATTAACCGTTTTTTTTCGTTAGACGGCCTTCCGAAATTTTAGAATCGCAAAAAAAATGATGTTTGGACCTCCGTTTTAGCACTTTTGCCATTTGTCTCGGTCATTTCGAAATTTTTCGATGAGTTTTTGAAGATTCTTTAGGAGAAAACCTAGATTCGAAAGTGAGCAGCGTATGGAAGAAGATGAAGTATCGAAACGTTTTTTATAAGAGTAGTTTCGTGAGTGTTTTCAATAAATTAGAAGGAAAGGCAAAACGGTCATTCGGAACCATTTTTATATATTTTTTCCTAATTCTGGGCACGCGATGAAATGTTATTGCGCGGTGGATTTTTCATAAAACTTTTTCGTTTTTTTGACATTTCCTAAATTTTCTCTTATTATAAAGAAGAAAACTTTGATACCGAAGCATGTATCACTCCTTTGTATGACAAGTGGGTCCATTTTCTCTTCGTAAAATGTGTGGACATAAAAAATGAGCCCACTTGTCATACAAAGGAGATATTAAAGGTCATAAAATTCAAAGGTGATATCTTCTCCAGTATCAAAGTTTTACTCGAATATGAAGTTTGAATTTTATGTGGGTGCCGACTCGAATGTTTCTACCAATTAATCAATAATGACGCATTATATATATTTTCGGGATAAATCTAGAGATTTAATGTGGAGAATGTCAACAACAAACTTGCGTTAAACACGGGACCATAGTTGAAATCCTAAATGGCAAAGTTAGATGTGTGTACTCGATAGTCAATGGTCTAAAGTGACATGTCTATAAAGTGATGTATCATGAAACCAAATGAAGACACTTTTTTTTTTTTTTTTATATTGATGTCTGTACTTAATGCTCCAGTGAGATGGAAAGTCATATCTCCCATATTAAAAGTTACCAGAAGTGCCTATAGCTTGCAATAATGAAATTGCAGTTTTCTCTGTGTCGTGACATTTTCAGAAGTTTTGTAGAAAAGTTGACCCCAAAGCTATTTACTTACATAATATGTCAATTCCTCTTTTGAATATATGCACCTAAATGTAGATCTAAAAAGAAAATTCACACTTTGTTCTTAGGACTTTGAGAAAGGAGAAAATCTGGTCGAGGAATCATTAACTTCGACTAGGGAGATATGGGTTGTTGAGTTATTTCGTTATAACCAATATCGTTTCTTCTTGAGTGTGGTGAGGAGTTGAGCCTATAAGGACAAATGGTTCAACATTGATTTTTGTCAATCTTGTAATTTTTATCTGAGCTATATAGATTGTGATTTATTCAGGTGACATAGTCACCGCCATATACTTATCTTTATATGTGCTTAGTGTTCGTTAGACGGAGATGTGTTATTTCAAGTGGGTTGGCTTAAGTTTTCCTGTGACAATGTCTTAGACACTGTATTTGAGCACTTGTAGGGCGTCTCCGTTCCCAACTTACGGTATCAAAACTTTTAGAATTCTGATAATCACATTTACGGAGCAGATTAATACTCGTATGATTACCTCGCAAGAGAGAACTAGACAATTTGGAAGTCAATGATGGAGGATCTACTCTGATGTACACTAAAAATATATTGAGTTTTAGCGACAAGACGTCGCTAAAATACTTATTTCCGTCTCTATTTACTTCTAGTGACAGATTAGCGACGAAAAAGTTGCACTCAAGCGACGTATTAGCGACATATTTTTAGCGACAGAGTAGCGAAGGATAATAGTCGTCACGGAAGTTGGTGATGGCTTAGCGACGAGTCAGCGACGGGCATTGTGAGCCCATTTATACAAAAAAATTCAGTAGGTTACCGACGTATATTCTATTGCTAAATCGTCGATGAGTGCGGCGGCTTAGCGACAGATTTAGCGACTGTTTTTTATTCATGTTTGGCATTTTTTTGGTAACACACAACACGTTACCCATGGACGTTTTGTCGCTGATCCGTCGCTCAATGAATTTTTTTTCCCTAGATTTTCGTCTCGCTAATATGCAAATTTTCCATATTTTCGTGGTGGATCTGTCGCTAAGTATGATATTTTTTCCACCTTTAATTTTTCCTGCAACCATAATACTTATCACAATACAAATATATAGTAGAAACTGCCACAATCAGGGGCGGACCCAGGCTTGGGGTGGGGTGGGCTGGAGCCCACCCCAAAAAAAAAATTTAACATTTTTTTTCTTCCTTATATATATTTTTTTGATTTTTTTATATTGATTAATCTACTTCCAGCCCACCCAAATATTTTGTAGCCCATCCTAATTATATTTTCTGGATCCGCCCCTGGCCACAATAGAAATTAAATCAATCAATATTGTTTTATTGAAGAGAGAGACTAAAAGACAACTATCTCCATTATTCTAAATTTATTGTTATATTAATATATCATGCAAAAATATTTAGGAAGGTTAAAGAACACCTCTCATAATTACCTAGTTGTCCATATTAATTTTAATGAATAATTTTAATTAATAAATATATGCAAGAATGTATTTGGAAAGAAAAGTTTTGTCATGAATATTATTGTTGCAGTGAAACCAAAAAAAAAAACTGCTGAGGTGAGTTTGAGATTGCGCGGTCCCTAAGTTGCAAAATTTTGAGTACACAATAGAGTATGATTGTTGAAGAGGGACTCTCCCCGACAGTCTTCATATCCGATTTATCCGTATGGGATTTGCTTGACTTGTGAACCTAACCTAAATTAAGTGTCAACCTAAGAAAGCATAAATACACATCATACAAACATATAGTACAAAATATTTATAGAGTAATACTTATTCAGCTCTCCAAAATATCCTTCCAAACTATACATACTTACGTGACATCTGACGTGATATCAGACAAATCAGTTGGCATGACAAATTCTAATCCAAAAAATTAATTATCAAATTTTTTAGTGTCAATATATATTAATTTTAATTTAAATGTTAACGTTAATTTTAATTAATATTATTTTTAATTATATTAATTTTAATGTTAAACAACTGTCATAACAGCTATTATGTCAGACGACACGTAAGTTATCCGACATAAGGAAGAAACGTTGGAAGAATATTTCGGAGGGACAAATAGTTTTTTTTTAATATTTATATATCGTAACACTCTTACTCAACAGTGGATAATATATAGTCCTGCTCCCAGAGGGGATCTGGTTCGACCCTGGCGGCCTCCACTTTTAACGAAAATCGTCAATGAATAACAGTCAACTCTTTGACCTTCCTGGTGGACAATCTTGTTTGGCTCCAGGTAGCTGCACACTCATATGTGCATAGATTTGGCCCGTGCAGCTTCACGCTCATATGTACATAGATACATGTCTAAGTGAAAAAAAAATCCGTTAAAGATATTTTGGTCTCAAAAGTGTCAATGTGGATGGTCAAAGGAGTTGACTGTTAGTCATTGATGGTTTCCGTTAAAAGTGGAATATTTCATGTATTATGATAAAATAAGTGAGGTGCAACTCAAAATTTAATTTCTCTTTCAAATGGGGTATACCTTAGTTACGGTAAAACAAGCGGGATGTAACGTAAAATTTTTTTTCCTTAATAAAAAATGAGCGATACATAGCCTACTTAAGGTCCTTTTACAATTATGAGAACGGAAATGATATATAATCTTCAGTTTCTGCCCGCCGACATGACCGTGGGCCAGGGATGGATCCACACTTTGCTTGGGTTGGGATGGAGCCCCCTCCCCAAAATAAAAGTGACTATTTTTTTTTTCCATGTAAAATTTTTTGGGATTTTTTATATGAATTAATTAATCCATTCCCAGCCCATCCAAATTTTTGCTATCCCATTCCAGTTATAGTTTCTGGACTCGTCTCTGCCGCGGGTCTATGTGGCCGAACCCCATTCGTCTCTCCTATTCGTGTTGGGACCATCATCGGTAAACTGTCGATTGAAGGCTGCCACGTAGACTGTGGATTAAAACTACGGACCAAAAATATGGTTCACGTAACAGTGTCCTTGTAAAAAAAAACTATAGACTTAGATCAAAGTATATAACTAAAGATGTGTCAATAACTTTTTCTGTCTACATAGATTTATTTTTGTTTTTTCATGTTGTACATCTCTTGCTATACACACACACTTCTTTCCTCCATAACCATGAAAATTTTGTATAGCTCTTGAAACATGCATGGTTGCAATATTCAAAGGCTGCTCAGCTCTTCCACGTTCATTGGATAGACATCAGGGATTGATCCTCGGAAGAAAGTAGTAATTATCAGTTTTGTGGTTCTTTCCGAAGGATGGAACAAATCCCAGAAGACGTGGTCCGACCGGTTGTCGCACAGGTTAGAGAACGGGAGGCAGAAGGTTTTCGCATTGAGATTCCCAACTCCGCAGCACGCAGCCTTCACTTCAGTAAACCCTAAATATCCATGCATGAGCAGGGTCAGCATTATTCGATTTTGGACCGAAAACCGAACCTTACCGTACGTCGGATTGAAAAAAAATCGATTCTGTTTAGATTTTAAAAATATTAAAATTATTTATTCACTTTCGATTTTGGATTTCGATTCCGTAAATCGGAAATCGAATAAGCTAATTTCGATTCGGTTTCGGTTTTGGATTTTTAGAAGTTCAGTTTATTCGGATTTTGACTATTTTATTTCGACTGAAAGTGATTATACCGAACATTCACCTCCCAGTCTCAGTAACAACTCGATCTTAAGGTAACCGATATGTAGTTGGAGAAATTAGGGGTGCAACTCGGACAGGTTGAGTCGGACTTGAGGTCAACCCGAGCCCAATCCGAAAAGTCTAGTCCGAGTCCAAGTCCGATCCGACCTCGGGTTCAACATGTGAAGCTCAAGACCAAACCTGGAGGATCGGATTGGACTCGGGTTGGATTTGGTCCATCGAATTTATCGGGCTCTAATATAATATTAATTTTACATAATTTTAAACAAAAGTAATATTAAAAATACAATCAAATAGCAATCAATTCTCGATCATTACAAAATGGAGGTTACTATTTTGACCGTCCGGGGGCTGTCTCGCGCTGGCCCACCCCCACGTGGCAGACGCCCATTGGCTCCCCCGTCCGGGTGGGCCCAAGTTAGCAGGGGGGCCAATGGTTGTCCGCCACATGGGTGCGGACCAGCGTGGGCCCGTCCCACGGGCGAGTAAAATAGCATTTTTCTTACAAAATATAAAATGAAATGCAATTTAGATAATGAGTCAAAGTATTTGAGTAGGAAAATTTAGGATTTAAATTTTTATTTACGAAGTGTATATATATATATTTATATGTCGGTTTCGAGTTTTTTTGGGGTAATCCGACACATGAATCCGAGCTTAACCCAATTTTTGATCAGGTTCAAATATTTTAACCGAAGTCCAAGTCCGAATATCTTCAACTCTAATCCAACCCATTAACAGATTTATCCGATCGGACTCGGGTTTAGTCCGTCCGAGTTGCACGGCCCTAGCAGAAAATTCAAACAGCTCAAGAACAGGAGCTATATTTCTTACCAAACTTTGCTGGGTCCTGGAAGATTGTGGAAAATGTCGAGGAGGAGTTGAGGAAGGAGTAGCTCATGTCGCTGTGTTCTGATTTCATCTCTTGCAGCAATGGGACGACGCCTGCACTGTACATGAGGGACATGCTGTTTGCTTTGGCATTGCAGGAGCCGGTCAAGTCGTCCCTCTGCGAGGGGCAGCAACCGATGGGTCCTGTGCCCACGAATGCAAATTTACGGGCACCGAGGCTGTACAACGTCTGCATGCATGCATGCAACAGTAGAATGATAAAAAAAAAAAAAAGTTTAATTGTACTTTGATATGCTCAACTTTTCAGATTTTTCAACTTCATACCCTAAATTTTTTTTAATCAACAACTTAATACCTCAACTATTTTTTTTTCAACTTCATACCTAAAATTTTAAAAATTTCGAAAATGTGCTTATTCCTTCCTCTCACTTTCTCCCCTCCCCCCTCCCCCCCCCCCTCCTCCACTCCGGCCATCCCCTCCTCCCGCACAGCCCCAGCCCCCCCCTCCGGCTATCCCCTCTCCCGCTTCCGGCCACCCCCCCTCCCGCTTCCGGCCACCTCCTCCCTCCCCTCCTGCTTCCAGGCGTCTCTCATTCCACGCTGCCGTGTCCTAGAGGGAGAGGCAGGTGGCCGGAGCGGGGCGGGAGGGGGGGGGGGGGGGGGGGGGGGAGGGGGGACGGAAGCGGAAGGGGGGGGGGGGGGGGAGGCGGCCGGAAGCGGGAGGCGGGGGGGGGGGGGGGGGGGGGAGGGGTTTGGGGGTAATAATTTTCAAGTTTGACCATGGGTATTTTCGTCCAATTTTTTTTTCTGGTATCAACTTGATACAAAAAAAAAGTTTAAGATATCAAGTTGAAAAACATGAATAGTTGAGGGTATCAAAGTGCAATTAAGTCTAAAAAAAAAATCTAACTTGTTTAGCCAAAGTTATAACTTTAAGTAAATATAATACATAAATATTTTCATTGTTTTAGGACATAAATGCCTTTTATATGTAGATTTGGATTAGAAATTTTTTTTCTTAACATACTTTATAGGTTATGATTACTTTTTTGTTTTAAATGTTTTGTATAGACATGTACTTGTAGGGATGAGCATTATTCGGCGGTTTTGGACTGAGAATGAGATTCTGTTAGGTTTGGAAAAAATTATGTTCAGTTTCCGTTTTGAAAACACTAACATTTTTTATTCGATTTCGATTTCACTTTTGAATTTTAGCCGAAAACTGAAAATAGAATAAGGCGTATATACAATTATTAAATAACCTAAAATTTATGCATTTTTTAAGACTTATACAATTATTACATAACCTCAAATTTATGCATATTTTATTATTAAAAATGTGTGTATACTTTGAAAACAATATTTCTATATATTTTTTTCAAGTCAAAATTTGATAATTTAACAATTAATCTAACTTTGGACCCACCTATAAAATAAAACAAACATATGTAACTTAACCACAATTTTAACTTTGAGGCCGAACCATTAGACAATAAAAATTAGTCCAACCGAATATACTGAATCGTTTATGACTTTATCAGTTTGGTTCGGCTTCGGTTATGGCTAATTTGAGTTCGATTTCGGCTTCAATTTTGGATTTTTAAAATTTTAATTTTATTCAGTTTTGACTATTTTGATTTGATTGAAACCGAATAAACCGAAAGCTTGCCGCTCATGTAATGTTATTCAACATTGACTATATTGTCTTTCTAGATTTTATTTTTTCTTCCCGTTTTAATTACAAAATGACAGACCTATGTGCTATATATATGTCTCGTCCGCTAATATGCGTATAATCTGAGAAAGGTCGAGATGTACTGAGTAACATTTTCTTGAAATGGTTGATAAGATCAATTGTGGTTACCTTCAGATGTTCTCTCAACTTGGTTATCATCGCATCCACGAACAGCCGAGGGCTGACATGGAATAGATCCATCACTGCGCTTAACCATACGTAGTTTAGTATGTCATTGCTTCCGACTATCAACGCGAATATGGACTTGGCCAGGTGCTCTCTGGCTCGAGCACGACCCAGTTGCTGCACTAGATCGGTGCGTACTGCTGAGAAGTAGTCTATCTGCTTGCTCAATGTGAGGCACTGACCCTGAAATAAGATGATGGCACATGCCAAGTGAACCAATGTACAATGTACTACATTACAATTACGCCATTTAGCTTCCAAAATATTTAGGTGATGCCATCTCCCATCATGTGGCATCTGACATCACAGATGACAACAGCTGACATGACAAATTCTAACCCAAAAAATTAATTATCCAATTTTTTTTTTAAATGTTAATGTTAATATTAATATTAATGTTAATGTTAATTTAATGTTAAGGTTAATCTTAATGTTAATTTAATGTTAATTTACTATTAATTTTAATTTTAATATTAATTTTATTGTTAAATTTTGCCATGGATCAGCTGTCATGTCAGCAACCATGTCATCTGCCACATAATGAGAGATGAAATCACCCAACTTTTTTGGGAGCCAAATAGCATTTTTGTAAAAAATTATATAATGGAATGAGAAGAAATTGAGTATTTTTATTCTAGCACCATCACAACCATATTCTTCTTGCAATGCGTTCTAGAGTTCTTTAGCATTTTTATGTTCAAAAAATATATCATATAATGACTCAGACAAAGCACTTAGAATTATGTGGAAACAATGGTAATTTTTTATAGGGGTTTTATATTTGACGGAGCTAGTGGATTTGGTCAATCCTACGTCAGACACGGTGTCGTCAGACACATTTAACATAGATGTGGTACCATCAATTGATGATACAAGTCATAGAGTAGCGAGCCAAAATATCATCTGACGCTGCCACCTCTTAAAGTAAGATCCAATAAAATTTTCAGGCTTGGCACTAGACGATTCACCAATACGAACCAATATGAAAGCTTAGATTAATAGAGTAATAGTTTGAATAAATTTTGTTAAATCAACCTTCATAAATATTCTTTAGTCTAAAATGTGTTGATCAACTTGGAATAGCAGGGTCAGATCCTAGTTAGCCAGCAGTGGTCCGTAAACTCTTAAATACCGTGTAGCTTAGGATTATTCACACCATTTGTAAGAAGGATCCTTTCGGCTATCCAAACTAATCTCTACTTTAAGATTTAGATTCAAAAAGAATTTTGTAATATCACTAAAATATTTTTTATAAGCTAGATTGAATCAAAATTGATCCCTAATGTCACAAATTATACTTATCATAACAGAGCTGAATCAAATATTTGTGATGTCACAGATGTAATAGCCTTTCTATTGGACTGCAAACAATAGTGTTTATTAACAGAATGTCAACAATGAATGTGCTAAACTTGTAGACTAATATAAGAACTCCTAGGTGTAAGTGTCCAACCGACGTGGGACTAAGTTTGGTTTTTTTTCCAACTTAAAAGAGTACAACAAAAAGAAGTTAAAATCAGCAAGCAGTAGGGTTTTTTTTAAAAAAAAGTTGGAAATTATGCAAAGGTTATAAATTACCCATAAAAGAGGATGAATATTTTGAGCATAGAGAGAGAGAGAGAGTTTACTAAATTTGTAGTGTCTAAAACTCCAGCGCCGGCCGAGGCAAAGTTGACACCTTGGAGGAATACTTGAGTTTTCATGGAATTATCTGGTATGGATAGGTAAGGTGGGGGAGATGGTACTCCAAGCATCTCAGCTGCATTGCATAATATTGGAAACATACATTAATATTAATATTGGTGTTATTTTTTAATTCTAATCTATTACTTAATTAGTTGCAAAGAATGTTCATGATGGAGAAATTAAGGGTCTGTTTGGTAACAGTATTTTCACCAGTTTTGAGGTATTTTTGAGCCGACCATTTATGAAAATCTTTGCTTGTTTTTTTTTTAGGCACTGGTTTTGGTCGCTCAAAAATCTTCTAAAATTGGTGTAATATAATTTTATGTGGCTTTATAAACAACCAAAATCGATAGTTGTGAAATTTTAATTATTTTATTCCTTTTGTATCCTCACCAAACATATATAATGAACTAAATTACGTGTAAGTAATTTTAATTATTTTATTCCTGAACGTATACAAATAATTTCAATAATTTTAATTATATTTAAAATTTTGACAGTCCTACTATAATGAACTAGTTACTTTCACAAGCGTTGTACGTAAAAAGAAGGAAAAAAAATCTACGATATTATTGAAACATATAAATTTAAATTATGTTAGAATATTTTAAATATAATTTGAATACATTTTAGGTATGATTTACCATAAATATATTTTTAAAATTTTGGATATGTGTTTAGTTATATAATATTTTTTAGTTAGTTTAAATATAATTTAAATTTTAAAATATTTTAGGATTTACACATGTTCATGTAGTTAGGAGGATTTTATGTTTTTTTTTTTCAACTACATAAGAAAACAACCACAATTAGGGTACTTAATTTATTTTTTATTTTATTTCTTAAAGTTTTTAAATAAATTGGTTGATAATATACATACCACTTAGTCGGCTTAATTTGGAGCCGGTTCTAAGCCGCATTATAACAGTAGAGATTAGGATAGTCAAAAGTACACTGCTGGCAATGGTTTTTGTAGTATCTTTATCAATGGCGTTAAAATTTACGGAGCTGCTGCTACGTTGTCCGCAGTTTGTAATCGCGGCCGTGACCGCCGGCTGACGTGGCAGCCACCAATTGGCTCCCTGCTATTTCCGGACTCCATCCGAATCAGGGGGTCAATAGTCGGCCGGCGGTCACGTCCACGATTACAAACTGCGAACAACGTAGCAAAGTAAGTCGAAGCTAGTAATTAAGGTAGGTACCTAGATAGTCAGCGGAGATCTTGCCATTGCTGAATCGGCCGGTGGGCCTGCCCCCCGGGTAGTCGACACCGTTGTGGGGATAGTTGGCCTTGGCGACGGACAGAGCCAAGTAGTCGTTGTTGCCGACCTCTGCCAACGAGTCCCCCACCACGTAAAGCCCCACAGGACGACGTCGACCCACCCCGGCGCTGCTAGCACCACAGTACCGGCCCCACAGGACCACCAAGCAGCAGCACACAACAGCAGCCATAATTGAGAGAGAGAGAGAGAGAGAGAGAGTACGTGTTGGTATTTAATGAGAATGATTTATAATCACTGGATTTACATATAAAGGTTAATCCATTGGTATTTATTGATAGAACTGAAAAAGCTAGCCGTTAGGAGAGATCTGTCCCAATTATTCTGTCCCAATTCTGTCCCCATCCCTATTATATATGGACCATAAAATTAGATAAGTGGATGGTGACTCACCTGTAATAGGAAGGAGGAACATCATAACCGGGACAGCAGATCTGCTCCCAAACCTTAGGTATTGTTTGGAAAGAGGGAAAAATGAGGGGAATAAAAATGCTGAAGGAAAAAATGAGAGAAAAATTAAATGTAGTGGTGTTTGGGAAGGGAGAGGGAACATGAGAGAGAATTTTGGGAAAAAAATTTATGCGGGTCCAGCTTAAAAATTTTCTCCGGATTGTGGGAGAAATTATCCAACTACCCTAAGAAAAGTTAGTATTATTTATAATTTAAAAGAATCAAGGATTGAATGATAATTATATCTAACTCCACAAACAAATAAAATATTATTTTTAAAATTTTTTTCCTTTACTTTTTGGTCATCCAAACAAGTGAAGAAAAAAAAAAAACTTTACCTTTATTTTACTATTTTCTATTTTCTTTTTCCTCCTAAAAAAATGTTCCCAAATACAGAGTTAGTGAAAAAAGAAGAAGCAAACTTTACGTTTAAACTTTACGATGGTTGACTTCTGTTGGCCATATATATTTTGGAGACCTAAACTTAAATTTTGAATGAAAAATTTCAAAGAATATGGAGTTCAAATCAACCGTCAGGACATGACTCGTACCCTCGTAATTTTTGAATATTATACGAAATCCTAAAACTAAACAACCCAAAGATGAAGAGTAAGCGATAGATAGTGTTGCGGAAACCGAGCAAGTGTGAAGGGGTTAGGTTAGGCAGTCGTGTGCTCAATCCAAAGTTCACACACGTCAAATGAGGCTACCTAGGCTGTTGAAGGAAAGCTGTGAGGGGGTTAGATGGATTTGTAACCGAATGAATAGGTAGCTACTATCCCTGGATAGAGTCAGAAAGACATGGATGAACGGTGTGCACGTCAATGACAAAGAAGTCCTACATACAATCCAATATACATAAATATTTAATATGCAACCAAAAGCATTTTGCTGTTTGAATCTTGAGAGACAGATCCGTTCCCCTAAAAAGAGAATAGACAATACAAAATACGAAAATTTCGTTAGGGTCTAGTTGTGCTAGAATATGCTTAGTTTGAGGGAAAAAATAAAATATCATTATTTATGATGATTACGGTAATAGTCGACATGTGAATATTGACGAAACTCGAATGCGTCGACTGTGCACAACGAATTTGGTCTCAATTTCATCAAATTTTACCGTAATGATATTTTTTCGAAAATTTGTGATTATTCTTCGAGCGTACTTCGGATCGCGATGAGAACGTGTGTTATTGAATGCGCGACGTCGAACTTGTCCTGCGTTATAAATGTCGTCCACTTCTGAAACCGTCAACCAGATCATCATTATTTTTCGTATTTATTATTTTTTGAATAGTAAGCGTCGTACTCCCAGATTAAAATTCTGGCCACGCCACTGAAGGGCGTAGAAGTAGAAAGAATTAATATTGAAAGTGTGAAGAGAAGAAGGGTTACATACAGAGTTGAGCTGTCGATCGACGTCTTCCGTCCTAATGTGGAACGCAAAGTAGGTAGGTGCACAAAGTGTGAGCCTACAGAGTTTGCTTGCAGGAGAAGAGAAGAGAAAAGAAAAGAGGAGGAAAGGAAGTTAATTTTGCCAGAAAAATTTTATAAAAAAATCTATATTTCTAATTTTGCTTTACAGGGCAATGCAACATAGAAAGCCAGGTCGGTCGATTGGCCAATGCAACAAAGAAGAAAAAAAAACTATAAGGGGCGTTTGGTATGCATAGGGCTGTAAAACCATTCAAACAGTTTATATTTGATTTGTGTTCGGCTCGGTCTTAGTTCGGATTAAGCTCGTTCGTGGACTAATCGATACCGAGTTCGACCGTAGGTTATTCGACTCGATCTTGTTCGCAAACAGGCTCGAGCTCGGCTCGGTTTCTCATATTAGGACTCTTTTTAGTATATGTTATACCTTTTTTAATAGATAGAAATACATTTTGTCTTAGAAATTTTACTTATTTTTTTGTTCTTTATATTAGGGTAAATTTATGATGTAAAGAACATAAGTAATTCAATAAAAAAAATCTGTAAAATTTGAAGAAACAGTGTGATAGTCTATACAACATGTTGAATAGGACTTTGACTCGAGCTTGATTCGTTCGAGTCTCTAATCAAATCGAGTTCAAACACCATTTTAGAGCTCGACTTTAAGCTAGGCTCGAATCAAACTCATTTGATAGTTAAGTCAAACCAAGCCTGAATACTCTTTGTTCGAGCTCGTTCGTTCGATTTTCAGTCCTAGGTATGCAGAATACTATATATAAAAAAAAGGTTTATATTTTCAAAAATCAAATTTAAAGTAATTAAATTTATTAAAAAAATATATTCTCATGTTTGGTGACTATATAATTATTCTCCAAAAAATGATAAAAAAAAGGAAAAAAATCCAAAAACAAAATAACGTCCAAAAGAAAGAAAAAAGTAACACGACAAAAAAAAACAATTAAATATGACAAAAAAAAAGACAAAAACAAGTAAAATAAAATAAATTAAATGAAAAAAAAAACTAAAATAGGACAAAAACGGCAAAAATAAATTAAATTTTCTAATTTTTCCATAATAATTAGCTAAAGTTCTCCTTGGGGTAACCTCACCCAAATGAAGGACTTTGTTACCAAATGAAGGATTTTACACACTTTCAGCCTTTCAGGCACTTTCAAGGCAACCAAACAACCCCCAAACAAAAACTCAAATTCCTAGATTATTGCAGTGTAATATAAACATCCAAAATCGATTTTTTTTGAGGGTTTATAGTTTTTTTTTTTTTTTTTTTTTACATTTATATTCTTACCATAAAAATATAACTACAAGTACTAATATCTTATCATATTTTTTTCTTTCTTATCTTGGTTTCTCTTGAGATCCCATCTGACGGTTACTTCCTCAAAAGTTGATTTTTTTTTTTAAATTTTGCGGTCCATTTGGTGTGGTATTTAATGCTTTGCTTTCAATATTTATGATTTACTACTTGCCAAACCATTTTATGCTTTCAAGTTATTTGAGTGTATAAGCTATTGTTTGGGTGGACAATGATATAGTTTTTTTTCGGGAGGACTTTTGGTTATATATGTGCATATAAGTAATTTTATTATTTTAAAAAAGTTACAAAACCGTCCGTTGATGAATTATCAAGCATGACTTAGATTGGTTTAGAAGTTTCTATTTAAAATCCTTCAAAATCGAATCCTTCATAATATGTACTTTAAAATACCTCGTAACCGCTCCCCCAATAATTGCCAAGCAAACCCAAGTCATATAAGATATGAGTTACAAATGTGAATAATACCCATGAAATGCCATCCACATTCTTCCCTGTTGTAGCTGTTGTATATTTGATATGTTAAGAGTTACTAGCAAATTGATCCAAAACTGACTTTGTATCTGCACTACAACAAATAATTGTCATACGAGAAATAAGGGATGGTATTTCCATTATAATTGTAAGTTAATTTATGTCAAAGTAAAATAATTATTTGTGTAGCCAAAAGAAGGACTTCATTATCAATTTTTTCATCTTCCACTATTTAAGGGGGCTTCAAAACGGCTCGAGATTGAGCCGTCTAAGCGTATGTATATCATGGAACTTTTTTTTTTTAGAAATTAGAGAAGGTAAAAATTTAAACTTTCTCTCATTTTCTTCCGGACAACAGAATAGTTTTTTTTTTTCTTCCGCATAACCGAATACCCCTCTCTTTTATTAACATATATCCATAACATAATTAAATTTAAATTAAATTTAAGTTAAAGTTCTATAAATCTTAATTAAAATATAAAACAAATTTTAATTTTAATTTAATATTTAAATTATATTTTGATAATATTTTATTTTACATGTCACTCATCTCACCTCTTTCAGCCATCAAATTGAGTAGCTTATGTGGTTCGATTGTGTTTTTCCTGCTTGCAAAGATAATCCATCAGCGTGTTAAGGGTCTGCTTGGATTGAGGGTTAAGATGGTTAAATAAAACGAAGTTAAGTGAGGGGGAAATAAAATCATGCTTGGTTTGAGGGTGGAGGTTTAGGAGGGAGGGTTATAGAGGGTTAAGTGAGAGTTTATTTCACCCTCTTTTGTCCATTTTTTTAACCCCAAAATCAGAGGGTTAATGAGGGTAATTGAGGGATTTTGTTTAAAAAGTCATAAATGTCCCTTATTTGTTTATAAAATATCTCTCTTTTTTCTCCATTTCTTCTTGTTCTCAACATGTTAATCTGCAGCTTCTGAAAATATTTTGACAAGTTCTAATTAAAATTTCAATCAAATTTAATTTCATGACATATGTAACAAGGTTATTTTGGTAACTATCATATTTTTATTAATCACCCTCTCACTTAAAATTTTCAATCCAAGCAAGAGTTATTAAACACCCTCACTTAACTCTCCCTCCAATCTAAGTAAGGTTCTATGTATTGACTCTACTCCCACTCGCTTAACTCTCTATCATTTAATCCTACTTAACCCTGCTTATTTTTTTCCCCTCATTGGTTCACGAAAAGAAAATGAATTCTCTTGTATTTTCCATGGGAATGAAAAAGTAGGATTCCTGTTACATTTCCTTTCCGTTGTTTGGTAAAACAAGAAAACTACCTAGGAAAGGAAAGCAAAATATAACAATGTTCCAATAATATTCTTACCTTTTAAAATAAAAATAATATTATAAAAATAACATTAATGGTAAAATAAGCAATGACACATGGTTACTTTTGTCATAACTTTTGTAATAAATGTTAGAAAAGAAGGAGGAAAAATCAATCCCATGGGTCTTGAGTGGAACCATATTTCCACCAATTTTTTCTCTTGTCAGGAAATTGATTTCCAGGTTTGTGGCTACCAAACAAAGAAAAGGAACAACTTTCCTTTCTTGGTTCCTTAAATCCGTGAACCAAACGAGGCCTAAATGTTACAACATCTGGGTGTGAGTCCTCTATCGATCATCTATTTAAAGATTCCATCGGCCTCTTTCCTGCGACCAAAACCAAATTGCCTCTGATAATGCTATTGTACGTAACGGCATCCGTCCATGCTGACCATCTCCTCGAACAGCTCAGAAGCGCTACACTCATCTTTCCTTGTCTGCAACGCGCGTTGGGTTTGGCATTCATCTTCCTGAATACGTCGATTGCCAAGTCCGTGTTTCCGCTCTCGCAGTGACCCTTTATTGAGAGTACTGTAAGGAAAAAAGTTATATCGCTGATGTTTTTAGTAGTATTGATAAGGCCTCTTGGGTAACCTCATACATCTTCATAAAGGTTACAATATTATTTCCCAACTTTCCATTTCCTACAAACAAAGCTGAGAAAGAAAGCTCAAAGAAATGAAGAATCACCTCTGCATGGAAGTGGCACTCCATCTGTTCGACAAAATGACAGCTGCCGAGACCGTCCCCGACGCCTCCACCTACAACATCCTCTTCACCTCCATTGCTCGTACGGACAAGAAGAACAGCCCCATCCTCCAACTTCCCGACCATCTTCTCCTTGCTCGACAAGCTCCTCAACCGTGCCGGCATCTCTCCCAACATCTTCATCGACTTCTGCGGCCGGTCCAACAATGTTGACCTCGGCCAGTGCCACCATCATCATCCTCAACTCTCAACTCTACGGCCTCTGTGTGAAGGAGACTTTCCGCGGCGCAGCCCAGTTGCTCGACAAAATGCCTCAGTCGGGTTTTTGTGCCAGACGTTGTATCTTACAATACTAATAAAGGGTCACTGCGAGAGCGGAAAAAACGGACTTGGCAACCGATGTACTCAGGAAGATGAATGCCAAACCCAATGTGGTCACTTACTCTACAGTCATCAACGCACGTTGCAGACAAGGAAAGATAAGTGGCGATTCCGAGCTTTTGGAGAAGATGGTCAGCAAGGGAATCCAACCGAATGCCGTTACGTACAATAGCATTATTAGAGGCCATTTGGTTCTTTGCCGCTGGAAAGAGGTTGGCGAAATATTTAAAGAGATGGTCGATAGAGGACGCAAACCAGATGATGTAACATTTAACACCCATCGGAAGGACGGGAAACTCATTGATGAGAGGGCTGAGCAGACTTATGTAAGTATTACTATATTTTGTGTTAATTTTAATATAACTTAAAAATATGCAAATAAATATTCATGTAGTTAGTAATAAGTACATTAGACATTATCAATTATGGAGTATCTATATTTTTCTAGGTCGAGTATCTTAGGCTTCGTCAGCGGACAACTGCTAGTGCACCTACAACAGGAGAGGCTGGTACTTCCTCAAAGCCCTCTTCAGCTCCGTCGGAGGACGAGCTGTGGATGACCGCCGCTGGTGGTCTCCAGAGGGGTACGTACTACGGTATGAGATCCTATGGCGCCATAGTTGCGACGCAGTCCTCTAGAGCCTCCGCTGCAAGTGTGCATTCTCCTACAACCCTCGCAGGAGTCTGTCCGAGTTCAGGAGATCGTTGACCGTCAGATTGAGTCTCTCCGTGATGAGATACTACGAAGGATGCAGGAGCAGCCCCCGTCTCAGCTGCAGCTGGACGATGCCACGCTCATCGCACGATTTGATACGCTCGAGCGCAACATCATGGAGCTCAGGGATATGACTGAGAGGACAGAGCACGCGTTACTGATCATAGAGTGTCGATGCAGCACAGCGTAACGGAGATGGAGGCATCACAACTGTCCATGGGCGAGAGGCTGACGTTGATGCATGATTCAATGGTTGATAGCAGTACGGGGCTGTTATCTACCATGGATTCATACAACCATCGACTAGCAGCGTTGGAGCAAATACGTCCTCCGAGTTCCCCTTTATCTTCACCGACACCACCGACGTCACTGTCTTCTTCATCGACACCGACTCCACCGACGTCATTACCTTCTTCATCGACGTCGGTGTCGATTTCATGGGACCAGTATGGGTTGTTCTTATCCCTGGTGCGCGGCGGTGTCCATCCTCCTCCAGATCCGTAGTAGTCCTAGTTAGGACAGTTTACTTGTCGTTTGTAGTTTTTCGGACTTTATTTCTTGTGCTTAGTTGTGTGGATATTTATTGCATTGATATGGACGACGAGATTTTCTTCAGACTCGATTTGTAATTCCAATGTGTCATTTTCTTCAAATTTTACTTTATTATTCGTGGTAAATGTATGTGAATTTATCAATGTTGAGTGTTCCACGAAGGGATCAACGAATCAAGGGAATTCAATGGAGGGTTGTTTCGGGTCTATTGGTATAAATTATGAATGAATAAACTGCAGGAAAACTATTCTGTTTTCTGTTTTTTTCCACTAGAATTTTGCAACGTTTAGCGACTACTAGTGACGTTTAGCGACGCGGTTAACGTCGCTGTTAGTCGCTGACTTCCTACAGTTTAACGACGTTCTGCGACTCTTGCACATGTTGTTGTTCGTCACTAAGAGCCGCAGTACGTCGCTAGTTTCAGCAACTTGTACTGACTCTTGCCAACACACAATTCGTCGCTAAATTTGCGACAATATGTCATTAAACGTCGCTAAAACTACGACATAGATACGTCGCTGAAAAACGTCGCTTGCGACGTTTTGATAGTCAGCAACTTCATGAAACGCGACTAACTTTGGACGTCGCCAATTAGGTCACTGATAGCAATTTGCGACATTTTTTTCCCAATTTAACGACGATTCTAAGCGTCGCTAATATGACTTATTTTGGTAGTGCAATTTGACAAGTTTGGCATACAAATTAGAAGAAAAATGAAAAATCTTTCTTACTGTCAACTAAATGATTCGGGTCTTATACATATATTTTTGTTTTACAACAGATCGAAAAAAAATGTGGATGGATTTTCAGCCATTTACAGGTTGCCAGCCCCCTAAAAAATTTTACATAACAGGTGAAGCTGACAATTTAGCCTGAATGGGAATGCAGAATCTCCATGAAGAACTGTCTTAGGAGAGTCACAAGACCTGCAAAGATCATTTGGAAAATTTAGCAGACTTTCTTCTAACAATTCGTATGGATATCCAGACAGAAAACTAAATGAATACCCACTAAAACAGTCGCGAATTAATGTAACCATGTTACTAATGAAAAACAAACTAGTAAACATGGATTATTACAAATTTAAGAATGAAACTGTATTATACATTCAACAGTATGAACTTAGAAACTAGTCATCTAGGTTTCATAGCATGAACCTCTCCTGCTCATAGCTATGTTGGCTAGAAATTTGGCATCATCATAGGGTGGACGTTAGGTCGAGAAATCGACGGACGGTCATGAGAACAGTCAATTCTTTTATGGTACCTTCTTATGCTCCATAATAGACCCCATTTTGATGGGAGAAAGCTTGGATGATGATGACCATTAAACACTCGTACTGATTTTCTTGTAGAACATATGAGTTCTCACTTCGATAGTTCTTGACACACTTAGACATGATGAGAAGTTAATATGACTATTGTGTATATATATCATGGTTCGCTGTATCGGCCGATGTTGATACGATACATACCGATTTTGGCATGTCTCGATTCGATACAGGACTTTGGGGTCTCTTTCCCGATCAATTCAGCAATTTTTTTTTTAAAACGAAGATAGAAGAATGAAAAAATAGTACCAAACACAATGATTCAGTTGTGTCAAATATTGACAATGTTACAGTATGTCGATAAGATTTACTATCAATAAAGTACTATTTATTGATTCAACTAAAAGTAAGATAATAAATAATAAATTTTGAATTATGAAATTCAACATATCTATAAATTCACAACATTCATCTATATTATACTAAATATTACTCCATTTAAGATTAACAAAAAAAAATATAATATACCAAATTATGTCTAATGTATCAAATATTTTGTACCCTTTTAAACTACTTTCTATCATTGAGAACATGATACTCCGATCCAAAATAGTTGATACTGCATATATTGATACCCACAGGAAGGGTTCACCGATTCTAATACTGATATTGCGAACCTTGGTATATATAAAGTCTTTCATCTGAAACAAAATGGCGGGAAGAAATTCCCCTGGTCTTCCATTAGTAATTAATACATCAAGTTTAATGATGATATTATGGAAACAAAAGGTAAAGGCTTTATATGATTTCATAAACAAGCAATTAATCTTAATATTGTTTAATAATAATGAAGATACTGTATATTTATATAATTTTCATCAAAATTGCTCTTTATATTATGGAAGTAGAAAATCACCAGCATGAAATAGCACCAAAACTAAAGGGTTCATCCCAATTCTTTGTGGTCAGCTACATGAATCCTTCACTTCCTATTCGGCTATAATGAGGGACCAACTTGTTGGAGTGGGTGGGGTTCCCAACCTATGTGGAGAAGACCCCGGAGTGCGACGAGCGCCATCTGTGTGTCAGAGAAGCTCGGGGAGGTGACGAGGCCATTCGGAGACGAAGAAGAAACTCGGGAGCCACATTTGTACATTCTGGAACAGGGGAGGCAGAATTCTGTCCGAATTCTGCCCCCATACAGAATTCTGCCCGAATTCTGCTTTTTGGTTCCAGAATGTAGGTGGTAGGTTCTGGTTGTCCGACACAGAGTTCTGGCCGAACTTTGTGTCGTCGGGGCTGAGCGGAAATTTGGGGTGATTCTTCACCATTGGATCTAATCAAACGGTCCAGGTTTGTTGCAAAATTAGGGAGTTAAGTTGGAATTTCCAAACCCTAATCCATTGTAACACAATGGTAGAACATTGAAGAAAAGAGGGAGAAGGAGGCAAGAGTGCCATTACAACTTCGGGAGAGAAGACGGAGGATTGAAGGTCGTTTTCGAAGGAGATCGTGTTTCGGGTAATCTCTACTCGTCGTTCTCGCTCTTCGTAGCCTTGTAATCATTGTTCTTACTTCTGAGTGTTGTGGGGATCCGATTTGGATCGGGAGGAGTTTGTAGAGGGTGTAATTCTTCTATTCCATTAGTGGAGGCTTCTCAGGGTTGGACTCCGATCGTCCCGTGGTTTTTCCCGCAAGGATTTTCCACGTCAAAAATTCTCTGTGTGCGTGGATTGTTTTGTGTGGTTGTTTTTGGGTTCGTGCGTTTGTATTGCTCGGTCCTCTCGCAGGTACTCTCCGGTTTGGGGAAAGGTTTCCGCACTTCTTTCCCAACAGAGTGGTATCAGAGCCTGGTTCTGGAATTCAGAAGGAGTGTCAGTAGTTGACAGAGAAACCAGAGAGGAGAGATGGACGCGAAGCCGGTGCGCATGGTGAATCTTAATGACACAAACTATCATTATTGGCGGAGCAAGATGAAGGATTTGCTGTTTGTCAAGAAGCTGCATCTACACGTGTTTGCATCCGAGAAGCCCAGTGATAAATCCGAGGAGGACTGGACATTCGAGCATATACAAGTGTGTGGGTACATACGGCAGTTTGTTGATGAGAACGTGTACAACCACGTTGCCAATATTGAGCACGCAAAGATGTTGTGGGATAAGCTGGAATCCTTGTATGCGAAGAAGACCGGGATAAACAAGTTGTTCCTGATCCGAACGATGATGGGTCTGCGATACAAGGATGGGGCGTCTATTTCGGACCACTTGAGTGAGTTCCAGGGCGTGGTTGACCAGCTATCTTCTATGGGAGTCAAGTTCGACGACGAAGTTCAGGGACTGTGGCTGCTGTGTACTTTGCCAGACTCGTGGGAGACCGTACGAGTATCTATGATCGCTTCTGCTCCAGAGGGCGTGGTCAGTCTGGAATTTGCCAAGAGCGGGGTGCTGAATGAAGAGATGCGGAGACGTTCTCAGGGACTTCATCAACATCCCACCACTCAGAGGCATTGGTTTCAGAGAGCCGCGGAAGGGGCAAAAGCAGGGGTCCAGGTGGTGGCAGAGACAAGAGCAGGGAGAAGTCCAAAGGTCGGTACGAGGACTCAGAGTGTTACCACTGTGGCAAGAAGGACCATATCAAGCGGAACTGTTTCGCTTGGAAGAGAGAGAAGAAGGGCGACAAGGGGAAGCAAGAAGAGAACACTACAGCGACGGCCTCGATGCATGGAGGCGATGTGATCATCGTAGGTGATGAGGTCATTACAAACCTCGCCTGCGATGACAATTCTTGGCTGGTGGACTCAGGGGCTTCAGCACATGTATCTCACAACAGGGCACTATTTGCCACTTACACAACAGGCGACTGTGGAGTGTTGAAGATGGGCAATGGAGATGTGTCGAAGGCGGTTGCCGTTGGAGATGTGCATTTGAGATCGAAGACGGGTGCGGTTCTTGTTCTCAAAGATGTTCGTCATGTCCCTGATATCCGTTTCAACCTGGTGTCGGTTGGAAGGTTGGATGACGAGGGATTCTTCAGTCTCTTCGGGAATAGTCAGTGGAAGCTTTCCAGAGGTTCGATAGTGATTGCCAGAGGAAGCAAGAAGTCCAGTCTCTACTATATGGAGGGGAGCGCACAGGGGGCACAGGAGGTGAACGCAGTCAGTGATGCGTCTACTTAGTTGTGGCACAGGCGGCTCGGCCATATCAGCGAGAAGGGGATGAGCTACTTGGTGAACAAGAAGGTGATTCCGGGGCTCAAGTCTACAAAGTTGGAGAAGTGCACGCACTGTTTAGCTGGGAAGCAAAATAGGGTGTCTTTCCAAAGTCACCCAAGTTCGAGGAAGCCGGCGTTGCTCGAGTTGATTCACTTGGATGTCTGCGGTCCTATGAAGGTAAAATCTCTTGGTGGTGCTTCTTACTTTGTAACTTTTATTGATGACTGTTCCTGGAAGGTTTGGGTCTATGCCTTAAAGATCAAGGATCAGGTGCTGCCTACTTTCAAGGAGTTTCAGGCCTCTGTTGAAAGGGAGACGGACAAGAAGTTATTGTGTGTTCGGTCCAACAATGGCGGCGAATACATCGGTCCCTTTGATGCGTATTGCAGAGAGCAAGGGATACGACACCAGAAGACTCCGCCCAAGATACCTCAGCTCAATGGTGTAGCGGAGCGCATGAATAGGACACTGATGGAGAGGGTGCGGTGTTTGCTGTCAGAAGCAAACTTGCCGGGCAGTTACTGGGATGAGGCTCTTCTCACAGTTGCTTATGTTATTAATTTGTCTCCCAGTGCTCCTTTGCAGGGTGATGTGCCTGACAAAGTATGGTACGGCAAAGAGCCGTCATACAATCATCTGCGGGCGTTTGGTTGTAAGGCCTTCGTGCATGTACCGAAGGACGAGAGGACCAAACTTGAGCTGAAGACGAGGCGATGCATCTTTGTCGGCTATGGTCTGGATGAGTTTGGCTATAGACTCTACGACCCGGTGGAAAGAAAGCTCTACAGAAGCAGGGACATAGTATTCGTCGAGGATCAGACCATGACCAACACTCAGGATTCCGAGACGCCTTTTGAGGCTGAGGAATTGCCTGAGTTAGAGTCATTTCGCTTCTAGCAGTTTCCAGAGAACATCGCAGAGGATCCAGTTATGGGGGAGCCAGTACATGGAGTTGCTCCCAACCTTGATCATCAGCCTGCTGATGGTGGTCAGGGTATCCCTCAGGAGGATGAGCATGCCAAGGAGGCAGTTCCTGAAGGGGAGGAGGCTGTTGGTATACAGCCAGCACCAGTGGTTCCTTTGAGGAGGAGTGACAGGGATCGTCGACCATCTACGAGATACTCACCGGATGAGTATGTGCTATTGACTGACGGGGGAGAGCCCGAAAGCTTTGCAGAGGCTATGGAAGACGAACACAGGCAGGAGTGGATGGAGGCCATGCAGGAGGAGATGAGTTCCTTGCACACCAATTCCACTTATGAGCTGGTGCGGTTGCCAAAGGGCAAGAAGGCTTTGAAGAATCGATGGGTGTTCAGAGTGAAGCAGACGGATGATGCTACTCGCCCTCGATACAAAGCGAGGCTGGTAGTTAAAGGCTACGGTCAGCGGAAAGGCGTGGATTATGATGAGATCTTTTCGCCTGTCGTCAAGCATTAGTCTATTCGGGTGGTGCTAGCATTAGCAGCCAGTCTCGACTTGGAGGTCGAGCAGATGGATGTGAAGACGGCATTCCTCCACGGTGATCTTGAGGAGGAGTTGTACATGGAACAGCCAGAGGGATTCTGTGAGAAGGGCAAGTCACATTTGGTCTGCCGGTTGAGGAAGAGCTTGTATGGTCTGAAGCAGGCTCCGAGGCAGTGGTACAGGAAGTTCGAGTCGTTTATGGGGGAGCATGGTTATGCACGGACGACGTCGGACCACTGTATATTTGTGAGGTATTTTGCCGATGATGATTTTATTATTTTATTGCTCTATGTTGATAATATGCTATTAGTGGGTCGGAATGCCACTAGGATAGCGGAGCTGAAGCGCCAACTGGGTGCGGCCTTCTCTATGAAGGATTTGGACGCAGCGAAGACTATTCTTGGGATGGAGATCAGCCGAGAGAGAGAGAGTCCAAGCTGCTACACTTGTCCCAAACGAAGTACATTCACCGGGTACTTCAGCGTTTCGGGATGGACGGGTCGAAGAAAGTGAGTTCCCCTCTTGCGGCTCACTTTAAGCTCACTGAGGAGCAGTGTCCATCTACCGAGGACGAAAAGGAAGATATGGAACGGGTTCCATATGCCTCAGCTGTGGGAAGCCTTATGTATGCCATGGTGTGTACGAGGCCAGATATTGCTCATGCAGTTGGTACGGTTAGCAGGTATATTTCAAATTCTGGAAGGGTACATTGGAGTGCGGTCAAGTAGATTCTACGATATCTTCAGGGCACTGCTGGTTGGAGACTTTCCTTTGGTGGTGACGAGCCGAAGCTGGTTGGGTATACCGACGCTGATATGGCTGGAGATGTAGACACGAGGCGATCGACTTCGGGCTACGTGATGATGTTTGCGGGAGGAGCGGTGTCGTGGCAGTCGCAGTTGCAGAAGTGTGTTGCCTTGTCGACGACAGAGGCAGAGTACATTACGGCGACGGAGGCTTGCAAGGAGCTGCTGTGGATGAAGAAGCTGCTGCAGGAAATGGGACTGAAGCAAGAGCAGTATACTTTGTTTTGCGACAGTCGGAGTGCTATTCACCTTGTGAAGAATCAGACGTTTCATAGCCGGTCCAAACACATCGAGACTCGGTATCATTGGATACGGGATGTGGTTGAGAAGAAGGACGCGGAGCTTGAGAAGGTTCATACAGATGACAACGGAGCTGATATGTTCACGAAGATTCTACCAAGGGGAAAGTTTGAGTACTGCAGGCAGATCGTCGGGATGACGACCTCCTCCACATAGTTGTGAAGGGGGAGATTTGTTGGAGTGGGTGGGGTTCCCAACCTATGTGGAGAAGACCCCGGAGTGCGACGAGCGCCATCTGTGTGTCAGAGAAGCTCGGGGAGGTGACGAGGCCATTCGGAGACGAAGAAGAAACTCGGGAGCCACATTTGTACATTCTGGAACAGGGGAGGCAGAATTCTGCCCGAATTCTGCCCCCATACAGAATTCTGCCCGAATTCTGCTTTTTGGTTCCAGAATGTAGGTGGTAGGTTCTGGTTGCCCGACACAGAGTTCTGGCCGAACTCTGTGTCGTCGGGGCTGAGCGAAAATTTGGGGTGATTCTTCACCATTGGATCTAATCAAACGGTCCAGATTTGTTGCGGGATTAGGGAGTTAAGTTGGGATTTCCAAACCCTAATCCATTGTAACACAATGGTAGAACATTGAAGAAAAGAGGGAGAAGGAGGCAAGAGTGCCATTACAACTTCGGGAGAGAAGACGGAGGATTGAAGGTCGTTTTCGAAGGAGATCGTGTTTCGGGTAATCTCTACTCGTCGTTCTCGCTCTTCGTAGCCTTGTAATCATTGTTCTTACTTCTGAGTGTTGTGGGGATCCGATTTGGATCGAAAGGAGTTTGTAGAGGGTGTAATTCTTCTATTCCATTAGTGGGAGGCTTCTCAGGGTTGGACTCCGATCGTCCCGTGGTTTTTCCCGCAAGGGTTTTCCACGTCAAAAATTCTCTGTCTGCGTGGATTGTTTTGTGTGGTTGTTTTTGGGTTCGTGCGTTTGTATTGCTCGGTCCTCTCGCAGGTACTCTCCGGTTTGGGGAAATGTTTCCGCGCTTCTTTCCCAACACAACTCAACGAAATGTTGAATAATATGGTGGAATGCTTTAGTCTTTAAAAGAATTTCAGTCAAGACATGTTTGGTGGTTACTGCAAAAAGAAAAGAAAAAACATATCCATACTGAAAGCATATGGTGGAGGGACCAAATAAACCTCACCTCTACTTCAATTAAGTTTGTAGAAGCCTTAGTCGCCAACAATTCTACAATAAAATTAGGTGGGTACGGATCAAGTACCATAAACATTGACATAGTTTCATAAAGAAGAGTGCAAACTATAAGAAAACTTAAGGAGCTTGCGACGTTGTCTTTTAGTTTTCATCATACCTTGTTCAGATGGAAATTTAGATCTGGAACAAAAATACCAACTCCTCTTCGGTTAAATTTGCCACTGCATTATTACAGTGGCCAACAGTCCTGTGGAGAAGATTATAATGCACAGACCAGCTTTATTTATCAATGGCTTTCACAAGAGAAACAACTTGTTAGCAAACTAAAGAGCAACATTACCCATCAATCACAAGTTCCTTCTTTTCCTGCAATTTTAGCATCCTTTCATCAATGGTATCCTCAATTACAAATCTCACGATCCTACATATAATAAACAATGGATTATGATAAGAGGCAGAGATATAGGAAGTTACATCAGGTAATCATATAAATACCTAATTGGCTTATGTTGTCCAATACGGTGGACTCGGTCTTCAGCCTGCCATTCAGTAACTGGATCCCAGTATAGGTCCATGAAGAAAACCTAGGTTAATGCATAGGTAGTGATTCATTAGAAACAACAAGCTACACAAGGGTGCAAATATTCATATCATTGTTGTGCCAACAAATACATGTGGGGAGGAGCAAGAAGTAAAACAATCTTTTTGTTTACTACATAGCATGACAGATACATAAAGATTCACGTTCAATACATATTAGAGCATCATTAGTAAGGCTCATCCCATTTTCTAGATTCTAGATTTAGAATGTAGGATTTCATTTTGTAGAATAGTAAGTCTCATCTCTAGTTCTAATTTCTACAGTTTCGGTCCCATTCCACCCATAGGTGCTAAGGGTTGGGCCTCCCGATTTCTAGATTCTAGATTGTAGGAACTCATTTTGCAGAATAATAAGTTCCAATTTGGAGCCCAATTTTCCAGATTCTAGAATTTACATTATTTTTTTTCACATCCATTTTTGACCACACAATCTTTGGGACCGGAGCTCACTTTATCATTTCCTACTATTCTCATACAAATCCAACTCATCCTACATTTACCTTCTTCTTTTTTAAATTTGGGACCCCAAATTGCATTTGGGAGTCCCAACTACTAATGATGCTCTTAGAAGCTCAATCTTTCACAAAGTTGATAAATGTACAAGTTTGCTGCCTAAGTACTTCCCCAGTAACAGATAAGCATATACTGGTTTAAGGAACTGTTAGTTTCAGGTTGCAGCCTAAGTACTTCCCCACAACATAAGAAATACAGAAGAAATTTAGTGACCTCAACCATTGTCAAAAAAGTACGAGGAGAATTCATTGCTCACGTATGATGCTACTGTCAGATCAAGAGCAAATCCTTCAACTTTCAGACTCATAAGCAAGATTCTGCAGTCCCCATCTTCAGTGAATGTTTTTATTGCTTTCTGTCTCTCAGGAAGAGCCATGCTTCCTAGTAACTTAACATATTTGACGCCAGACTGCCAAAAAGTTGACAAGTTTCAGTTACTTGAGTTAAAGCATGGCTCTTCACCACTTCCATAACCGAACAGGCAATGTCTTTAGCTCACCTTGTCGAGGGAGGAACTAATACAGTCCAAAAATGATGTAAACTGGCTGAATGCTATTCCTTTGGCTGAACCGTCACTTTCAACCATGTTTCTTATCTCTTCCCTCTATTAAACAGAATAAAAAGGTATTAATCAAAACTATTAAACAGAGAAATTGAAGAATGTCCCGTAAGCATAAAAGAAAGGATAAGGAAGACAATTCTCCCTACAGTCATAATGTCAATTATGATTAAAAAAACACGTCGTTGTGTTTGTTCTCTCTAATTTTGTTGATTTTTGTTGCTTTAACAAATTGGTATCAGAGCTTTTGGTTTTTGGGTTTTCTGATCACGGCTTCAATGTCTTCATCAACAAAATTTGACATTGATAAGTTTAGCGGCAATATAAATCTCAGTTTATATAAGTCCGGATGGTGGTTGTTCTCACGCAATAGAACCTGAGAAAATCCTATTCAGGAAATCGAAGAAGCCAGATACCATGTCCTATGAGGATTGGGATGAGATGGATGATAAAGCCCTTTCGGCCATTCTGTTATGCCTCCTATCGAAAAACATTCTTTATGCCTATAGAATGTTTGGGAAGTTCTCATGAAGAAGACGGCAACTTCGTTCTGAAGCAAAGGCTCCACACCTTTCGTATGGAGAAAGGTATTCCTATTAAATCTTATGTCAGTGACTTCAATTCAATCATTACATTCCTAGTAGTGATTCTAATCAAGCAGTAATTCTAATCAAGGTGTTAGTCTCTTTATTGATAGAGGAAGGACAGAGGGGAGATGTTCGGAAAGTAACAACGTATAACAAAGTTAAAATCTAGGCACATTGATATGATCTGCAACTACTGCAAGAACGGTACATAAAAACTGATTGTTGTACATTGAAGAGCAAACAGAAGTATGCAGAAATTTGCCAAGAAGCCTCAGACCAGTGAAGTTAATGTTGTAGAAGAGGATTTTTCTAATTTGCTTTGGAGCCGATGACAGTCATATTTCAGGATAATTTGATTCTTGACTCAGGATGCTCCTACCACATGTGCCCCCGCTGGGATTGGTTCTCCATATATGAAGAATGATGCTTCATGCAGAACTACTGGATTGGGAACTGTTTGAGTAAAGATGCACGATTGAGTAGTGAGGACTCTGTCAAATGTCAGGGTACTCTTGAGGCTAATGGGTGAAAGCATATAACTGAAGATGGAGTCATGAACATTATTTAATGTGTTGCTAGGAGTACCCAAATAAAATGTACATTTATTGATGTATTATCATGTGCCCTTAGGGCACATGTTAACATCACCCTTTTAAAAAGGCAAGAGGATTGACAATTTGCATTTATTGCAGTGTTCGAGAATTACTATTTCAGCTGCAGTTTTTTCATCTTGTTGGGATTGATTGATATGTTTTATTGATAATCTCATAAGCTTTCTATAGCCTTTACATGATGGAATATCAAATGGAATATCCTGTGGCATATTCTAGCATCCCAAATATGTCCTTAGGATATTCTCATACTAAATATAATATATTCTCTTACTAAATATATCAACACTCCCCCTCAAGATGGGCGAAAAATATTCACTAAGCCCATCTTGTCACATCCTCTCATCATGCTGATAGAGCTAAGCCCCTTGGTCAGTCCGTCTGCTACCTGATCTTTGGTTGAAACGTAGTCCAGCTCTAGTAGTCCACTATCCAGCTTTTCTTTGATGAAGAATCTGTCAATCTCGATATGCTTGGTCCTGTCATGCTGCATTGGATTGTTGGCAATACTAATAGCTGACTGGTTGTCACACCAAAGCTTTATCTTGGCTCCCTGATCCAACTTTAGCTCCGTCAGCATATTCTTCAACCACAATAGCTCTGTGACTCCCAAGGCCATAGCTCTATATTCTGCTTCAGCTGTTGATCTGGCCACCACTGACTGCTTCTTACTCCTCCAAGAGACCAAGTTGCCTCCTACAAATATGCAGTATCCCGATGTGGATCTCCTGTCGTCAGCACAGCTAGCCCAATCAGAATCACAATAGCCCTCGATGCTCACATGATTATTTTTTCTAAAAATCAGTCCCTTCCCGAGGGCTCCCTTCAAGTACCTCAGAATCTGGTGCACTGCGTCCATATGACCCTTCCAGGGTCATGCATGTAGCGGCTCACTATGCTGACCGCAAAGCTGATATCAGGTCGAGTGTGGCTCAAGTAGATCAACTTGCCCACCAATCTCTGATATCTATCCCGGTCAACTGGTTCTCCAGCTTCAGCATCCAGTTTGAACTTCTGGTCTAATCGGTTTCGTAGCTGGTTTGCATCCCATCATCCCTGTTTCCGTAAGCAGGTCCAGTGCGTACTTCCTTTGAGAAAGGACGATTCTCTCTGTATCTCGAGCAATCTCAATCCCAAGGAAGTATCGAAGAGGGCCAAGATCCTTCACCTTGAACTCCTTGCCAAGCTTCCCTTTGAGTTGGGCGATCTCCTGTTCATCATCGCCTGTGATAATCATATCATCTACATATACCGCAAGCATGGTGATGTAGCCTCCACTTCGTTTGAAGAAGACAGTATGATCAACATTGATCTGCTGATATCTCATCCCTATCATTGCTCTCCTGAACCTGTCAAACCATGCTCGAGGAGACTGCTTCAGTCCATAGAGGGACTTCTTTAGTCTGCAGACCTTGCCTTCTGTCTGTTTGGTGCCGAATCCTGGTGGTATCTCCATGTACACCTCTTCCACTAGATTTCCATGAAGAAATGCATTTTTCACATCTAGTTGGTATAGATTCCACCCTCCATTGGCTGCCAGGGAGATCAAGGTCCTGACAGTGCTCATCTTCGCCGCTGGTGCAAAAGTCTCGTCATAGTCGATACCCTACGTCTGACTGTATCCTTTTGCAACCAGTCGAGCTATGTAGCGCTCAACCTGTCCATCTGGGTTCTGCTTCACAGTGAAAACCCATTTGCATCCGACTGCTTTTTTCCCTTCTGGCAGTCTTACCAGCTCCCAAGTGTAGTTCTTCTCAAGAGCTCCCAACTCCTCGTGCATCGCCGCTTTCCACTTTGAATCGTTATTGGCAACCTGTCAATTGTTAGGTACAGTAATACTATCCAAAGATGCTATAAATACTCCATGAGAAGAAGAGATATGATCATAAGAAACAAACTTAGCAAGATCCCAACCATATTTGTCCGGAAGATTTTTCGCATTACTGCGAGTAGTCCTTCGTGTAGATAGTGGTGTGGAAGAAGTAGGAGGAATGATATCACCTGAGGAGGATGGTGGTGTAGATGAGGGGGGATGGTGGTGTAGGTGTCTCAGGAGAAGGGACAGACGCAGGCAAGGGACTTAGCACTGGCACTGTAGGTACTGGTCCTGCAGTTTGTTTCTCTCTCCTGCTGTAGGTAAGTAACTCCCCATGAGTCGTAGGACTAACACTTCTCATCTTCTCCCCCTGTTCCGCTTCACCTTCATGTTCCTTCTCAACCGTGCCTCTATGCCAAACTTCTAAATCGGTTACCACCAAGTTCTCCATCTCCCCCTCTCGCCTTATACTGGTAGTATTAGGCGTGTTGTGCGAAGTTCCCTCCTGGAGGTAATATGGCTTATGCTCCCGGAAGTGGACATCCATACTAACAAATTTCTTCTTCTCCACTGGATTCCAGCACACATACCCCTTCTGAGTCGCTGAGTAGCCCACGAAGATGCACTTGACCGCTCTAGGGTCAAGTTTTCCAACTGATGGTCTGTTCCTTCACAAAACACACACACCCGAACACCTTCAGTGGAAGTATCCTACTATTATTGCCTTGTAATACTTCACATGGGGACTTCCATCCCAGGACTTTTGAAGGCATCATGTTGATAAGTTAAGCTGCTGTCAACACTGCATACTCCCATAGATTTTGTGGGACATTCATGTCGATCATCCAGAAGGTGTCGGTTCTTCCTTTCTGCTACTCTATTTTGTGCTGGTGTGTATGCACAAGTGGTCTGATGCTGTATTTCGTGTGCTGACAAGTACTTTACAAGCGTCTTGTTGGTATACTCCGTTCCATTGTCAGACCTCGGTACCTTCACCACTGCATTGTACTGAGTCTGGACATGTTTATGAAAGTCTCGAAAACAAGCAAATACATCACTCTTATTTTTCATCAAATACAGCTAGGTGACACGAGATGCACAATCAATAAAGGAAACTGTCACGACCCGATCCCAATTTAATGGGTCGAACCGGACCATGCCCAGCCTGCACCGTGGTGAGACGGCGGCAGTAAGCTGTTCCATCGCAGGTATTCACAACAACACAAGTACATTTGTCACAACTGTTCTATTCGGAATTGAAACTTTATTTGATAAAATATTCAGAAATACAACTGGAAGGGAAATGCTGAAAATAAAACTACAAACTCCAAATAAAAGAAAAATGCAGAAAAGGGAAACTATCTAAGCATCAGGTTCAGCAGTCCCAGGATCAGCGTCCTCCAAAGACGGCTCCGGTACCGTCGCAGGGTAGAGAACCGGATCATAATAGCTATTATAGTATAGCTCGTCATCCTCAGTGTTACCTAAAATGTTGTCTCCAGTCAGGAGGGAGCAAAGTACATTCATGCTAATTTTAAACAGTTAAATAAGAAATAGAATCATGCAGTTCTAAACAGTTTTAAAACAGGTTTGTTACAGTAGAAATCAGTGATTTGAATAGGTAATGACATATGACCGGCTTGGGTTTGTTACAGGAGGATACAGCTTATCCCCGTGTGTATGAGGGGTAAGCCAATAGTTACAGTAGTTACAGTAGTTTGGATGTGGTCATACTCATTACACTACTCCTCCAGTCCCCAATAGTTACAGTAGTTACAGTACAGTACTCTCGAAGAGAGTTTCGTGTTTGAGTCGTGGTTTAGACATGCAGTAAAACGATTAAATAAATAACTGTAAACTAACACAAACTATACTTGCCTCAGGAAAATGACTGGAGAGATGAGTTGGTACCGAGGAGGAACGTCAGGTGTATCTTCGAGTTCCTACAGTTGAGAACTCGACTTAGAACCTTGAATAACCAGGCTAAGTGTGCTAGTTGTAATCTCTAGTAGTAAGTCCTAGTCAGGTTTTAATTGTTATTAAGCTACAGCTATCGATTACGTCGCATGCTACGTGCGTTGATTAACCCGGTTAATTTGATTATTTGGAAATATTAACAAGAATCAATTAACTTTGGAAAACTTTGTGTTTTTGTAATATATTTATAAAAATATAGTTTCTTATAGTGATAAATCATGAACTAGTTATTTACTAATATTTTTATCCATTTAATTAATTCTTAATTAATTACAAAATGATTACGTTCTAACTACGATTATACGTCTAATCAAAATACCACCCAAGATCAACATCCACCCAGAAAATAAAGTAAAACATACGCTAAACAATACATGGGCACAGCTAATCATCCTAGAGTTATGGGCTTATGCCCGGTACAATTCTTTTTACATAAAATAAGAGGAACGATTTAGTTACTAAATAAAATGCAGTAAATAAATAACTATAATAAATAGCTTAAACATTAAATAAAATAATTTAAAATAAAAGTTGGAGTCTCAGACTCGGTCCATCATCAAATCTAGCTAATACCTCAACGCCCGGTCGGACCGGTGCGTTTGCATTTCGCTAGGGCCCACAGACCGGTACGGTCGTCGCCCGAAAATCAGTTTTAAATTCATTATTCCGAAAACCAATTTTGAAATCAAATTAAATAAAGTTTTGTAAAAATTTGGGCAGCATTTCCTCTATTTCGGGACAACCCAAAACTGGGAAATGCGCCACAAAACCTGCAATTGTTCCAACCAAATAATAATCCCGAAAATATAACCACTGCAACAATTTTCCAAACCACCAGAACCTTCCCGAAATACCCGGGAAATCCGAAATCAACCAACACATAAAAATCTCAGCAACCACATCACAAAAATCTCGCAAACCAACCACACCAAAAGCTAACGTAGCTAACCGAATCTACTACGTAGCTAACCGGATTTCCCAAAGGGAAACCGGGGACCGATTATCATCATAGACTCTACGGGAGGGACGAACTACTGTGATTAACAGAGATTACCAAATTTCCGTTGGCGGGGAGCCGCAGGAAGAACTTGGGGAGAGCCGAAACAACGTTCGGACAACGCTGGATCGGGTGCACGGAATCGCGGATCTGGACAGCGGGGAGAACTCCGCGGATCTGGACAGCGGGGTGCGCCGCGAAGCGCTGGAAAGGGGCGCACGGCCAGGGGATGGTCGACGCGGGAACGGGGCAGCGCCGGGAGCTGCCGGAGAAGAAACCGCGGGAGAGGGGACAGCGCCGGGGCGGACGGCGGAAACTTCGCCGGAAGGGCGCGGACCAGAGGGCGGCGGAGAGGGTCGCCGGACCAGCGGCGCGAGAGGGTCGCCGGACCAGCGGCGCGAGAGGGTCGCATGCGCCGGAGAAGCAGTTGCGCGGCCGGAGGGAGAGGCCGTGGGGCGGCGCTCGGGGCCGACCGGTGGCCGGCGTGGGTGGAGAACGGCGGGGGAAATTAGGGCTCGATGGAGAGGGGGTAGGTGGAAGTGAGGATTTGGAGAGGGGTTTTCTCTAGGGAGCTCGTGAGAGCACAGAGGGAGAGAGAGAGAGAGGTTTTGTTATGAGAGGGAAGAGAGATGAGAGGAAGAGAGCTGGAGAGAATTATTACTCTCCTCAGTTTAGATCGTGGGAGTGGATGAGTGGGAGAACGTGGGGAGTTAAAAATGGAGGGTGGTGATCTGAACATGTGGTAAAGAACAAAGTGAGGGGGGGAAAGAATAGGATGGGTATACCAATTCTTATACAAGATGCTGGTCCTTCGGGACCAGCCCAAGACTAGGTTTTAAAATTTATTTATTTATTTTAATACTTAAACCAAAACCAGTCAGAATTTAGAAATAGAAAGAAGGGTTTGGGCTCGGGCCTGGGTCTGGGCTCGGGTCCGAAAACAAAAATCCTTGTTATAATAATTTTCAAAAATCCTTTTTCACCCATAAATAATTAATAGTAATATTAATAATAATAAGAAAACGCTAATAATAATAATAATAAACTCTAATAAATAATTACGAAAATGATGGGTTTCACAATCTTCCCTCCTTAGAAAATTTCGTCCTCGAAATTTAAAGTAAGGTAGGAAAGACAAACATGTACGGGTACTGCGCCCGTAACTCAGGTCCAACCATAAGGATTTCCAAGGCAGTCGTGGATGAGACGGTTTAGGGACAAGTTTTATGATATTATCCACGCAGAAAAAAAAAATACAAAAGCGAACCAAAGTACACGAGGTTGATCAGACCATCATGCACCGGTCCTGATTAGACAATATATTAGTGGGTGCACCCAATAAAATATCGTCATGATCAAGCTTGATTAAAGAAATAGCTTGCAAAACTAGGCTAACTTAGCAGCATCAATCAAGTTTAGAACGACAAAAGGATGAGGAAATGGAGTTTAAGTGGTGGCTCAAAATCTGATTTTCTTCTCATCTCTAACTAGGCTTGCAACTGGTTTCTCTGGCACTGAAAAGGTTGATTCCATTCTTCAGTTCTGAATTATCCAAAATGTGACTCGGATCCGAAATGTAACGTCTGAGCTGTGACGTAGGAGACGTTGCACACTCTCAAGATTAGCTGGTAGAGCTAACTGGTACGCTACTTCCAACGTGTCTTAAACTTCAAATGGCCTGATGCTCCTGGCCTCAATTTCCAGCTCCATCAAAACTGATTGTTCCTCTGGTAGGAGAAACTTCACCAAATGCAATTTGGTCTCCCCAAGACCTACCAAATTCCGAGACGCAAAATCTCAATACATCTTCAAGCGTCTGGATTGACCTCTCTGATTGCTCGTCCCGCGGTACTCCATGAATCCGGTAGATGTGCTTCCCGTACAATGCTGCCCACTTCTTAGTGGATAAACCAATAAAGTGTGCTGACTGAGTCAGTCGGTTTATTATAATTCAATTGGTGCCCTTCCCTCCTTGGGAACAAGGCAATCCTTACTCAAATTTCATTGTTATATGCTTCTACTTCCACTCCGAATTGTCCAGCGGCTCCAACAAACTTGTTGTTCTCTTGCTAAATTCCCCATGTTGACAAATTCACATCTAATCCCATACCTGGAATCGTTCTTCTTTATTCCATAACACCAATCAATGGAGGCATATTCCGATACATCTTATTATCTCCTGAATTTATGGAATACAGCGACTGGTGCATTTCTTTTATCAACTCGTTCCTCCGTTTGTCAGCCGATACGCAAAGTCTCGCACCATTCTTCAGAGTTCCAATGCTGATCAATTTAGAAACCCTCAAGTGTTCCTGCCAACACTTGATCTCTAAGCCTGCAAAGTGCCTCGTTTTGAATCTACGTTCTCTTGATTTTGTCCCTCAACCTCGAACTTCATCAATACTGAATCAGCATCCAGCTCCGTCCTTCTATCTCCAGATAGTATAACCTCCAGTCCAAACTTCTCAATGTCTTCTAGCAGGTGCTAGTCCTTGGTTAAGAACTTCGCCATCAGTATCGACCAAGTGCATCTGCGACCACATTAGCCTTACCTGAATGGTACTGCAGGTTGATGTCGAAATCCTTTATCTGCTTCAGCCATCTTCTTAGTCTAACATTCAGCCCTTTCTGAGTGAGGATATATTTCAGACTTTTGTAGTCCGTATAAATTTTCACTCCCTTTCCATAAAAATCATGCTTCCATAGCTTCAAAGATAATTGCAGTAAATTCAAATTAGGCGTGGGATGATTCTTCTCATGAGTCTGTAGTTGTCTACACGTGTAAGCAATTACTTTCCCATGTTGTTGAAGAACGCAACCCAGTCCTCTTCCAGAGGCATTACTGTAAATTGAGAACCCACCGGTTCCTGCGGGTAGCGCAAGGATTGGTGTAGTGGTAAGTCTCTTCTTCAGCTCCTCAATGCCGTCTGGCAAACTTTTCGTTCAGATGAACTCTTCATTCTTCCAGGTGAGCTTCGTCATTGGCTCAGCAATCTTGGCGAAATCCTTCACAAACTTCTGATAGTAGCCGGCCAAGTTCGAGAACCTTCCGAATTGAACTTGGGGTATATCACTCTTCAACAACAGCTATCTTCCATCGAAATTTCTTCTCTTGACAACATGGCCAAAAGTCTACCTTGTCAACAATCCACGTTCAGATAACTTACCATAAACTTTTTTTTCTCAAAGTTTCCAAAATTTCCTCAGGTGTTCCTCGTGCTCTTCTTCAGTCTTCAAATATATCAGAATGTTATCTATGGAGAAGATAAACTGATTCAAATACTCATGAAAATCTCTGTTCATGAGATTCATGAACACAGCAGGAGCATTTGTCAGTCCAACGTCATGACCAAAGGAAACTACCCATACTTGATGTTTGAATGCCGTCTTAGAAATATCCTCTTTCCTGACTTTGATTTGATAGTAGTCAAATCTTAAGTCAAACTTCGAAACACCCTAACTCCACACAACCAGATCAAACAGATCCTCGATCCGGACAGAAAGTACTTGTTCTTTAGTGTCTGGTAATCGATGCACATCCGTTGTTCCATCCTTCTGGGACACAAACAAGATAGGTACTCCCTAAAGTAAAGTTCCACCCTGAATAAATCCTAGAGCCTTCATTGATCTGGTCCTTCATCTTCTTGGCCACCTTCGGGTTGACTCTGTAACATCCTTTAGGATTTAGGGAAAGTGCCGGGGACTAGGTCAGGGGGTGATTACTATGTCTATATCTGGGATAATCCGGGAAGATTATCAGGGAAACATCCGCCATAAGGGTGTAACTAAAAACTTCTATTCATGTGGAAAATTACAGCAAAAACTCTTATGATTGATCTAAGGACATCCTGTTACAACTTCCAAAAAGATGATGCTATTCAGCGGTTCTAGGTACTATTCTTCATGGTTCTGGCTCTTGTATGAGCAGTCTCCAACTGCTTCCTTTCTATGAACCTCAAGTATGCATCATGCCTTATTGTAAGGGGCAGGGTCTTCTGGATAAAAAGAGGGTCCCTAGGTTGTGGCCTAACAGGTGTTGCTGGGATATGAGCTCTGGTTTGATGGAAAGATAAGGGGCAGTCCTTTACCCGATGTTCAGCAGATCCACATGCCAAACATGGTCCCAAACTCTTGCGGCAACTAACGGCCTGATGACCAGGCCTCTTGCAATAGTTACAAGCCCATAGCTTCTTACGACAAGGCTGCCGAAAAGTAGAGTACTTGATGGGACCCAAATATCTTCTAGATTCAGGGGTATCCTTCCTAGGACAAAAGTTCTGCTCTAACTTGGTTGGAGATAACTAAGGCTACATCATTGACGTTCTTCATGTCTTCTCTCGTGATATTCTTCTGTTCCTGCTGGGCTTCATCTTGAGCTTTCTGGAACTCCAGGGTTTCTTGAAATAGGGCAACCATTTGGAAGATGATTGCTGGTACTGGTGGAGCAACAAAAGTGAATACTCCACCAAGGAAATGCAATTTAGTTTGAGATGAGGTAGGAATCGCCAGTGTAGGGAAAACTTCACTGGAGGCACTATGAGGACGGTCAAACAGCCGCGAGGGAAAAGGCCTTGGACTTGGTTGAGGAAATAGGGTATGATCCGGAGATGACACCTCATCGCCAGCAGGATTTGGTCTTGTCAATGGTCATTCTCTGGAAGGTTTAGGACGCACACACATAAGCAAGGTAGCCTACCGGTCTATAATCAAGCAAAAATATTTGTTTATATATAAATCGGACCTATGTCGTGACAAATCAATGTTCTAGTGTTCTAATTGTTTCTAGGTATGTTTTCCTAAGTTGTTGTTTGTTGTGGACCTGCATGGGCCACCACTGAAAACATGTCACGACCCGATCCCAATTTAATGGGTCGAACCGGACCATGCCCAGCCTGCACCATGGTGAGACGGCGGCAGTAAGCTGTTCCATCGCAGGTATTCACAACAACACAAGTACATTTGTCACAACTGTTCTATTCGGAATTGAAACTTTATTTGATAAAATATTCAGAAATACAACTGGAAGGGAAATGCTGAAAATAAAACTACAAACTCCAAATAAAAGAAAAATGCAGAAAAGGGAAACTATCTAAGCATCAGGTTCAGCAGTCCCAGGATCAGCGTCCTCCAAAGACGGCTCCGGTACCGTCGTAGGGTAGAGAACCGGATCATAATAGCTATTATAGTATAGCTCGTCATCCTCAGTGTTACCTAAAATGTTGTCTCCAGTCAGGAGGGAGCAAAGTACAATTCATGCTAATTTTAAACAGTTAAATAAGAAATAGAATCATGCAGTTCTAAACAGTTTTAAAACAGGTTTGTTACAGTAGAAATCAGTGATTTGAATAGGTAATAACATATGACCGGCTTGGGTTTGTTACAGGAGGATACAGCTTATCTCCGTGTGTATGAGGGGTAAGCCAATAGTTACAGTAGTTACAGTAGTTTGGATGTGGTCATACTCATTACACTACTCCCCCAGTCTCCAATAGTTACAGTAGTTACAGTACAGTACTCTCGGAGAGAGTTTCGTGTTTGAGTCGTGGTTTAGACATGCAGTAAAACGATTAAATAAATAACTGTAAACTAACACAAACTATACTTGCCTCAGGAAAATGACTGGAGAGATGAGTTGGTACCGAGGAGGAACGTCAGGTGTATCTTCGAGTTCCTACAGTTGAGAACTTGACTTAGAACCTTGAATAACCAGGCTAAGTGTGCTAGTTGCAATCTCTAGTAGTAAGTCCTAGTCAGGTTTTAATTGTTATTAAGCTACAGCTATCGATTACGTCGCATGCTACGTGCGTTGATTAACCCGGTTAATTTGATTATTTGGAAATATTAACAAGAATCAATTAACTTTGGAAAACTTTGTGTTTTTGTAATATATTTATAAAAATATAGTTTCTTATAGTGATAAATCATGAACTAGTTATTTACTAATATTTTATCCATTTAATTAATTCTTAATTAATTATAAAATGATTACGTTCTAACTACGATTATACGTCTAATCAAAATACCACCCAAGATCAACATCCACCCAGAAAATAAAGTAAAACATACGCTAAACAATACATGGGCACAACTAATCATCCTAGAGTTATGGGCTTATGCCCGGTACAATTCTTTTTACATAAAATAAGAGGAACGATTTAGTTACTAAATAAAATGCAGTAAATAAATAACTATAATAAATAGCTTAAACATTAAATAAAATAATTTAAAATAAAAGTTGGAGTCTCAGACTCGGTCCATCATCAAATCTAGCTAATACCTCAACGCCCGGTCGGACCGGTGCGTTTGCATTTCGCTAGGGCCCACAGACCGGTACGGTCGTCGCCCGAAAATCAGTTTTAAATTCATTATTCCGAAAACCAATTTTGAAATCAAATTAAATAAAGTTTTGTAAAAATTTGGGCAGCATTTCCTCTATTTCGGGACAACCCAAAACTGGAAAATGCGCCACAAAACCTGCAATTGTTCCAACCAAATAATAATCCCGAAAATATAACCACCGCAACAATTTTCCAAACCACCAGAACCTTCCCGAAATACCCGGGAAATCCGAAATCAACCAACACATAAAAATCTCAGCAACCACATCACAAAAATCTCGCAAACCAACCACACCAAAAGCTAACGTAGCTAACCGAATCTACTACGTAGCTAACCGGATTTCCCAAAGGGAAACCGGGGACCGATTATCATCATAGACTCTACGGGAGGGACGAACTACTGTGATTAACAGAGATTACCAAATTTCCGTTGGCGGGGAGCCGCAGGAAGAACTTGGGGAGAGCCGAAACAACGTTCGGACAACGCTGGATCGGGTGCACGGAATCGCGGATCTGGACAGCGGGGAGAACTCCGCGGATCTGGACAGCGGGGTGCGCCGCGAAGCGCTGGAAAGGGGCGCACGGCCAGGGGATGGTCGACGCGGGAACGGGGCAGCGCCGGGAGCTTCCGGAGAAGAAACCGCGGGAGAGGGGACAGCGCCGGGGCGGACGGCGGAAACTTCGCTGGAAGGGCGCTGACCAGAGGGCGGCGGAGAGGGTCGCCGGACCAGCGGCGCGAGAGGGTCGCCGGACCAGCGGCGCGAGAGGGTCGCGTGCGCCGGAGAAGCAGTTGCGCGGCCGGAGGGAGAGGCCGTAGGGCGGCGCTCGGGGCCGACCGGTGGCCGGCGTGGGCGGAGAACGGCGGGGGAAATTAGGGCTCGGTAGAGAGGGGGTAGGTTGAAGTGAGGATTTGGAGAGGGGTTTTCTCCAGGGAGCTCGTGAGAGCACAGAGGGAGAGAGAGAGAGAGAGAGGTTTTGTTATGAGAGGGAAGAGAGATGAGAGGAAGAGAGCTGGAGAGAATTATTACTCTCCTCAGTTTAGATCGTGGGAGTGGATGAGTGGGAGAACGTGGGGAGTTAAAAATGGAGGGTGGTGATCTGAACATGTGGTAAAGAACAAAGTGAGGGGGGGGGGGGGAAGAATAGGATGGGTATACCAATTCTTATACAAGATGCTGGTCCTTCGGGACCAGCCCAAGACTAGGTTTTAAAATTTATTTATTTATTTTAATACTTAAACCAAAACCAGTCAGAATTTAGAAATAGAAAGAAGGGTTTGGGCTCGGGCCTGGGTCTGGGCTCGGGTCCGAAAACAAAAATCCTTGTTATAATAATTTTCAAAAATCCTTTTTCACCCATAAATAATTAATAGTAATATTAATAATAATAAGAAAACGCTAATAATAATAATAAACTCTAATAAATAAATACGAAAATGATGGGTTTCACAGAAACAAAGTACTTATACCCATTCATAGTGTTAGTAGCAGATGGACCCCAAACATCAGAATTTACTACCTCAAAAGCAAAATAGCTCTTATGACCAGTACCAACATATGGGCTCCTAGTAAGTTTTTCTAACTCGCATGCATTACATACTAATTTCTGTTTATTTGATTTTGCATAAATCTCTGGATACGACTTACTTAGAGTATCAAAGGAAGAATGTTCCATCCTCCTATGATGAAGTATCAAAGTATCTTCAGTCCTCTGATGCAGCTCTTCCATTCCAGCCTTCTCTGCCCTAGATACCAATGCTGAGTCCAGTCCTTCTCGATCCAGGTACCACAGTCCCTTATGCCAGGTGCCAGTCCCAAGTCTTCGTCCTGTCCTTATCTCCTGGAAGATCACCTTAGGAATATCAAAAGAAACAATGTATTTCAGTTGGAGAATTATAGAACTAATAGACAAGAGGCTGACTGAAAAGGATGGAGTATGTAACACATTGGATAATCTTACTGAGCCTGTACAATTAACAGTACCCTTACCGACCACTGGTTGGAAAGTGCCATCTGCAGTCTGAATGGTATCTGCTGATGCTAGGTGAGTGTATGAAGAAAACTCACTAGCGTTTCCGGTCACATGTCGAGATACACCTGAGTCGATAATCCAGTCTGACGTTTTAAGGGAAGACATAGATGCAAAAGCGAGTGACTCGTCAGTACCTTCTGATGGGTGGGCATACATAGTGGCGTTGCCTCCAACGAAGAATGGGATAGATGTCTCCTCTGCTCCGCTCCTCCTGTCTCCTTCGGTTGACGCTCTCTGCTTTCTCTCCAGCAAGTCCAGCAGTGCCTGATCCTCCTCAGTAAAGGTGCCACCAGCTCCTCCATTCCCTTCTGCTACCAGCATGTTTGCCTGATAACCTCCTCGGCCGTCTCGTCGGCCTCCTCGACCACGACCACGTCCAATATATCCTCGTCCACGTCCACCACCCGAGTCTCCCTCCTTAGGTGGTTTGGTAGAAGCATATCGATGATGTCCCATCTTCCCACAGTTGTAGCACTGCCGATTGTGTTGCCAGAGTTCTCCCTTGGATCCTGTGTCGTCCGAGCCAATAGCTGCTAGTGCTGACTTTGCTTCGGGAGGACCACCTGTCCTCGCCTGTAGTCTGATGCGCGTCTTTTCCTGAATCATGGCTGAGATAGCCTCCTCGAAACTAGAGATTTCTGGTTGGGCGAGGAGTAAGGCTGTCCTCTGTGCGAATGCTGTAGTCAGCCCTTTGAGGAATTTCATCGTCCTCTCCTACAGACACACATGTCTCTCCTTACACTTCGGGTCCCCGCAGCTTATCCATTTTGAGGAGTGATCATTATCCAGCCAGAGACGCTCCAACTCCGTGGCGTACTCCTGCACCGTCTTCTCTCCTTGTACGGTGTCGTCGATCTCCCATTTTATCTGGAAGATCCGTAGGTTGTTCCCCACACCATCATAAGTTCTCCTCAACTTCTCCCACACGTCTTTCACCATCTCAATGCCATCTACTGTGGAGGCAATAGACTGGACTAAGTAATTGAGAAGCCAGATGTAAATCACCATATAAGTAGAATTCCACTCGTCGTGTCCTGTCGAGTCTTTGTCCGGCTCTATCTTCTCGCCCGTCAAGAATCCCTCCAGATTCTTTCCTGCAAGGGTTCTTCTCACCCGTCATGACCAAATCAGATAGGTGGTTGGTCTGTCCAGCTTCAGATCGATGGAAGAAAGTTCCAACTTTGGCGACGTTCCTGTCGTGCTTTCACCAGCCGACATCTTCATCAACTTCATCAACGTCTCAACATCTGTCGCATCCAGCTTCTTGAGGATCGCCTCCATCGATACTTCTTCTCCGATCACGTCACGCTTGCTCCACGACTCACGCTCGTCATCGTCGTCCTCTCCTAGATCCAAGCATGTATGATTTCATTAGATCTAGGCATCGGCATCTCCTTCGTCCTCGTCGTCTTCTTCGTTTTCGTCGTCCTCAGATGGTGGTGCGCACAGCGGCAGCAGTCAGCCGCAGCAGCAGTAGCAGCGGCAGCGGTGGCCGCAGCAGCAGCAGTCAGCCGCGGCAGCACTGGCCGCATCAACAGCAGTCAGCCGCGACAGCGGCAGCAGTCAGCCGCAGCAGCAGTAGCAGCGGCAGCGGTGGCCGCAGCAGCAGCAGTCAGCCGCGACAGCACTGGCCGCATCAACAGCAGTCAGCCGCGACAGCGGCAACAGTGGCCGCAGCAGTAGCAGTTAGCCGCGACAGCGGCAGCGGCAGCGGGGAGTGAGAGGAAAGGAGAGGGGATAGGGTTAAGGTTTTTGTGGCGGCTAGGGTTAGGGTTTATGGGAAGGTGGCTCTGATACCATGTTGGAATTGATTGATATGTTTTATTGATAATTTCATAGGCTTTATATAGCCTTTACATGATGGAATATCCAATGGAATATCATGTGGCATATTCTGGCATCCCAAATATGTCCTCAGGATATTTCCATACTAAATATAACATATTCTCTTACTAAATATATCAACACATCTCACCTTTGTCAGAGACTTGATACCATCATGAAATGACATATGTGGTTAGGCCATATGAGAGACATATGCATGACTGCATTGGGTAAGAGACTGATACTGTCATAAAATGGCATATGTGGGAAGATGGATTTCTATGAACATTGCGCCTTTGGAAAGCAGAAGAGGCTCAGTTTTAGCACGACTATCCATAAGCCTTCATTCATATCTTTGGGGACATTCTAGTTGCAAAGGTAGTGGTGCTCGGTATATGCTTACCTCTGTTGTTGAATTCTCCAGGAATGTTTAGGTCTACTTCTTGAAGCACAAAAATGATGCGTTGCAACCTCCAAACAGTGAAGGCTTTGATTGAGAAGCAGATTTGGAAACAGATAAAGAGGCTCAGGATGGAGGCATTGCAAGGCATAACACAGTTGTCAAGGCACTGCAGAGGAATGGTGCGGTAGAACACATGAACTGGACTGTATTATGGACCGATGTCTTTTGTAAAATGCAGGCTGCATGGAGTTTTGGGCTGAAGCAATTAACACAGCTTGTTGGTTTATGAATCGCTCTCCTTGAACATCAATTAAGTGCACAACTCAACAGGAGGTTTAGGTAAGGTAAGTCTGATGATTACTCAAATCTAAAGATATTTGATTTTCATTCTTATTCCGATCAAAAAAATATTTGTTTTTCATTCTTATGTTCATATTAATGGACAATTAGAACCTAAAGCCAAGAAGTATTACTTTCTTGGCTATGCTACAGGTGTGAAAGGATAAAGGTTGCGGTGTCCATAACCTAAATCACGTAAGTTTCTTATTAGAAGAGATGTTACTTTCGATGAGTCTACTATGCTTAACCCTTAGAAAGAGACTTCGGTCAATTCAGGTGCAGGTGCAGATGCAGTTCAGAAGAGTTTTATACAAAAGGTGGAGGAGATTAGCAAAGATGTGCATGAAGCTCCTGAGATTCAGAGTGAAGAGCAGTAATAACATTGCCAAGGAGGAACATTATGCCACCTCAGAAATTTGGGTATACAAATTAGAAGAAAAATGAAAATCTTTCTTACATCAACTAAATGATTTGGCTCTTATACATATACTTTAGTTTTACAACAGATAAGAAAAATGTGGATGGATTTTCAGCCATTTACAGATTGCCAGCCCCCTAAAAAATTTTACATAACAGGTGAAGCCTGAACGGGAATACCGAATCCCCATGAAGAACTGTCTTAGGAGAGTCACAAGACCTGCAAAGATCATTTGAGAATTTAGCAGACTTTCTTCTAACGATTCGTATGGATATCCAGACAGAAGTACTCCTACACCTAAAACTCTGAAAGAGAAGACTTCTAACAATTCATATGGATATACACCGTTTTGGCTCCTAGATGTCAAGCCAGTCCCTAATTCTCTTGATGCACGCTTCAGGCTCTCGGGTACGTTGTCACCTCAGACATACGTATCCCTTTGCCAGTGCAATTACTAGAATTATGTACTTGTATATACTTGCCCTGATATTTCACATGCAGTGGTGCTGTAAAAGATATTTGTTTTGTCTTGGTAAGGCTCATTGGCAAGTAGTTAACTGAACATGCAGATGTCTATGCCAGTGCAGTTAGTAGTATTATGCATTGTGACAATCAGGCCAACTATTTTCATCGCTAGCAACCCGGTCTTCCATGAAAGGACCAAACACATTAAGGTGGACTGTCATTTTGTTCACGACGGTGTTATGAGCAAGCAGATCTACACTCTATTTACTCACCATGGGACCAGATCCCCATGTTTACATACTCATGCACGCCAGTTTAAGGGTTTGTGTTAGAATATATAGTTGTGTTCTTAGTTGGCTGGGGTTTGAATAGCAGTATTGAGGCAATGCAAGTATTCTAGTTGCTCCTATGAGATGTCAGAATGAAAGGTTACAATTGAGATATTTATCTAAGTCAATATTTGATTTGGGTATTCCGTCATGCTTGTGAGCCGGCAAGATAGAGAATGTTGACGGTGAAACATAAATTTCAATTGAGGCGATTCGAGGCTTGATACAATTGAAGGCTAGATATATTTACATGCTGGACAGAGGATTTGCTAACATTTGGGAATGAAGTTATATTTGTAGCTCGTTCGTTTTCTCGATCACTGAACTTGGTTGAAATACATATATTTCTGGGATGCCTAAAATATGTGTATCATCCAAGCTAAGTGGTATGCTGAATTCAAACGAAGCCACGGGGGAGAATTATCATGTACTAAGGAATTGCATGAGTATTGGAGGAAAGAACAAAGATGGTAAACTATTTTGAATTAAATCGAGATGCTGCGGAGAAATGTTGAATAGTGCAAGTTGATCATGTAAAGTTTCATAAAATCAATTGAAGTTATGGAGATGGATTTGAGTCAAGTTCCGAGGACGATTTTTTTTTGAGTGGTATATATTGTAGTGCCCCGACCCGCATGGTGGCTTGCAATGGCTGGTTAGTTCGATGAAACTTGTTGGACTTGGGAATATGCGAAGGATCGCCCGGAAGGCTATACGGTCGTAGAGGGAATCGTCTTATAAAGGTGAGTAGTGTTGAGTCCTTCGAAGATCCTTTAGCTCAACGCTTAATAAAAATGAATGTATGCTATGTTTACTCGTTGTGTTGCTAAATAACATCTTACATGGAACTCAAAAAGATAATAAAATATAATTAATCATCTGACCTGGAAACTATTGCAAATCATTTCATAAATTGTGTGCTTGCGTACTGTTGCAATGAAATACATGACAGGTGAAGCAAAGTCCCAAATACTTGGACGGTGAGTATATCAAGCCTCAACTCAACGAACAGATGATAAGACAGATGACAAGACCGAAAAACTGGATAGTAAGTACACTTGAATTATGACTGAGAGAATGTATTGTATCAAAGATGTGGAAAACACTACCAAAATATGTCAAATTAGCGACGAATTTAGCGACGCCAGTTAAAAATGTCGCTATGTTTTGTGTATTTAGCGGCGTATTTAAATGACGTCGCTGAACGTCACTATCAGCGACGTTTAGCGACTGTAATTATAGTTTGGAAAGAACAAGTTGCTATGTAGTCGCAAAACGTCGCTGATGTATTTTATTCAGCGACGTTTAGCAACATTTAATCATGTCCGTCGCTATCCTATTACTGAACAGCGACGTCTCACTTAGACGTCGCTAAAAACTTTCATTTAGGGTTCTGGGAACCCGATCGATTTCATTTTATTTCCCAAATTTTCATTCTCTCGCCGAGCGCTCTCGTTTCTCTCCCCCTCCCCCTCTCGTCCCCGGCGACCGCTCCCCCCGACGAGCTCCCCTCCGGCGAGGCCTCCCCCCGACGACCCCTCCCTCCGGCGTTGCGTCCCCCCAACGATCGCTCCCTCTCGTTTCTCTCCCCCTCCCTCCGGCGTTGCCTCCCTCCCTCTCGTCTCCGGCGACCGCTCCCCCCTGGTGACCTCGTCGTGGCTCCTCCACCGTCGACCCCCTCGTCCCCTGCTCCTCTCCGGCGACCCCTACCCGACCCAGTCCCGGTATACCTAACCCTAACCCTATCTCCCACTGACACGGCACAGACACACACTTACATCAGCGACTGTTAAATCTGAATGTAGATACACACACATTTTTGCACCACTGTTAAATCTGAATGCAATATGTATATATGTATGCAAATAGGAATACATGGATATATGCAAGTTGGTAAGCACGTATGAATGCAACATGCATATATGTATGCAAATGAGAATACATGGATATATGCATATGTATGAAGAATAGAATGGGTGAATGTATTATACATGTTTAGATAACATATGTGATAGACATATATGTATGCATAAATACCATGAACTAATGTAGAAATGCAAGCATCTATGTAAATATGCCTATGATTGAATGAATGCAAGTTCAAATATATGAATGTAATGTAAGCATGTGTATATATGTAATATGTGTTCTCTATGACTTCTGATGGTGTGTGTTTGATTGCCTAGGCTTGGTTAGGCCTAGTGAGACTTGACTGGACTAGGATTGACCTAGTTGACTAGTGTAAGCATGTATATATATGTAATAGCGACGTTTACCGACGTCTTTAGTGACGTCGCTTATGTTTAGTTTAGATTCTTATAGTTTATGTTTAGATTCTTATATGAAATGTACACTCATATTTGTGTCATACTAAGTGATTTTGATATCTAATATACTAAGGAGTATCCTAGTACCTACAGTGTATAGAGTATCCTAGAAGTGTAGGTATAATTGGTATATCGTATTACATAGAGTGTATAGAGTATCCTTTCGGTCTATAAGAGTTACTTCACTCATTTTATCAAGACAAGTAAACTTTTTAAATGTTGACGGTATATATACCGTCAACATTTGGTTTTGCCTTGTAGCTACAGGCAGATGCCTGCATTTTGCCTTATAACTTGGCCTTTGGCCTGTGCTTGAGCAGTATGGACTTCCAGGTTAGGGTGTTAGTTTATGATTAGCATTGTTTAGATATTAGTTTCAGTTAAAGGGTTCGTTTAGATTAGGATATTAGTTTATGTTAGAAGGAATATGAGAGTTATTAGATGTTAAAGTAGGATATTAATTTATTAGTTAGGATAGATAGTTTGAGTTAGGATACTGCTCAAGCACAGGCCAAAGGGTCGATATTGGATATTAATTTAAAAAGTTTTACCTTTCTTGACAAACTGGGTGAAGTAACTCTTGTAGACCCAAAGGGTCGATATTGGACAGTTGGGATGAGTATCATAATCGGTATCGGATTAGTATCGACCGCATCGGATTAGTATCGGCCGTATGTACTTAGTGTCGTGTACTCCTACAAGTACAATTATACCTCGACCGTATGTACTTAGTATCGACCGTATCGGATTAGTATCGGTCTATCGGATACGACACTTTGACACAAGACAGTTGTTTTAGTCCCAACACAGTTGTTTTTGTTTCTTCCTTCAAATTCTTTGTTTGTAATATGTGGAATGAATGAACAGTTTATGTTGCGCACCCATATCTAAACTGTCTTAACATTCATTCACTGACTGTAATGTGCATGTATCTATCTTACAGAATTATTCTCAATTGGATATGGATATAAATTACTACTTACGGAATCGTTCGTGGATGTACAACCGTCATCCTGATGACATGTGCGGTGTGCGGGATGAATTCATAGAGGGTGTACAGCAGTTCCTGCAGTTTGCCAAGGCGTTCCCTCAGTATATGGACGGTACCAAAATTAAGTGTCTGTGTGTGAGATGTCGCAACTTGAAATATCATCAAGAAGTGGAAGTCACGTATCATTTATACTCGAAGGGTTTCACACCGAAATACTATCAGTAGAGCGCGCACGGAGAACTTGTGTCTTTAGCATCGGAGTATGAGTCTTACGTGGATGTCCACAACAACGCTGCTTACGACGATGGGTTGGTGAACATGATTTTTGACGCGGCGGGGCCTAGTTTCGATCCGGACGATCATGATGCACCTGAGGAGGCACCGAACGCCGATGCTGCACAGTTCATGGAGTTGCTGGAGAATACAAGAACTCCATTATATCCTGGTTGTGAGAATCATTCACCGTTGGAGGTGGTTACAAGATTGTTGAGCATCAAGTCCGATTTTAACACGTCGCAAGATTGCTACAACCGTCTTATGGAGTTGCTTATAGAAATATTGCCTGAGGGTGCTAAGTTGCCTAAAGACTTCTACTGGTCTAAGAGGATGGTGAGATCGCTCTGGATGGGATACGAGAAAATCGATGCATGTCGCAACGGGTGCATGTTGTACTACAAAGACGACAAGGATGAAGATGCCTGCAGATTTTTTGGTGCCGATCGCTACAAGGGCAGTGGTAGAGAAAAGTCTGTCGGTGCCAGGAAGCCTACCGATTCAATGCACTACTTGCCGTTGATGCCGCGGTTGCAGCGGTTGTTTATGGTGAAGGAAACTGCAGAAAACATGAGTTGGCATAAGCGGGAACGGACCGAAGGAGTGTTGGATCACCCATCTGATGGAGAAGCATGGAAGCATTTTGATCGAGAGTATCCAGATTTTGTTTCTGATCCGCGTAATGTCAGATTGGGTCTCTGCTTCGACGGTTTTACCCCATTCAGACTTTCGGGATCCTAGTATTCATGTTGGCCTGTGATCGTCACTCCGTACAATCTACCGCCTTGGATGTGCATGAAGACTCCGTATATGTTCCTCACCGTTATTATCCCAGGTCCGAACAATCCGAAAAGGAACATCGATGTGTATTTACAGCCATTGATTGATGAGTTGAATCAGCTGTGGAAAGTAGGTTCCAATACGTACGATGTATCTAGAAAACAAAATTTTTAGATGCGGACAACACTTATGTGGACCATCAACGACTTTCCGGCCTATGGCATGTTATCTAGATGGAGCACGCATGATCGTCTTTCATGTCCGTATTGCATGGACCGCACTAAGACTTTCCGTTTGAAACACGGAGGCAAACCGTGCTTCTTCGATTGTCATTGATAATTTCTGCCGAAGGATCATCCGTACCGGAGGAACAGGAATGCTTTTCGTGCTAGCGTTGTGGAGAAGGCTAATCCCCCGCTAAGGTGGCCCGGATACACGATATGGAAAGAGGTAAAAGATTTACCAAGAGCTATTGAAGAGCCTGCTACGGGCTACAAGTGTGACGGATTTGGTCGCACTCATAACTGGACGAAGCGGAGTATATTCTGGGATCTGCCATATTGGAGCACCAATCTGATTAGACATAACCTTGATGTCATGCATATCGAGAAGAATGTGTTTGACAACATAATTAATACTGTAATGGACGTAAAGTGGAAGACGAAAGACAATCCAAAGGCTAGATTGGACTTGGAAGAAATATGTAGACGTCCTGCATTGCATTTGATAAAGGACGAGAATGGAAAGTTGAAGCAGCCTAAGACAATTTTCTTACCGGAGAAGGAGGATAAAGTGAGACTTTGTAGGTGGATTCAATGTCTGAAATTTCCAGACGGGTATGTTTCGAACTTGAGAAGATGCGTCGACCTCAAAGAGAACAAACTGACATGTATGAAGAGCCATGATTGTCACGTATTCATGGAGAGGTTAATTTCGATTGGATTTCGGGAATTCTTACCCCCGGTTGTTTGGGATCCATTGACCGAGCTTAGCATATTCTTCAGAGATCGATGTTCTAGTAAGTTGCTCGTCGATCGTCTAGAAAAGCAGGAGAACGATATTGCGGTAACACTGTGCAAGCTCGAGAAGGTATTTCCTCCTGGATTCTTCGACTCCATGGAGCATTTGCCAATTCATCTTTCCTACGAGTCACGTGTTGGTGGGTCCGTTGGTTATCGGTGGATGTACCCGTTTGAGCGACATTTGAACCACCTAAAGAGGAAGGTGAAAAACAAGGCTCGGTTCGAGGGTTCTATTTGTGAAGCCTATATTCTCGAGGAGATTATAAACTTCTGCTCGACGTATTTCAAACCTCATGTTGCTACGAATAGAACGAGGGCTCCGAGAAACGACGACGGTTATCAAGAATCTAATGATGGAATACTGAAAGTATTCAATGCGTCCGAAAAGCCTTCGGGGAAAATAAAGAAAATATATTTGAATGACGAAGAGCTAAGGGCTGCTCAGTTGTATGTATTACTCAATTGCGACGAGGATGAAGTGGAGAAGCTAGAGGGGTAAGTAATTAATGATGAGTTTACGTCATCTCAATGTAATAGTATAAGCTAATATTATTGTACTAATCGGCGGTTGCTTCGTTGTTTTTAGCACATATAGTGCTGAGTTGAGGTCGGTTAGACCCTACCTAACAGACGAAACATTAGAACAAGAAATGAGACGTCATTTTCCTTCTTGGTTGAGCCAATATGTAAGCAGCCCGGTAATTACTGGCCTCTTTTAATGCAACTGCACAATAAATAACTTACTATCTCTTCTTTGGTATTCAGTTCGATCGTCTAATTTCACCCGAGATTGAATTAATTAGAACTCTTGCCAAGGAACCAATTACTTTTGTTAAAATATGGCCAAGTTACTGTGTCAATGGCTTTCGGTTCAAGTCGACAAATGCTCCGATCAGAGACAGCTTCCTGGATCTTGATTCCACGAAAAACAGATATTTGTGTATTAAATCTTTGAACTACAAAGACGTCGATCCAGGAAATGATTTCTTTGGCATCTTGCGAGAGATTGTGGAGTTGACGTATAATTATGGCAGAGAACCTGTAAAGATCGTGTTGTTCAAGTGTGAATGGTTCGATCCGACTGAAAATCAAGGTTGGAAAATTGACAAGCATGGTCTTGTGGATATAAACTACAAGCGTAGATATCAAGGGATAAAATTTAGCATGGTCTTGTGGAAAATTGACAAGCATGGTCGGCGAACCCAGGGATAAAATTTGCTTGTGTATTGTTTTCAGATTAAACTGCAGGGAGAAAATAATTCTGTGGAGAAAACTGCATACTGCAATTTATTTATTATTTTTTTTTCAAATTTAGCGACATCTACCGACGTTTACCAACGCTTTCCGACGGCACATTGCGTCGGTAGACATCGCTAAACTGGCATATATTGCCAGTTTACCGACGTATAGCGTCGTCAGTTTCGTCGGTATGCGTCGGTAAACGTCGGTAGACGTCGCTAAATTTGCCAGGATTTTATCTCATTTTCCCAGGATATACCGACGTATAGCGACATCACCAAACGTCGGTACTATATACCGATGCATAACGACATTAAAAACGTCGATAATTTTCCCAGGGAATATCGACGTATAGCGACATCATAAACGTCGCTATTTCATCGATGAAACGACGGTAAACGTCGGTATATTACCGACGTATCTTTGCGTCGGTAAATGTTGGTGTTGGCGACGTCTTTCCAAACAGCGACTAAGGTTTCCGCGACAAGAGGAAGACGTCGCTAAATACGTCGCTACAATGGTTTAGCGACGTCTTTTGGCATTTTAGCAACGTCTTTAGGCGTCGCTAAAGTGCCTTATTCTGGTAGTGAAAAGAGATTGGATAACAACATTCTATTATCCTGTACCGATGTAGAATGTTGATTACACTAAGACCCTGGATTGGACACATGGTAATGCGAGCATTGGCTCAAGGCATGTGTGGCAATACGAATGAGAATGGTGGCATAATACTTAGTTTTTCTTACCATGGATTATATATTGTTTTCATATATAAGTTGCATATACTTGCATGGTCATGGACAATTTGTCGACAATGTGGTTCCTCGAAGGGTATTCAGAGGCCTCAGAAACCGATTCGTCCTAGAAAAAACCTTGTACTGAAGTAGTAGCACGGTGATTCAGAAACCTTCCGGACTAGGCTAGCTACCCGCCGTTGAAGGGAAGCCGTCTAACCATAAGTCCTAGATGGCGTGTCGCCAGTGATCTTCATATAGATAGTCAGGTGCTAATGTTGTCTTATACAGACAGAGTAAGTTATTACTCAATTACAGGGAAGGATGTCGAATGTCGGTAAGAATCACCTAAACGGTGACAATGTGTTAAATATAAATTTTGTTCCTAACAATATCTTGTACAGGCAGGATAAGTATTACAAATGCACAGGGATGGCTACACGACCGTGAGTAAGAAATCACCAAAGGGTGATAATAATGCTTTACATTATGTCGGCTACAAATGATATACATGTTTTACTTATGTCGGATATGAACTGCTGATTGACCTAAGGCAACGAAAAAACCACTTTTAATAATGTTACTATAACATGATTACTTAGTGTTGTCTTCTTAGGTGAGTTGGTTCAGCACCGCTCGCCAGTACATAGGTGATGTACTAACCCACATTTGTGGGCATCCTTACAGGTGCTCGTGCATGGGAGAAATCGTTTGATCAGTACTTAGCATCAGTGAATCGGATGGAGATGCAGAAGCTCTTCTTACATGAGGATGTCTTCTGCTATACGGGACATAATGTGTGGAACAATGTAAACTCGGATGAACCAGTGAGATTGTAAGCCAAGTTAGCATGTTCGGTTGTAAGCCTAAAAGGCATGTAATTCAGTAAGCTATTCAAGAGCCATTGTAAATCTGTTGAAAACTCTGTATTCCGCTGCAAGTCTTGTAATCTGATGCAATTATCAATAAAGAGAGACATTTTTTCATATATTGTGTGACTTCAATTTATCTGCTTGGTTTCGCTGCGTTGTCTTATAAGAAATACCACGAACAATTGTAATGGTTTGCCTTATACAAGTGCAATCTAAACTTATATGATATCACGCCCACTGCCTAGTTTTTGATCCTCCAGGATCGGAACGTGACACTGCTGAATACGTGAGCATTGTTCACACGGAACCAGAGTTTCCGCATGAGCCCTGGTCACATGGAACCACAACTTTCGCATGCACACAGTCCATACAAAAATGTCGCTTCCACGTGCACACTGGTCATCAGAAACCACAACTTTCACGCGAGCCCTAGTCTTGCGGAACCATAGCTTCTATGTGCACGATCTCACGCTAAACGCACAGAACTCTATGTGAAATGACGCGCAAGGGCGCTTGATGCGTACATGCGAAGTGCGCCATCAAAGCGTCACTTTGCGCCCTTCGTCCGAGTCCAAGTGGTTGGGCCCTACTTGACCTAGCTCCTTTGAAAAATTCTGAAGAAATGTGTGACAAAGCAAATGTTTCTTGGAGAATTTGAACTTGTCTCTAGTAAAATATCCCACTCTTCCAACCACATGGGCTACTACTCTCCATGTGTGCAAGAATATAAAAGAGGATTCTTATATTGAAATATACACTTCGTGTTTGCCATATGATGTGGGACAACTTTCTAGAGAGAAAATTCAACAAACCCCAACAAGCAAAATTGTGGTACATAATATAAGTAGGTTGGTCATGCCTCCTGCCATAAAACCTAGGGTTCAGTATGCCATAACAACACTGGATTCTTTACAACCATCTTGATGCTCTAGAATACTAGAAAATGCGAGATGTATCCCTTCTCCCTCATCTTCACTCCACACAGACAAGAAAGAAAGGGGGAAAAAAAATCCTTCAGAGTGATATCTATATATTTGACAAGATAGTGAAAAAAGAGAAAAACAACGTACTTACTAGAAAAACAGTAGAAAGATATTCACAAGAGTATCGTACCTATAAATTAACTTTTCTGCTTGTCTTGAAATAAAGAAAATAGGAAATAGTATTCATAGGAGTGACATACCAATGCATCGATCTTTGTACTGGTTTTGAACTGAAAACTTTCAATAGCTTCTTGAATTCCCGAAGTTTCAGAAGCCAGAAGGTATGGATGGTTAACAGCCTATTATCAGTAGGATTCATTACATATAATACTACAGATACAAACCAAATAATATGGTTACAGTGTCATCCAGATAACCGAACCACAAGTATAGTAGTTTCGATAATGTGAATCTACAAGCAACCGAACCCAAATATCTCACCTGATACTGCAAGTATGAACCGAACCCAAATATCTACAAATAACCGAACCCAAATATCTCACCTGATACTACAAGTATGAGGCGAGAGGGGGAGTTGTTGGGAAGCATTTCGACTAACCTCGGAGTATGGCTTGGAGGAACAAATCAGGTGCATGAAGGTGAAAAGGGACAGGGGGTGGAAATAAGAGGTGTTAGACCCACATCTCAGAAAGGTGAAAAGGGACAGGGGGAGGAAATAAGAAGTGTTAGGCCCACAGCTCAGGGGGAGATACTTACCTACAGCAGACGAGAGAAGCAGCTTGCATGACCAGTTCCTACAGTGCCAGTGCTAAGTCCCTTGCCTGCGCCCGTCTTGACTCCTGAGACACCTACACCACCACCTTTCCCTTCAGGTGATATCATTCCTTCTCCTTCCCAACCATCATCACTATGGAGGTCCATTCGCAGCAATACGGGAAAACCTCCTGATAGATATGGTTGGGACCTTGCTAAATTTGTCTCATATGATCATATCACTTCTTCTCATAGAGCTTTTATTGCATCATTGGATAGTGTTACTGTACCTAACAATTGGCAGGTAGCCAAGAACGATCCAAGGTGGAAAGCAGTAATGCACGAGGAGTTAGGAGCTCTGAAGAAGAACCACACTTGGGAGCTGGTGAAACTGTCAGAAGGGAAGAGAGCAGTCGGATGCAAATGGGTTTTTACTGTGAAGCAGAACCCAGATGGACAGGTTGAGCGCTACAAAGCTCGACTGGTGGAAAAAGAATATAGTCAGATGTACGACATCGACTATAACGAGACCTTTACACCAGTAGCGAAGATGAGTACTGTCAGGACCTTGATCTCTCTGGCAGCTAATGGAGGATGGAAGCTACACCAACTGGATGTGAAGAATGCATTTCTTCATGGGGATCTAGTGGAGGAGGTGTACATGGAGATGCCACCAGGATTCGGCACCAATCAGACAGAAGGCAAGGTCTGCAGGCTGAAGAAGTCCCTCTATGGACTGAAGCAGTCTCCTCGAGCATGGTTTGACAGGTTCAGGAGAGCAATGATAGGAATGGGATATCAGCAGATCAATGCTGATCATACGGTATTCTTCAGACGGAGTGAAGGCCACATCACCATGCTTGCGGTGTATGTGGATGATATGATTATCACAGGCGATGATGAGCAGAAGATTGCCCAACTCAAGGGGAAGCTTGGCAAGGAGTTCGAGGTGAAGGATCTTGGCCCTCTTCGATACTTCCTTGGGATTGAGATTGCTCGAGATACAGAGGGAATTGTTCTTTCTCAGAGGAAGTACGCACTGGACCTGCTTACAAAAACTGGAGTGATAGGATGCAAACCAGCTACGACACCGATAGACCAGAAGTTCATACTGGATGCTGAAGCTGGAGAACCAGTTGACCGGAATAGATATCAGAGATTAGTAGGCAAGTTGATCTACTTGAGCCACACCCGACCTGATATCAGCTTTGCGGTCAGCGTAGTGAGCCGCTACATGCATGACCCTCAGAAGGGTCGTATGGACACAGTTTTCCGAATTCTGAGGTACTTAAAGGGAGCCTCCGGAAAGGGACTAATTTTCAGAAAAAATAATCATGTGAGCATCGAGGGCTATTGTGATTCTGACTGGGCTAGCTGTGCTGACGATAGGAGATCCACATCAGGATACTGTATATTTGTAGGAGGCAGCTTGGTCTCTTGGAGGAGTAAGAAGCAGTCAGTGGTGGCCAGATCAACAGCTGAAGCAGAGTATAGAGCTATGGCCTTGGGAGTCACAGAGCTATTGTGGTTGAAGAATATGCTGACGGAGCTAAAATTGGATCAGGGAGCCAAGATGAAGCTATGGTGTGACAACCAGTCAGCTATTAGTATTGCCAACAATCCAGTGCAGCATGACAGGACCAAGCATATCGAGATTGATAGATTCTTCATCAAAGAAAAGCTAGATAGTGGAATACTAGAGCTGGGCTACATTCTAACCAAAGATCAGGTAGCAGACAGACTGACCAAGGGGCTTAGCTTTATCAGCATGATGAGAGGATGTGACAAGATGGACTTAGTGAATATCTTTCGCCCATCTTGAGGGGGAGTGTTGATATATTTAGTAAGAGAATATGTTATATTTAGTATAGGAATATCCTGAGGACATATTTGGGATGCCAGAATATGCCACAGGATATTCCATTAGATATTCCATCATGTAAAGGCTATATAAAGCCTATGAGATTATCAATAATACATATCAATCAATCTCAACACAACAAAGTTGTGTTCCATTCTGAAAAACAGACTAGGATTCGTCAAAGTGGAAACAAAGTAACTGCAGATAGCGCGTGTCAGAGAACTCTAGGGACGATTAGACAAATAAATTCAAGTATCTAAAGCAAAGATGTAAAAATATAGATGTTGTAGCTCTAAATATAATGTAGCCACCATACCTGCTGCAGCATAGTAATGAGGCGATACAAGCATAATTTCTCATCACTTTCCCAGCCATAACATATCTGAAAAAATGGACAATGTTGAGCTGTTTCCTCAAAGGATAAAATGATAATTATCAAGTCACATGGGACATTTAAGAATCAAGGGTAAAGGCAGTTATGCAATACAGAATCTTATTTATAAATTCTTCCAGCAAAAGTTCTGAGTCAATTTTATTAGTGCGATTTGCTCACTACATGAAGAAGACGATACGCTGAAAGGAAGGTGCAGAATATCAACTGCAAGTGGTGAGGAGCTCATTGCATATTGTCAAAATTATTTATGAATTTAGAAGATACGAAGCATAATAAGGTGTCAATTAGCTACTTTATTTGTGTAGCCATTATTAGGTAGCTACCTTAATTGTCTAGGCACAATAGGCATTCCTATTGAACAGTTTTTTCCTCCTACAAACTGAAGAGGTTTTTTGATGCCTTTACCTCCTCTTGGACTCCATTTCTATTCCTCAAAATCTACAGGAAGCCCTCAAAATCTACAGGAAGCACCCTGGTTGGAAAGAAGCAACGGAAGATGAGATGCAAACACTTCAACTAATCATACATGGTAATTAGTTCGTTTATCGCCTGATGATCAATTGGTTGTCGTTGGGTGATCACAGTGAAATACAACACAAGTGGTACAAAAGAGCAAGTTACAAATGGTACAATAGAGCGACTAAAAGCTCAGCTCAGGACTATTGGGGGTGGTATATAAGCAATACAAGTGGCACAATATGGCAAGTTACAGATGGTACAATAGAGCGACTCAAAGCTCGGCTCAGGACTGTCAGGTGGATTACACTCAAAATCTCTCTCATCATGCCAAGCTCACTTCTGTTACGATACTCATCTCTATTGCATCTAGTCACTCGAGTCCACTTCACCAATTGGATATCAAGAATGCCTTTCTGAATGGAGACTTAAGCATGGTGGTATATATGCAACAACCACCCAATTTTGAGCAATAGGAGGAGAATCTCGTGTGTTCACTAAAAAGTTTGTCTAGACTTGAGTAGTCTCCTTGGACATGGCTCGAGAAGTTTTGGGAAGTAGTTGCTCCTATGGTTTCTCTAGAAGCAAGGAAGATCATTTTTTTTACAGAAAGAGGGAACAAGGGTATTGCAGTCATGTTGGTATATGTCGATCATATAATCATTTATGGTAGTGAATCACAGGTATCACAGAAAGTAAGCAACATGTATCACATGCTTTTCAGACGAAGGACCTTGGTCATCTTTGTTACTTCTTGGTATTGAGTTCGCCCACTAAGTATAATATATTTCTATCATAAAAGAAATGCGTACTTGATATTCTTAATGGGACAGAAATGTTGGTTGTCGACCCAACGACATACCTATGACATAATATTTATATTCTTTTTGAGATAGAAAGCAATCATTAATGATTTCCTTGTCCTCGGCTACTAGCACGAAGACCCACTGATTTAATTATTACCCGTCGTAGGTTTGAACCCACAGCCCACTCCTCTCTAGTGTACCACTACACCACCCCATATGGGCTCGATATTAACTTGTTGGCTTTTACATTTGATGCAACTAATGTTGGTCAGACATTAGCAAACTGGTTCCTACAAGTAACAAGAAAAGATAATATACAATAAAATAGACCAGACTCTAAAGTAATTATCTTGAACAAGCTTCTAATGAAAAATAAAGCTTGTGAAACTAGACTATACAGCAGCAATGTATTTTCTACTCCAGGACAGTACCATAGACCTGACTTGTCAAACTCATATACGTTACATTGACTAGGCTAGACAATACATATGCAGTCAGTCCCATCTGTTGGGAACGAAGCGCGAAAACCGTTCCCCCAAAACAGAAAGTCCTGCGAGAGAACCGAGCAAAATTAGACAAACCAAAAATGCCAAACACAATCACAGACACAAAGATTTTTGACGTGGAAAACCCTTACGGAAAAAACCACGGGACGATCGGAGTCCAACCCTGAAGAACCTCCACTAATGGAATAAAGAGAATACACCCTCTACAAGCTCCTCCCGATCCAACACGGATCACCACAACTCACTTGAAAGAAGAATTTTTTGATTGCGGACTCCGAAGAACGAGAGATGCCGAAAAATTATTCGAAGCAATCTCTCGTTCACAATAGTCCTTAATCCGCTCTCTCTCTCAAAGATTGTAAAGCACTCTTTGTTTTTAAGATGATTTTACAACTAGCATGCATCACACTTTTATAAGCCCTTGGTAACCCATACATGGAAGGCCAATTATATGGAAACTTCCAATATAAATCAATCATATATTTAATGGAAATCCAATCATAATTAGCTTACCATAATTGGAAACCCAATAATATGGAAAGCTACTATATGAAGGGTCCAATAAATATATAATCAAAGTAAATATGGAAATCCAATCATATATTTCCTTACCATATATGTACCAAATAAAATCCATGCACTCCCCAAGCTTCTCCGACACACGGATGGCGCTCGTCGCTCTCTGGGGTATTCTCCACATAGGTGGGAACCCCACCCACTCCAACAAATCTCCCCCTTCACAACTATGTGGAGGAGGTCGTCATCCCGACGATCTGCCTGCAGTACTCAAACTTCCCCCTCGGAAGAACCTTCGTGAGCATGTCCGCTCCATTGTCATCAGTATGAACCTTCTCAAGCACTGCATCCTTTCTCAACCATATCCCGTATCCAATGATACCGAGTCTCGATGTGCTTGGACCGACTATGAAATGTCTGGTTCTTTACAAGGTGAATAACACTCTGACTGTCGCAAAGCAAAGTATACTGCTCTTGCTTCAGCCTTATTTCCTGCAGCAGCTTCTTCATCCACAGCAACTCCTTGCAAGCCTCCGTCGTCGCAATGTACTCTGCCTCTGTCGTCGACAAGGCAACACACTTCTGCAACCGCGACTGCCATGATATCGCTCCTCCAGCAAACATCATCATATAGCCCGAAGTCGATCGCCTCGTGTCTACATCTCCTGCCATATCAGCGTCAGTATACCCAACCAGCTTCGGCTCGTCACCACCAAAAGAAAGTCTCCAATCGGCAGTGCCCTGAAGGTATCGTAGAATCCGCTTGACCGCACTCCAATGTACCCTTCCAGGATTTGAAAGGTACCTGCTAACTGTGCCAACTGCATGAGCGATGTCTGGCCTCATACACACCATAGCATACATAAGACTTCCCACAGCTGAAGCATATGGAACCCGCTCCATATCTTCCTTTTCGTCCTCGGTAGATGGACACTGCTCCTCAGTGAACTTAAAGTGAGCCGCAAGGGGGCAACTCACTTTCTTCGACTCGTCCATACCGAAACGCTGAAGTACCCGATGAATGTACTTCTTTTGGGACAAATGTAGCAGCTTGGACTCTCTCTCTCAGCTGATCTCCATCCCAAGAATAGTCTTTGTGTGCCCAAATTCTTCATAGAGAAGACCGCGCCCAGTTGGCGCTTCAACTCCACTATCCTAGTGGCATTCTGACCCACTAACAGCATATCATCTACATAGAGCAATAAAATGATGAAATCATCCTCGGCAAAGTACCTCACAAATACGCAATGGTCCGACGTCGTCCGTGCATAGCCATGCTCCCCCATAAATGACTCGAATTTCCTGTACCACTGCCTCGGAGCCTGCTTCAGACCATACAAGCTCTTCCTCAACCGGCAGACCAAATGTGACTTACCCTTCTCACAGAATCCCTCTGGCTGTTCCATATATAACTCCTCTTCAAGATCACCGTAGAGGAATGCCGTCTTCACGTCCATCTGCTCGACCTCCAAGTCGAAACTGGCTGCCAATGCTAGCACCACCCGAATAGATGACTGTTTGACGACTGGCGAAAAGATCTCATCATAATCCACGCCTTTCCGCTGACCGTAGCCTTTAACTACAAGCCTCTCTTTGTATCGAGGGCGAGTAGCATCATCCGTCTGATTCACTCTAAACATCCATCGATTCTTTAAAGCCTTCTTGCCCTTTGGCAACCGTACCAGCTCATAAGTGGAATTGGCATGTAAGGAACTCATCTCCTCCTGCATAGCCTCCATCCACTCCTGCATGTGTTCGTCTTCCATAGCCTCTGCAAAACTTTTGGGCTCTCCCCCATCAGTCAATAGCACATACTCACCTAGTGAGTATCTCGTAGATGGTCGACGCTCTCTGTCGCTCCTTCTCAGTGGAGCCACTGGTGCTGGCTGTATACCAACAGCCTCCTCCTCTTCAGGAACCGCCTCTCCGGCATGCTCATCCTCCTGAGGGACACCCTGACCACCATCAGCAGGTTGATGATCAAGATTGGGAGCAACTCCATGTACTGGCTCCCCCATAATTGGATCCTCTGTGATGTCCTCTAGAAACTGCTCGAAGCGAAATGACTCTAACTCAGGCAATTCCTCAGCCTCAGAAGGCGTCTCGGAATCCTGAGTGTTGGTCATGGTTTGATCCTCGACGAATACCACGTCCCTGCTTCTGTAGAGCTTTCTTCCCACCGGATCGTAGAGTCTATAGCCAAACTCATCCCGATCGTAGCCGACAAAGATGCATCGCCTCGTCTTCGGGTCAAGTTTGGTCCTCTGATCCTTCGGTACATGCACGAAGGCCTTACAGCCAAACACTCGCAGGTGATTGTATGACGGCTCTTTGCCGTACCATACTTTGTCAGGCACATCACCCTGCAAAGGAGCACTAGGAGATAAATTAATAACATAAGCAGCTGTGAGAAGAGCCTCACCCCAATAATTGCCCGACAAGTTCGCTTCTGACAGCAAACACCGCACCCTCTCCATCAGTGTCCTGTTCATGCGCTCCGCTACACCATTGAGCTGAGATGTCTTGGGTGGAGTCTTCTGGTGTCGTATCCCCTGCTCTCTGTAATAAGCATCAAAGGGACCTGTCACGACCCGTTATTTAACATGTGGGAGATACGAGAGCAGTAAAAACATGTGAGAGATACTGGGAGCAGTATAAGCATGATAGGTACTGGGAGTAGTATAAAACATGTGAATACTCAGAGCAGTCTAAAGCATAGTGAAACTTGTACTGAGAACCCGTAAGAAGCATGTGAAGATATAAGAGCTGTACTAAACATGGTCGGTACTGAAAGTGATACAACATGTGAAGACATAACTTGCTACCTCAAGGATCAGTCTTTTAACAGGGTTAATACATGTTCTAGCATTAAAAGACAGTAAATGAGTATGTAGATGTACTTGCTTCTAGCAAAACAAGCTGCGATAAAAGTGCTATGGATGTCTGGTAACTCGTCACTGTAGAAATACATACAATAACTTAGCTTTTATACTAAGCTAAAACACTAGGACACTAATTGGTGCGACACGACTTGTGACTGGACACCTAGCCAAAATGATGACTTGGCATAGGAGACCAATGTGGGGTGACACACTATGTTAACTAACTTTCTAGGGTCTTTTACACTAGTGAGGGATGGGGTTCAACACGGCTAAAACTCTAAATAAACAAAAAGCTACAAGTCGTAATTAATCAATAAATAAATCAAAAGATCATTGTGTTCCAACAATTTTAGAGATAGACAAAAAGCCTAGTTTTACATAAAACAAAGTACCAAAACAATCCTTGCTAATTATAGAAATTTTTATAATTTTTCTGGAATTTATTAACCAGTACAAATATTTTATAAAAATCAGTTTTCCTAAGTATACAGAAAATGAGTTTTGGTTTCATATGCCAAACTAGGGGCAAAACAGTAAATTAAATACTACAAAAATTATACTAAATTAGCCAACTTAACATAGTATCTAAATACTATTTTTCCATAATTTTAGCTATACTTTAAGTATTTTAGAAAATCAAAAACAGCAATGCACACAATAATTAATTATCTGCGTATTTTGTCCATGTACATAATTTGAACCAAAGTTCAAATACAGGACCCAAGGCCATGAATCAAGTCCAATATGACTTGTACAGGTCTTGAATGTGTGAAAACACATTTGAGCCCAAATACTCATGCTAGGCTTGGACACCAAATGGTTGCAGTAATTTAAATATGATAAAAATACAATTTGGTAATAGTCAAAAAATATTATTATTTTAATAAGGTAAAGTTTTACATAGTAACTATAAAAGTATGAACATTATTTTATATAAATAATTTACACTAAGCTAAGTAAAATACACATAGGAAATAATATATATATATAAATATAGGGATATTTATATATAGGAAAATGCTCAACTAATATTATATATATAATACCAATATATGTATATATACATACATATAAGAAAATACTTATCTATATAACATATATATATAGATATATATATATATTAATATATATATATATATATATATATATATATTATATATATATAACAAAATTAATGTATACATAATATATATAGTATATATATAATAATTATATACATAAGGAAATATATGTACATAAATATACATGTATACATAATACACATATATATATACATAAAATAATGAAGTATATTCATATATATATTTATAAAAACAACAACTATATATACCTAAATATAGTATGTATAATAATACATATACATATATACAAATATATGTATACATATATATATATATATATATATATATATATATATATAATATATATATAATTATATAAAAAAAAAAGAAAAAGAAAAAAAAAGAAAAGGAAAAGAAAGAAACAGCAGCAGGGGGAGGGGCTCGAACTCGGGCTAAGGGGGGGGGGGGGGAGGGTTAGTTACTGCGCGCTGGCCAGTGGGCCAGTTGGCCCGATTGTTAGAAATAGGCTTGGGTTTAATTTATTTAGTTTTAGGTTAGGTTAATAATAATAAAAAATATAAAATCTGTCCTGTGTCCTGACAGTTAAGGACACGGGTTTTCTCGTGTCCGTGCTTTGTACGACACGTACGAGCGTCTATTCTCGTGTCCAAGCACTGGACTAGTGTCCCCGTGTCCTGGCGAACCACACGCGTGGATTCGAGACACGGACGACACGAAATGACACCGCCACTTACGTGTCCGGCGAGTCTGGGGTGTTTCGAAGGCCGTGGACGGCGGAGGAGGCGATGGGACGGTGGCGCTCGGGTGGCGCTACGGTCGTTTCGTCGAGGCGAAGCGACTGGCGGTGGTTGGGGGCGGAGACGTTCGTCGGTGAGGCTGGACGGGGTAATGGCTGGAGTTAGGGTTTTAGGGCTTAGGGTTTGGGGAAGAACGGGGCTGCGATGGCTGTGGTTAGGTCGTAGTGGTGGTAGTCGACTGAGGGGAGTGAGGGGGTCATTTTATAGGGGTGAGAGGTCGGTCGAAGGGCCTAGGTCGGCCGGAAAACGGGTCAGCTGGCCGGTCGGTCGTCGGGGGGGGTGAGAACGTGGGGGTGACGGTCGGTTTAGCAGATAGGCCCTTAGACTTTAGGATTTTACAATTTGGTCCCCACTATAACTAAATGCAAATATTAATTTGCATAACAGAATTAAAACAATTCCCTATTTACAAACTGATATACTAACAATTCTAATAATTACAAAACACTATTAAAACAATTTAGAAAATTACAAAATGCTATTAAAACATTTAAACAATTACAAAATGATATTTCTGTATTTAAAACTCATTTAAAACTCATTTAAAATATTCTAGAAAATCCCTAAAATTATATTAAATTATTTTAAAACCAATAATGACATTTAATAATTAATTAACACTAGTTTAAAAATTTTTGAAAAAATCAGGGGCTTACAAGTCTTCCCTCCTTGAAAAATTTCGTCCTCGAAATTCACAAGGATTGAAGACTCTACAATATTCTAACGTAGCAAGCAAGGCAACAAAAGACTAAGGCTGCAATCAAAACTAACCTCTAAGGTATCAAGCGGGAACGGGTGGTTCCCTTGGCTACTGGGCAGTCCCGAATCTGATGGATGGCAGATCCACAAACTAAGCACTGCTTCAACCTCTTCCTGCAGACGGTGAAGTCATGACCGGGTCTTCCGCAGAAAAACATATGGCTCCCTTCTGCTGCTGAGTCAGAAGCGGCCCTCTAGACTTCGCTACTGGACACTCTCGAAGCTGATGGGTGGGAGACCCACAAGCCAAACACTGACCCAACCTCTTCCTACAAATAAGAGAGTCGTGGCCTGGCCTCTTACAGTATACACAAAAAGCTCCCTTCGGCTGCTGTCGGGGTCCCGGGGTTCTAACTGGCGGAGTCTGATGATGGGGTGTAGGGGGACGATAAGTCTGCTGGGGTGGCATCGGCACTTTCTGCTGGAAAGCCTGACGCTTGGACGGTCCCTCATGATGTACAGGAGCTGGCCTCTGCTAGACAAAAGACGCTCCTCAATGCTCCGGGCTAACTCTAGGCTCTGGTAGTAGTCAGTCGTACCGTTTGCCACTATAAGGATGCCAATGTCTGGAACTAGACCATGGCAAAACCTAGGGTCATCTCCTCTGGATCAGCAACCAGACTAGGAGCGAAACGGCTCAGGCGACTAAACTCTGCCGCATACTCGTCAACAGAACGGTTCCAAGCTACTCGTACTAGGGGTATAGTGATAGGGGGTGGTGGAAGTATCGGGGCCTGCTGGGACTGGGATGTGGGAGGTGGTGGAGGTATCGGTCTGTGGATCTGTGGAGTAGGGAAGTGTGGTAGGTGGAGGTGTATCAGTCGACTGGTCAGCTGACTGGATAGGGAGTGCCCCATTCTCGGGGGTAATATGCTGGGATGAACGAGTAAGCACCATCTAAATTACACATAAAAGACTTATAAGGACTTGTTTAAAGTAAGCAGTCATATGCAAGAAAATCTAATTATAATAGCAAAACATGCGATATGTTTCCTATGTTGCAATCCTAGCATTCTAGGTGTTCTAAGCATCTTTCCTAATGTCGTCTAATTACCTTAAGTTCCTAGTTGCAGGCCTGCTTGGTACAATAACGTAACCAAACAGTTTAGTCAGGACCTGCATGGGCCGCCAAAAAACATGTCACGACCCGTTATTTAACATGTGGAAGATACGAGAGCAGTAAAACATGTGAGAGATACTGGGAGCAGTATAAGCATGACAGGTACTGGGAGCAGTATAAAACATGTGAATACTCAGAGCAGTCTAAAGCATAGTGAAACTTGTACTGAGAATCCGTAAGAAGCATGTGAAGATATAAGAGCTGTACTAAACATGGCCGGTACTGAAAGTGATACAACATGTGAAGACATAACTTGCTACCTCAAGGATCAGTCTTTTAACAGGGTTAATACATGTTCTAGCATTAAAAGACAGTAAATGAGTATGTAGATGTACTTGCCTCTAGCAAAACAAGCTGCGATAAAAGTGCTATGGATGTCTGGTAACTCGTCACTGTAGAAATACATACAATAACTTAGCTTTTACACTAAGCTAAAACACTAGGACACTAATTGGTGCGACACGACTTGTGACTGGGCACCTAGCCAAAATGATGACTTGGCATAGGAGACCAATGTGGGGTGACACACTATGTTAACTAACTTTCTAGGGTCTTTTACACTAGTGAGGGATGGGGTTCAACACGGCTAAAACTCTAAATAACACAAAAAGCTACAAGTCGTAATTAATCAATAAATAAATCAAAAGATCATTGTGTTCCAACAATTTTAGAGATAGACAAAAAGCCTAGTTTTACATAAAACAAGTACCAAAACAATCCTTGCTAATTATAGAAATTTATTATAATTTTTCTGGAATTTATTAACAGTAAAAATATTTTATAAAAATCAGTTTTCCTAAGTATACAGAAAATGAGTTTTGGTTTCATATGCCAAACTAGGGGCAAAACAGTAAATTAAATACTACAAAATTATACTAAATTAGCCAACTTAACATAGTATCTAAATACTATTTTTCCATAATTTTAGCTATACTTTAAGTATTTTTAGAAAATCAAAAACAGCAATGCACACAATAATTATCTGCGTATTTTGTCCATGTACATAATTTGAACCAAAGTTCAAATACAGGACCCAAGGCCATGAATCAAGTCCAATATGACTTGTACAGGTCTGAATGTGTGAAAACACATTTGAGCCCAAATACCCATGCTAGGCTTGGACACCAAATGGTTGCAGTAATTTAAATATGATAAAAATACAATTTGGTAATAGTCAAAATAAATATTATTTTTAATAAGGTAAAGTTTTACATAGTAACTATAAAAGTATGAACATTATTTTATATAAAAATTTACACTAAGCTAAGTAAAATACACATAGGAAATAATATATATTATATATAATATAGGGATATTTATATAGGAAAATGCTCAACTATATTATATATATATATACCATATATGTATATATACATACATATAAGAAAATACTTACTTATAACATATATATATATACAAAATTAATGTATACATATATATATATATAATAGTATATATAATATATATATACATAATATGTACATATATATATATATATATATATATATATATATATACTAATAATATATATCATATATATATATATATATATATATATATATATATATATATACATATAATATATATTATATAATAATTATGTAAAAAACAAAAGAAAAGAAAAAAGAAAAGAAAAGAAAAGAAAAGAAACAGCAGCAGGGGGGGCTCGAACTCGGGTAAGAGCGCGGGGGGGGGGGGGGGGGGGGGGTGGGGGGGGTTTAGTTACTGCGCGCTGGCCAGTGGGCAGTGGCCCGATGTTAGAAATAGGCTTGGGTTTAATTTATTTAGTTTTAGGTTAGGTTAATAATTAAAAAAAATAAAAATCTGTCCTGTGTCCTGACAGTTAAGGACACAGGGTTTTCTCGTGTCCGTGCTTTGCACGACACGTACGAGCGTCTATTTCGTGTCCAAGCACTGGACTAGTGTCCCCGTGTCCTGGCGAACCACACGCGTGGATTCGAGACACGGACGACACGAAATGACACGCCACTTAAGTGTCGGCGAGTCTGGGGTGTTTCGAAGGCCGTGGACGGCGGAGGAGGCGATGGACGGTGGCGCTCGGGTGGCGCTGCGGTCGTTCGTCGAGGCGAAGCGACTGGCGGTGGTGGGGGCGGAGACGTTCGTCGGTGAGGCTGGACGGGGTAGATGGCCGGAGTTAGGGTTTTAGGGCTTAGGGTTTGGGGAAGAACGGGCTGCGATGGCTGTGGTAGGTCGTAGTGGTGGTAGTCGATGAGGGGAGTGAGGGGGTCATTTTATAGGGGTGAGAGGTCGGCGAAGGGCCTAGGTCGACCGAAAAAACGCGGGTCAGCTGGCCGGTCGTCGGTCGTCGGGGGTGGGTGAGAACATGGGGGTGACGGTCGGTTTAGCAGATAGGCCTTAGACTTTAGGATTTTACAATTTGGTCCCCACTATAACTAAATGCAATATTAATTTGCATAACAGAATTAAAACAATTCCCTATTTACAAATGATATACTAACAATTCTAATAATTACAAAACACTATTAAAATAATTTGGAAAATTACAAAATGCTATTAAAAATTTAAACAAAAATTAAAATGATATTTCTATATTTAAAACTCATTTAAAACTCATTTAAAATATCTAGAAAATCCCTAAATTATATTAATATTTTAAAACCAATAATGACATTTAATAATAATTGAACACTAGTTTAAAAATTTTTGAAAAAATCAGGGGCTTACAGGACCAATGTATTCGCCGCCGTTGTCAGACCGAACACACAATAACTTGCTGTCTCTCTTTCAACAGAGGCCTGAAACTCTTTGAAAGTAGGCAGCACCTGATCCTTGTCTTTAAGGCATAGACCCAAACCTTCCTGGAACAGTCATCAATAAAAGTTACAAAGTAAGAAGCACCACCAAAGATTTTACCTTCATAAGACCGCAGACATCCGAGTGAATCAACTCGAGCAACGCCGGCTTCCTTGAACTTGGATGACTTTGGAAAGATACCCTATTTGCTTCCCAGCTAAGCAGTGCGTACACTTCTCCAACTTTGTAGACTTGAGCCCTGGAATCACCTTCCTGTTCACCAAGTAGCTCATCCCTTCTCGCTGATATGGCCGAGCCGCCTGTGCCACAACTCGGTAGAGCATCACTGACTGTGTTCACCTCCTGTACCCCATGTGCGCTCCCATCCATATAGTAGAGACCGGACTTCTTGCTTTCTCTAGCAATCACCATCGAACCTCTAGAAAGCTTCCACTGACTATTTTCGAAGAGACTGAAGAATCCTTCATCATCCAACCTTCCAACCGATACCAGGTTGAAACGGATATCAGGGACATGACGAACATCTTTGAGAACAAGAATGTACCCGTCTTCGTCCTCAAATGCACATCTCCAACGACAACCGCCTTTGACACATCTCTATTGCCATCTTCAACACTCTACAGTCGCCTGTCGTGTAAGTGGCAAATAGTGCCCTGTTGTGAGATACATGCGCTGAAGCCCCTGAGTCCACCAGCCAAGAATTGTCATCGCAGGCTAGGTTTGTGATAACCTCATCACCTACGACGATCACATCGCCTCCATGTATCGAAGCCGTCGTATAGTTCTCATCTTGCTTCCCCTTGTTGCCCTTCTTCTCTCTCTTCCAAGCGAAACAGTTCCGCTTGATGTGGCCCTTCTTGCCACAATGGTAACACTCCGAGTCCTCGTACCGACCCTTGGACTTCCCCTGCTCTTGTCTCTGCCACCACCTGGACTCCTGCTTTTGCCCCTTCCGCGGCTCTCCGAAACTAGTGCCTCTGAGTGATGGGATGTGGATGAAGTGCCCTGAGAACGTCTTCGCATCTCTTCATTCAGTACCCCGCTCTTAGCAAACTCCAGACTGACCACGCCTTCCGGAGCAGAAACGATCATAGATACTCGTACGGTCTCCCACGAGTCTGGCAATGTACATAGCAACCAAAGTCCTTGAACCTCGTCGTCGAACTTGACTTCCATCGAGGATAGCTGGTCCACCACGCCCTGGAACTCACTCAAGTGATCCGTAATGGATGCACATCTTTGTACCGCAGACCCATCATCATCCGGATCAGGAACAATTTGTTTACCCGGTCTTTTTGCGTACAAAGATTCCAGCTTCTCCCACAACGTCTTCGCATGCTCAATATTGGCAACGTGGTTGTACACGTTCTCGTCAACGAACTACCGTATGTACCCACACACCTGTATATGCTCGAAGTTCCAGTCCTCATCGGATTTGTCACTGGGCTTCTCGGATGCAAATACTGGAAGATGCAGCTTCTTGACAAACAGCAAATCCTTCATCTTGCTCCGCCAATAATGGTAGTTGGTATCGTTCAGGTTCACCATGCGCACCGGCTTCACGTCCATCTGCTTCCTGGTTTGACTGTCAACTCCTGACACTTCTTTGAACCCAAAGCTCTGATACCACTCTGTTGGGAACGAAGCGCGAAAACCGTTCCCCCAAACCAGAAAGTCCTGCGAGAGAACGAGCAAAAGCACACAAACCAAAAATGCCAAACACAATCGCAGACACAAAGATTTTTGACGTGGAAAACCCTTGCGGGAAAAAACCACGGGACGATCGGAGTCCAACCCTGAAGAACCTCCACTAATGGAATAAAGAGAATACACCCTCTATAAGCTCCTCCGATCCAACACGGATCACCACAACACCTGTAAGAAGAAAATTTTTGATTGCGGACTCCGAAGAACAAGAGATGCCGAAAAATTATTCGAAGCAATCTCTCATTCACAATAGTCCTTAATCCTCTCTCTCTCTCAAAGATTGTAAAGCACTCTTTGTTTTTAAGATGATTTTACAACTAGCATGCATCACCCTTTTATAAGCCCTTGGTAACCCATACATGGAAGGCCAATTATATAGAAACTTCCAATATAAATCAATCATATATTTAATGGAAATCCAATCATAATTAGCTTACCATAATTGGAAACCCAATAATATGGAAAGCTACTATATGAAGGGTCCAATCAAATATATAATCAAAGTAAATATGGAAATCCAATCATATATTCCTTACCATATATGTACCAAAATAAAATTCATGCACTCCCAAGCTTCTCCGACACACGGATGGTGCTCGTCGCTCTCCGGGGTATTCCACATAGGTGGGAACCCCACCCACTCCAACACCATCAGCCAGTTCATGCATGCTCCTACCATGACCCATTAGGAACTGGATATCTGCACCTCAAGAAAGCTCTAGGCCAAACCCATCTCCTCAAACCTGGTGATTCTTCTACCTTACAAGAATATATGTGGATGTTGATTAGATAGGATCTGCTGATGATAGAAAGTCTGCTAATGGTACTTTTTACCTTTGGAGGCGTTGAAAAGCAAGAAACAATCTGTTGTTGCTCGCTCCAGTGCAGAGGCCGACCACAGACCCATTGGACATCTTGTTCTGAAATCCAATGGTTGCTATTTATAGTTGCTTCTGCTTATTTCTTTGAAAAACACTCCAAAAAGTTGTCTGCTAACAACTATGAAATACTTGTGAAAAGCCGGTTCGATTTTTGGGACAACTTTTAACAACAGGTAGAAGGTTGCTCCCAAAAGCTGATTATGTCGCTACTTTTTGAAAAGCAATAATAATCCCAAACCAAGCCTTATTCATCTTCTTTGAGACAATTAGGCTGTCATCTACATTATGACAATCATATATTTCATGAGCATACAAAAAACACATCGAAATTGACTCTCATTTCTTCACAAGGAGCAGGTAAAAAATGGTGACCTCCTTCTCTCATGATCGATTCACAGAGGAATAACAAAGGGATTACATTTGAAACTCTTCCGTGCCTTCTTCGACAACATAAGGAAGGGGTGGGGGGGGGTGTTAAAAGTATTTTCGAATTAAGAACATATGAAAAATATTGAGGTATTAATTAGCTATTTTATTTGTGTAACCATTATTATGCTATTATTATACAGGCACCCTGTTTGTTTAGGCCTATATTAGGTATCACATTGATATTGTTACCTTAGTCGATTATTATTATGTCAGAGGGTGTCATGATTCATTAAATCCAGACTACTTTTGTAACCAAAATAAGACTATGGCTTCTTTCTTAATGATCAATAAAATCAATTCCTTAGTTCCTAATTTCAACACACAAAACACTACCAAAATAATACATATTAGCGACTCCACTTGCAAACGTCACTAAATAATATGTAATTAGCAACTACGCAAAAAAAAGTCACAAAATATCGTTGTTTGCGACATATAGCTACAACTCGCAACATAGGTTAGTGTTAGTAAAAAAGGTGCCGCTTGACGTCGCTAAACGACGCTAAGTAGCGAGTTTAGCGATGTCACATGAATCGCCAATTTCTTTAAAAATTAGCGCCGTTTAGCGATATCATGTGAGTCGCCAATTTCTCTAAATAACGACGTTACAGCAGTCAACAATCTCTTTAATGTTAGCGACATTCAGCGACGTCTAAGTCAGACGTCGCTAACTTTTCAATATACACAAGCAGCTTTTGACCAAATAAAAAAAAAAACCCAAATTTTCCCTCCCTCCCCCACTGCTCCCCCCAACCACTGCTCCCCCTGACCGCTGCTCCCCCCAATCGCTGCTCCCTTGCCACCACTCGTCTTCAGCCACGCCCTCGTCTCCGACTGCTCCCTCGACCACCGCTCGTCTCCGGCCATTACCTCGCTAGCATTCGTCTCCGGCCACGCCTACGACCTCCTCTGGCCACCCTCATCTCTGGCCACGCCCTCCTCTCCGACCATGTCCCTCCTCTCCGGCCACGCCCCTCCTTGATCAGGTAAACCCTATCCCTAACCTGATACACACCCACAGATGCAGACGTGACACACACATACACACACACGAACATGATACATACACACACGAACTTCTCTACCCACAACAGCTTCACATAAAGAATATGATCCAAAGTCCTACCCCCAAAATATCGATGCTCTAAAATTCTCCAAGACTAGCCCTCCCAAATTGGTTCAATTTTGTCTATTACACGTATTAGAACTATTTTGTTTGTGAGTAAATTTAGAAAATTTGTATATATGTTATAAACGTATGACACAGACACGTTGTTAAGATATGATATACGTTAACATGAGTTGGTATTGACACCATATCGTAAAATTGTTATATGTGTTGACGAAACCTAAATTTATAAAATTTAGTAGTATATGAGTGTCGAGTGGTAGAGTGGTAGATTATCGAGCGGTAGGTGTGTATGTTATATTTGATTGAGGGATGAGTGAACTAGTGAGGGTTAGTAATCTATATAGATAGATAGATAGATAGATAGATAGATAGATAAATAGATAGATAGATAGATAGATAGATACATATATAAGGTTATAGAAAGAGCGACGTTCGAACAATGTGATTACTTTTGCAAGCCTTTGAACGATGTGTATCTATCTTACAGAAGTATCTAAAACTGGATATGAATTACTACATACGGCATCGTTCGTAAATGTACAACCGTCATGCAGGATGAATTCATAGAGGGTGTACAACAGTTCCCTCAGTACATGGATGGTACCAAAATTAAGTGTCTGTGTGCAAGATGTCGCAGCTTAAAATATCATTCAGAAGTGGAAGTCACATATCATTTGTATGAAGGGTTTCACGCCAAATTACTATCAGTGGACTACGCATGGAGAACTTGTGTCTTTAGTATCGGAGTCGGAGTCTTATGTGGATGTCCACAACCACGCTGCTTACGACGATGGGTGGGTGAACATGGTTTTTAACGCAACGGAACCTAGTTTCGATACGGACAATCATGATGCAGCCGAGGAAGCATCAAATGTCGATGCTGCAAAGTTTATAGAGTTGCTAGAAAATGCAAAGACTCCATTATATCATGGTTGTGAGTATCATTCACCGTTGGAGGTGGTTACAAGTTTGTTGACCATCAAGTCCGATTTTAACATGTCGTAAGAATGCTCAACCGACTGATGGAGTTGATTATAGAGATCTTGTCGGAGGGTGCTAAGTTGCCTAAAGACTTCTACCGATTTAAGAGGATGGTGAGATCGCTCTGGATGGGATACGAGAAAATCGATGCATATCGCAACGGGTGCATGATGTACTACAAAGACGACAATGATGAAGACATGTGCACATTTTGTGGTGCTGGTCGCTACAAGGGCAGTGGTAGAGGAAGGTCTGTCAGTGTAAAGAAGCCTACTGATTTGATGCACTACTTGCGTTGACGCCGTGGTTGTAGAAGTTGTTTATGGTGAAGAAGACTGCCGGAAACATGAGTTGGCACAGGCAAAAACATATTAAAGGAGTGTTGGATAAACTACTCTAATTCTCCGGACGATAGCAAGGCCTACTGGTTTGCGCACTTCAAGGTAAAAGTATATTTTATTTAATATGAATCATCTAATTTATGCATATTATATAACTGACTAAATTAGTTCTTCTAGGATACATATTTCTATCCACCGCAGCGGACCGAGTTGATCGAGGGGATGTTTACTGCCGTCGTCGCCAAGTTGGTCCGTGATGCTAATGACTAGACGGCTCATGATCGCGCAGGAAAGTTGATCCAAGGTTGGATCTGATGGAACTGGGGATTCCCAGGACCCTAGTTTGATGTGCGTATTGATCGATAGAAAGTTAAACAAATATAAATGTGTTCTAAACCTTCATAGGCGGAAACTAGGGTTCACGAATTATACCTTCGGCAGGAAAAAGACAACAGTTCCTAGTAATCTCGAACAGTCACGACCCCAAGATCTTCTGCACGTATTCCTTCCTCGGGTTGGACATCATGTGGGCGACGATCTTCCAACATTTTCTTCTCCTCTTCAGCCCTCCTTTCTCTCCTTACGTGAATCACGAATTTAGAAAAAACTCCTTACTTTTTGATAAGATTATGACGACCAGAGAATAGATGATATATAAGGCTACGGCGGCAGGGACCATGAGGAGAATTTAAGGCTAGGTCTCCTAACGAATCTGGGTATCCCGTGTTCAGTCCGAAAACACAATCCAGGCCCATTAACAATGGCTCGATCCACTAAAGAGCTATGTTGCACTACCTTCCTAATCCCAAATTATGATTGTGGACTTCTTTTATGCTTCACATGTTAAGATATCGAAAGTCCATCGATCAAATTAAGTTACTGATAACTATATTGATTGGCATCTTTTATCCTTAAGTAGTACCTGTAGGAACGAAATCGTAAAGCAGAATACTCTAGGGGGGTGAATAGAGTAGGCAGCAGAATATTGCTAATTAAAAATCTTGTTAGCAGTTAGATCACAGATATAGTAATAATCACAAAAGTAAATGACAGAAATTAAAAGTGATCAGAAGGCAAACGCAAACACCGAGATTTATACTAATTTTCCTTTGTGAGGACTAGTCCAGTCGGAAGAACTCTAGCTTCCAGTTGAATCCACTATTGGAAAATTCTGCAAGTTTTCATACGAAGTCCTTGCAACTTCAACAGACGCGAGCTTTGATACGAAGAACTCGACCAACTTCAATTGTGAAGAGTTGAATCTTCTATCAAGCCTCTGATTATGTCACTACCACATTTCTAGTTTGAGGGTATTTTTATTATTTTTGAATTATTTGAATTTATATATTTTATTAGGAATTTTTTAAATAATTTAATTGAATGGTATGATTTAAATACTAGTTTAATTATTGCCTTGTGATTTTGGTTAGCCTAACCTAGATTGGACCTAACCTAGATGGGTCATAACTAATTTAGTGAGCCACTTTGAGAATTAGATGGTTTTGGTTAATGGGTTAAGTCAAGTCTAGTTTAGTTAAGTGATTTGCAAAGACTAGGAAAGAACCCTTTGTTCTAGGCCACCCATTAGCCTTGATTCATTCCTAGCCATAGGATGAAACCTAAAAACCCTAACCCTAAAAAGTGACCAGCCAAGACCCCTTGCCTATATAATGTCTCTATAGGAATTTGTGCCTCTTTCTTTATTAGTTCTTCATTTTCCTAAGGAATAGGTAAGCCTTCATTTAATTTTCTTCCTAGTTTAATCAATAGGACTCCTTTTTGATTGGGATTTCTTCCATTATGATCTAATCAATGTTCTCTTGCTGATGGTGGAGTCAAATCACAGATTTGAATCAATTTGAGAGATTGGGTGGCTTGTGGAGATTCCCTCATTGAAAGAGTTTGTGTTGAAGAACACCCATAGGTACATTCTATTCCACCCATTAAAATTAGGTTTAAATTGCATAGACATCTAGCCCTATGTGTCCTGGTTCTGTAGGTATAGGGTTTGCCAATTTTCGTGTCCTGTACGTGTCCGTATCGGACACGTATCAGTGACATGCGCAGGTAGTGTTCGACGAAATGCCACAAAGGGCATTTCGTTCGAGATTTCAAATTGTGTTGAATAGGAATTCGTATTTTTGGGTCGCTTATGGGTTTCTTTTGGACTGAGGTGGTTTCGAGTCGTGTCCGAGTCACATTGGACTCGCGGACACGGTCGCGCGCGCCTGGGCACACTGTCCTGCTACCAGCAGGGGTGCGACTTGTATAGGACACGTGGGCGCGTGTCATTTGACGTGGAGCTCAGGGCAGTGTCTGATACGACACTCCCCAAGTCTCGTGTCACTTGGGGCGTGTCAGGTGCGTGCGGACACGTGCACAGGTCACTCGAGCTCGTGCAGCCTCGTGCGTGTATGTGCATTGGTCTGGACACTTGTGTCTAGTGTTTGTGGACACGAAACTGGGTGTAAGACACGTGCACACATTGAATGTTAATTACCAACTTTGTGTTCTCCTTGAATGGTTATAATGGATTGGGGAAATCGTGTGGGTTGAGTGTTTAGTCGACTGAGATTATGTGGTATCAGTGATTATCACTGTTGGTTTCCTGTTATTAAAGTTTGTGTTTAGTTAGGATTATGCTAATCATATCCTAACACAAGTCCCTAACCTTGTTAATTAATTTACAGATTTTCTAATAGGCCTTATAACTGAAATATGAATTTCCCAAATTCGGATACTGTCATGTATCAGTGAAATGTTTCACTATTTTATTTCCTGTTCGATTTGCGATTAATGGTTAATAACATGTATTAGTGATGTTTTAATCTACTACACTTTTAATATCATGTTTAGGACTGTTAAGAAATCATTGAGGCTTACTGATTCATTCACTGTTGAAGAGTAACCTGAGAACTGTTTAAGAAAACCTGAGATCATCCCTGTCAAATTCTTATACATGGGTGTTCGAATGGTTCGTTCTTTTCAGTTCAGTTTTGAATAAGTTCAATTGAATGTTAACTGTTTAAAAAACCTAGGATTTTCATTCCTGAGTACTAGACATATTGGTTCAACCTTCAGTTAGTTCGAAGGGTTGGTTCCAGTTCTATCATAACTGACACACATTTATGTATCTAGTTATGCCTGTACATTCTTGTTAATATTCAGATTCATGAGAACACTTGTTCAGTTCTTTTGATTAGTTCCTGCACACAATTCATCATGTCACACCCTTTTTTTCCCTTACTGAAAATTCTGGAGTACACTGTTGCATTACTGTCATATGTTTCAGCCCTTCATGAGATCCTGTACACAGGTTCACTTCCTGCCAACATCATTTCCTGTAATTTCCTGCAACTAATGACACACAAACCTGAACTCATGAACCACACATAGGTTTCCTGAGCACAAGCACACTGTGTATTGGATATGAAAAACCTGAGAGTCATTTACCCTTACATGTTAACCTGTGAACTGTTCTAAACTGAATTGGTTTTGTGTAGAAATCCTGAGATTCAAATCTGAGAACTCTAAATCCACACACATTGATGCATCACACAACACACTGCATACATGTCCTGCCACATGTATACACATACCACACTGCATACATTTTCTGCACACTGTATATACACACACTCCTGTGTTTCCTTTCAACCTGAGATTTATTTACCCTTAACCTGTAAACTGAACACACTCCCTAAACTCCCATACACTCTAATGTCTTGCCAACACATATACATCCCTGTCAATTGTTTAACACACACCTATACTCCTGTACACAGGACACTATACACACACATGTCTTTCCCTCTAGCACACACACACATTTCATTAAACACACATTGCTCCTATATGTCCACACCCACACATTTATGCATCCTATATATATATATTAGATATATTATATTATATATATATATATATATATATAGATATTATTAAATATATATGTGGGTAATTAGTTAAGATAGCCTATGTGAAATGTGTAATGTAAGCCATGTGGGATCTCTCTATATGTGTGATAGCTCATGTGATAGGCAATGTCTATTGTATATGTGGATACATATACATTCATATGTGATAGTGATACATATTCTATATGTGGTATTGGCCTACGGTGTGTCTTTTAGACTAGTGACGGCTTAGTTAGGCTGTTCAGTCTTGGTTAAGCCTAGTTAGACTTGTTAGACCTAGTTTGACCATTGTTGACCTAGGTTTGACTTCTTGGTTGACCAAGGTTGACCAAGAGTTGATTTGACCTAGTTTGACCTAGACTCATGTAGAATGTATAGTAGAGCTTCATTTTATTATTTTAGACTTGTTGTGACTTGTGCTGTTCTGATTAGGAGCCAGACACCACTCCTCGGGCAGTATATTCACCTTGGACATTCAGATAGCGACGAGTACATTCTCTGATCATTTCATATCATGTTTAGGATTATATTCCTGCTTTAGACTACTTACTTGATGCTGACACGTTGGACACGGATTATATTATATGGATCCTTTCATGAGATGTTATCCTTCGGGAGCATCAGATACTTTTGACCAGTGTGTTTCACTTACATCACGTATCTTATGCTTCTATTATCATGAATCTACGGGAATCAGCTAGTGACTCATGTACTCACATGATCACGAGCATTCACGAATCAATTCATGAATCACCCTATACGGGTTAGTAGTTTAGTCACAAATCTTAACGTAGCTTGACTGGATCCTTGTGTATTGGGGTACGGGGAGTATGAATGGTCATGTGAATAAATATCCAAAGTAGTGTAGTCATGAATCACTCTTAGTGTAGTCATGAATCAGTCCTAAGCCATTCACATGTTCGTCTGTACTCTAAATCACTAGCACTGTATCTCTTTTATATATCATAGATATTTACTTACTGTCTCTCTCTTACATTATGCTATTCTTCAGTTCCTGTACTTTATTCTCTAGCATGATTGTATTCCTTTCCTGCTATGACTTGTTGAGATGTTTTGTGCTCGCTCCTGTCCTGACTGGACCTATTGAAATATTACAGAGGATGAGGATGAGACTGGCTTGCCCTACCTATTATGGGACTACTTTAGATGACAGCTGTGACTTGGACCAGCAGCCGGACCCTATAGCTGTGGACGACACCTCTAGACTAGGATGTCTTTGTTTATATTCATCTGGATGATTGTATATTGGTACTTGGGATTTGGATATGTATTATCTTAGACACTTAGACTCTCTGTTTGTACTTAGGATTTTCTTTCATTTCAGCAGTATTTAACTATCTATCATTCCCTCTTATCTTCTGCCTTAGTTTGTGATTGGGTTTACTTTCTGCTATGTCACCCCCATTCGGGAGTATAAACTATTTAGAATTTATATTGTTAGATGTTGTGACCTAGGACAACGTTCTACCGCCGACACCGGCGTAGGCTGGACGTATCCACGTCTCATGCCCTTACTCTAGGGTGCGGGTCGTGACACGTTTTTAGTGGTGGCCCATGCAGGTCTAGACTAGTAGTGTATGGTATTCGAACTAGAGTATCACTACACCTGCAGTAGGATATAGGACATTAATTTTTTAAGGTACTCAATCACATTAGGAAAATTCTTTTTATTGCCATCTAAATCCTTATTGTCAGCTGATCCTTTTGAATTTTAATTATTCGCCTTTGTTATATCTCTTCCTTCTCAGAAATTGATACTCTTGTTTGGTCTATCTTCAGGATGGTAGACTCGTCAGCAGCGTACCATTCATGGAAATGCTATAGAGGGATCTGCTACCTCTCAGCCAGTTCAGCAGAGACAGAAGACTGCAGCTCCGCCTCTGTTCGTATTGAGGCTCCAGCAGCAGCAGCAGGGGGTATGCCTCCACCGTCTCGGAGGCAGGACCCAGTCATCGCAGAGGAGCCCTTCCAGCAGCCCCCTGCAGGGACAGTTGATGCCGTTCAGCTGTTGGCCTTCTTTTGACAGCACATGGAGGGTCAGCGACCAGCAGCAGAGGCATACAACAGAGCTCATACGAGGCATTGAGCTGGCAGTGACCGCAGTAGAGAGTCGTAGCTCAGCCAGCGGCAGCTCCGCAGCCGCACCAGCCACGGGAGAAGGGCATCTAAGACTTCCAAAATGCCCCCGAGGGACTTCCGAGGGACAGAGGGATCTTGTATGCCGATGAGTGGATCGAGCATATGAAAGAGATCTTCTGGCTGAGATTTCGACGAGGCTCCAGATAGAGGCAGCGGCCAGCATGATGCAGGATCTGGCCCGTACATAGTACCAGACCGACCCGAGGGTTGGCACAGCAGGACAGACTTGGGCACATTCAAGAAGCTGTTCAAGGGAAGTTCTTTCCCTGCAGTACTGGGAGCCCTCGAGACTCAGTTCGAGGCCCTCGTCCAGGGGAGCCAGTCTGTGGAGGAGTACGCAGGAGAGTTCTGCCACCTGAGCAGATTTATGGAGGACTTGTCGGAGACGAAGAAGGCCGGAGGTTCCGGAAGGGCTTGGTAAAGGAGTCAAGTCCTACACCAAGAACGCCCGCAGCGCTACATTTGAGGAGATCCTGGTGGACGCACTAGCTACAGAGGATGATCTTGAGCTTAGGCTCAAGAGGGGCGAGACTCCCAGGGAGGCAGCAGCAGCGGACCGGCCAGAGGTCGCACTTTCAACAGCAGCACCACCAGCAGCAGAGGTTCAGCCGTAGTATTTCAGCAGCCGAGGCATCAGCCAGTTCAGCATCAGCGTAGAAGTAGAGGGTACAGCAGCAGGCACCGAGGCAGCAGGCCACCACCTGTGCTTATTGCAAGAAGCCAGGGCACGGATGGGACGAGTGCAGGAAGAGGTTGGGTAGATGCCTTCTTTGCGGAGCAGCGAACCATCAGCTGAGGGACTGCGCTCAGTATACTGGCAGGATGGCACAGGAAGCAGGAGCAGGAGCCAAGGCTCCAGGGGACCGCAGAAGGGACCGTTGCTGACTCAACAGCAGCGGTTTGTGCACCAACAGCAAGCCAGGAGGCCAGCAGGGGCGAGCTTTCGCCATGGCAGCTGAGGATGCAGAGGCGATAGGAGAGCTGATCGCAGTTCGGTTCTTCTCGACTCCAGTCCAGTTTTGTATTATTCGATTCCGGTGCTTCGCATAGTTTCATATCAGTATTTTTACGGTTAGACACGCTATCATAGCTGAATCGTTGCCTAGGACTCACAAGATCACGACCGGGGTGGCATTATCCTCGTACGTGATATTTGTAACGGGGAGTATTGTTTTGGGAGGCCGTGGTTGGAGGTGAGCCTGCTCGTAATGCCATTGCCGAACTACGACATAGTACTCGGCATGGATTGGTTGAGCAGGCACCACGCCAGCATTGATTGCAGAGAGGGTAGAGTTCTCTTCAGAGCGCCAGGGAGCCAGAGTTCGAGTACTCCAGACGTCAGGCGGAGCAGAGTAGGAGTTTTCTGTGGAGTCTCGGTTGAGGAGCAGACGATTCCATACCCCTTGATAGCAGAGTATATGGATGTTTTTTCCAGAGGAGTTGTCGGGATTGCCACCAGACAGAGATATAGAGTTCTCGATAGACTTGGTTCCAGGAGGAACCCATCTCTCAGCATGTCTATCGAGTGAACAACAACGAGTGGAGCTGAAGAAGCAAGTGGATGAGCTGCAGGACAAGGGCTTCATCCGTTCGAGTTCGTCGCCATGGGGTACACCAGTATTGTTTGTGCCGAAGAAGGATGGGTCAGTACTGATGTGTATTGACTACAGGGCACTCAACAACCTCACGATCATAACAGATACCCACTGCCGCGGATCGATGATCTCTTTGATCATTTGAGCGGAGCTCGGGTGTTTTCCAAGATTGATCTGAGGTCAGGATATCACCAGGTGAAGGTAAAGGGCGAGGATGTTCCCAAGACCGCTTTCAGGACGCGGTACGGGCATTTGAGTTTTTGGTTATGCCGTTTGGGCTAACCAATGCACCAGTAGTGTTTATGAACCTAATGAACAGGTGTTCCACCAGTACTTGGACAAGTTCATGGTGGTGTTCATTGACGACATCTTGGTATATTCCAAGACTGAGGAAGAGCACGAGGAGCATCTGCGGATAGTGCTGGAGACTCTCAGGAGGGTGCAACTTTATGGGAAGCTCTCCAAGTGTGAGTTTCTTGGACCGGTTGACTTTTTGGGCATGTGGTGACTGGAGATGGTATCTCAGTTGACCCCAAGAAGATCGTAGCAGTTGAGGCATGGACAGCGCCGACTTCAGTGGCAGAGATCAGGAGCTTCCTGGGGCTGGCAGGATATTATCGGAGATTTGTGCAGTATTTCTCTCAGGTTGCAGAGCCGTTGACGCGGTTGACCCGAAAGGATGCTGAGTATGTTTGGTAGGAGTGTCAGGCAGCTTTTGATGAGTTGAAGAAGCGGCTTACGACAGCTTCGATTCTGACATTGCGTTCAGGATCAGGTGGATTCACTATTTATAGTGATGCTTCAGGGAAGGGGCTGGGTTGCGTCTTGCAGCAGCATAGGAAGGTGATTGCCTATGCTTCCAGGCAATTACGTCCCCATGAGAAGAAATACACTACCCACGACCTGGAGCTGGCAGCGATGATATTTGCTCTGAAGTTGTGGAAGCATTATCTGTATGGAGAGAGGGTGGAGATCTTCACAGATCACAAGAGCTTAAAGTATGTGTTCACTCAGAAGAGTTGAACATGAGGCAGCGCAGATGGCTAGAGTTGATGTAGGACTTTGACATCCTACTTCAGTATCACCCAGGGAAGGCCAACGTGGTTGCCGATGCCTTGAGTAGGTATCCGACAACCATGTGTTGACCATGGATCGGCACTTGCTTGCAGATTTGGAGAGCCTTGGGATTGAGGTGATCATGCCCGGAGTACAGATGCAGATATAGGCATGCAGATTCAGTCAGACTTGGTGGAGAGGATCAAGTCGGCACAGTTTGAGGACGTTGCTCTGCGGTGTCTCCGAGAGCAGGTTCGAGCATGATTGGTGGACAGCGAGTTTTCTCTTGCAGAGGATGGTGCCTTGCGGCACGGTTCCAGGTTATGTGTGCCCAGCGGAGATCTCAGGGAGCAGGTTATGCAGGAGGCCCACAGATCTCAGTACTCTATACACCCTGGTGCCAAAAGATGTACCGAGATCTGAGAGAGCATGTTGGTGGTCCGGGATGAAGCGGGAGGTGGCTCACTTCGTAGCTAGGTGCTTGGTCTGTCAGCAGGTCAAGGCAGAGAGGCAGAGGCCCGGTGGATTATTGCAGCCGCTGCCCATTTCCGAGTGGAAGTGGGAGCATATCACTATGGACTTCGTATCAGAATTGCCACGTACACCAGGAGGGAAAGACACGATTTGGGTCATCGTTGACAGGTTGACCAAATCGGTCCACTTCTTGCCATTCAAGGTGGGTACGCTTACAGAGAGGCTTGCGGAGATGTACATGCGGCAGATAGTCAGGATTCACGGGGTTCCGGTCAGCATCGTCTCGGATCGGGATAGTCGCTTTACTTTCCATTTCTAGAGGAGTCTGCAGACTAGCTTGGGCACTCAGCTCAAGTTTAGTACCGCATACCACCCCCAGACGGACCGGACAGTCAGAGAGGACTTTCAGACTCTCGAGGATATGCTGCGGACGTGCGTCTTAGACTTTGGAGGTTCCTGGGAGGATCATCTTCATTTGGTGGAGTTTGCTTACAACAACAGTTTTTAGGCCAGCATCGAGATGTCACCTTTCGAGGCTCTGTACGGCGTAGGTGCCGTACACCCTTATCTTGGGATGATGTTGGTGAGCGAGCTTTACTGGGACCAGAGATGGTTGTTGACACAGGCCGAGAAGGTGAAGCTCATCAGGGACAGACTTCGCGTGGCGCAGGACAGACATCGGCACTGGGTCGATAGCCACCGGAGGCCCTTGGAGTTTGAGGTACAGATTAGAGTTGGATTAGATTTAGGTTTGATTGTTTGTGTTTTGTTGATCATGTTTGTTTATCATAGTTAATTTGAGACCTTGCTTGTGTTTAGGTCGAAGACATGGTTTTTCTACGGATATCCCCGACTCATGGTACGATACGTTTTGGTGGAGGTGGGAAGCTTAGCCGGCGCTTCATCGGCCCTTTCGTTATCAGCGGTAGAGTTGGCGACGTAGCTTACAGGCTAGATTTGCCACCTGCACTAGTGGGTGTCCACAACGTATTCCACGTATCACAGTTGAGACGGTACGTGGCTGACCCTAGCCATGTGCTCGATCATTCGGAGATTGAGGTTGGACCTACTCTCAGTTATCCAAAGCAGCCTGTGGAGATTCTGGATCGCCGGAAGAAGGTTCTGAGGAACCAGGTGATGCCCTTGGTACGCGTCGCATGGAGGCACCATTCTCCAGGAGAGTCTACCTGGGAGCGGGAGGATGAGATACGCGAGCGATACCCATATCTTTTTGGACCGTGAGGTATACTTTCTATCCTTCTCATCAGTTGCTTTTCGCCTTTCAATTTTAAGAACGAAATTTTTTTAAGGAGGGTAGATTTGTCACTACCACATTTCTAGTTTGAGGGTATTTTTATCATTTTTGAATTATTTGAATTTAATATATTTTATTAGGAATTTTTTTAAATAATTTAATTGAATGGTGTGATTTAAATACTAGTTTAATTATTGCCTTGTGATTTTGGTTAGCCTAACCTAGATTGGACCTAACCTAGATGGGTCATAACTAATTTAGTGAGCCACTTTGAGAATTAGATGGTTTTGGTTAATGGGTTAAGTCAAGTCTAGTTTAGTTAAGTGATTTGCAAAAGACTAGGAAAGAACCCTTTATTCTAGGCCACCCATTAGCCTTGATTCATTCCTAGCCATAGGATGAAACCTAAAAACCCTAACCCTAACAAAAGTGACCAGCCAAGACCCCCCTTGCCTATATAATGTCTCTATAGGAATTTGTGCCTCTTTCTTTATTAGTTCTTCATTTTCCTAAGGAATAGGTAAGCCTTCATTTAATTTTCTTCCTAGTTTAATCAATAGGACTCCTTTTTGATTGGGATTTCTTCCATTATGATCTAATCAATGTTCTCTTGCTGATGGTGGAGTCAAATCACAGATTTGAATCAATTTGAGAGATTGGGTGGCTTGTGGAGATTCCCTCATTGAAAGAGTTTTGTGTTGAAGAACACCCATAGGTACATTCTATTCCACCCATTAAAATTAGGTTTAAATTGCATAGACATCTAGCCCTAGGTGTCCTGGTTCTGTAGGTATAGGGTTTGCCAATTTCGTGTCCTGTACGTGTCGGTATCGGACACGTATCAGTGACATGCGCAGGTGTTCGACGAAATGCCACAAAGGGCATTTCGTTCGAGATTTCAAATTGTGTTTGAGTAGGAATTCGTATTTTTGGATCGCTTATGAGTTTCTTTTGGACTGAGGTGGTTTCGAGTCGTGTCCGAGTCACATTGGACTCGCGGATACGGTCGCGCGCGCCTGGGCACACTGTCCTGCTACCCGCAGGGTCGTGCGACTTGTATAGGACACGTGGGTGCGTGTCATTTGACGTGGAGCTCGGGACAGTGTCTGACACGACACTCTCCAAGTCTTGTGTCACTTGGTGGCGTGTCGGGTGCGTGCGGACACATGCACAGGTCACTCGAGCTCGTGCAGCCTCGTGCGTGTATGTACATTGGTCTGGACACTTGTGTCTAGTGTTTGTGGACACGAAACTAGGTGTAAGACACGTGCACACATTGAATGTTAATTACCACTTTGTGTTCTCCTTGAATGGTTATAATGGATTGGGGAAATCGATTGTGGGTTGAGTGTTTAGTCGACTGAGATTATGTGGTATCAGTGATTATCACTGTTGGTTTCCTGTTATTAAAGTTTGTGTTTAGTTAGGATTATGCTAATCATATCCTAACACAAGTCCCTAACCTTGTTAATTAATTTACAGATTTTCCAATAGGCCTTATAACTGAAATGTGAATTTCCCAAATTCTGATACTGTCATGTATCAGTAAAATGTTTCACTGTTTTGTTTCCTGTTCTATTTGCGATTAATGGTTAATAACATGTATTATGTGATGTTTTAATCTACTACACTTTTAATATCATATTTAGGACTGTTAAGAAATCATTGAGGGCTTACTGATTTCATTCACTGTTGAAGAGTAACCTGAGAACTGTTTAAGAAAACCTGAGATCATTCCTGTAAAATTCTGATACATGGGTGTTCGAATGGTTCGTTCTTTTTAGTTCAGTTTTGAATAAGTTCAATTGAATGTTAACTGTTTAAGAAAACCTGGGATTTTCATTCCTGAGTACTAGACATCATATTGGTTCAACCTTCAGTTTAGTTCAAAGGGTTTATTCCAGTTCTATCATAACTGACACACATTTATGTATCTAGTTATGCCTGTACATTCCTGTCAATGTTCAGATTCATGAGAACACTTGTTCAGTTCTTTTGATTAGTTCCTGTACACAATTCATCATGTCACACCCTTTTTTTTCCCTCACTTAAAATTTTGGAGTACACTATTGCATTACTGTCATATGTTTCAGCCCTTCATGAGATCCTGTACACAGGTTCACTTCCTGCCAAACATCATTTCTTGTAATTTCCTGCAACTAATGACACACAAACCTGAACTCATGAACCACACACAGGTTTTCTGAGCACAAGCACACTGTGTATTGGATATGAAAAACCTGAGAGTCATTTACCCTTACTATGTTAACCTGTGAACTGTTCTAAACTGAATTGGTTTTGTGTAGAAATCCTGAGATTCAAATCTGAGAACTCTAAATCCACACACATTGATGCATCACACAGCACACTGCATACATGTCCTGCCACACTGTATACACATACACACACTGCATACATATTTCCTGCACACTGTATATACACACACATTCCTGTGTTTCCTTTCAACCTGAGATTCATTTACCCTTAACCTGTAAACTGAACACACTCCCTAAACTTCCATATACTCTAATGTCTTGCCAACACATATACATCCCTGTCAATTGTTTAACACACACACCTATACTCCTGTACACAGGACACTATACACACACGTCTTTCCCTCTAGCACACACACACATTTCATTAAACACACATTGCTCCTATATGTCCACACCCACACATTTATGCATCCTATATATGTATATATATATATATATATATATATATATATATATATATTATATATATATATATATATATATATATATATATATATATATATATATTATCCCTAATCTATGTATATGTGTAATTATATATATATATATATATATATATATATATATATATATATATATATATATATATATATATATATATATATATATATATATATATATATATATAATTACACATATACATAGATTAGGGATAATATATATATATATATATATATATATATATATATATATATATATATATATATCTATATATATATATATATATATATATATATATATATATATATATATATATATATATGTGGGTAATTAGTTAAGATAGCCTATGTGAAATTGTGTAATGTAAAGCCATGTGGGATCTCTCTATATGTGTGATAGCTCATGTGCTAGGCACATGTCAATTTGTATATGTGGATACATATACATTCATATGTGATAGTGATACATATTCTATATGTGGTATTGGCCTATGGTGTGTCTTTTAGACTAGTGAGGGCTTAGTTAGGCTGTTCAGTCTTGGTTAAGCCTAGTTAGACTTGTTAGACCTAGTTTGACCATTGTTGACCTAGGTTTGACTTCTTGGTTGACCAGGGTTGACCAAGAGTTGACTTTGACCTAGTTTGACCTAGACTCATGTAGAATGCATAGTAGAGCTTCATTTTATCATTTTAGACTTGTTGTGACTTGTGCTATTCTGATTAGGAGCCAGACACCACTCCTCAGACAGTATATTCACCTTGGACATTCAGATAGCAGGCGAGTACATTCTCTGATCATTTCATATCATGTTTAGGATTATATTTCCTGCTTTAGACTATCTTACTTGATGCTGACACGTTGGAACACGGATTAGTACTATATGGATCCCTTCATATGATGTTATCCTTCTCGGGAGCATCAGATACTTTTGACCAGTGTGTTTCACTTACATCACGTATCTTATGCTTCTATTATCATGAATCTTCGGGAATCAGCTAGTGACTCATGTACTCACATGATCACCGAGCATTCACGAATCAATTCATGAATCACCCTATACGGGTTAGTAGTTTAGTCATGAATCTTAATGTAGCGTGACTGGATCCTTGTGTATTGATTGGGGTACGGGAGAGTATGAATGGTCATGTGAATAAATATCCAAAGTAGTGTAGTCATGAATCACTCTTAGTGTAGTCATGAATCAGTCCTAAGCCATTCACATGTTCGTCTGTACTCTAAATCACTAGCACTATCTCTCTTTTATATATCATAGATATTTACTTACTGTCTCTCTCTCTTACATTATGCTATTCTTCAGTTCCTGTACTTTATTCTCTAGCATGATTATATTTTCTTTCCTGCTATGACTTGTTGAGATATTTTGTGCTTGCTCCTGTCCTGACTGGACCTGTTGAAATATTACAGAGGATGAGGACGAGGCTGGCTGCCCTACCTATTATGGGGCTACTTTAGATGACAGCTGTGACTTGGACCAGCAGCCGGACCCTATAGCTGTGGACGACACTCCTCTAGACTAGGATGTCTTTATTTATATTCATTCTGGATGATTGTATATATTGGTACTTGGGATTTGAGATATGTATTATCTTAGACACTTAGACTCTCTATTTGTACTTGAGATTTCCTTTCATTTTAGCAGTATTTAACTATCTATCATTCCATCTTATCTTCTGCCTTAGTTTGTGATTGGGTTTACTTTCTGCTATGTCACCTCCATTCGGGGAGTATAAACTGTTTAGAATTTATATTGTTAGATGTTGTGACCTAGGACAGCGTTCTACAGCCGACACTACGGCGTGGGCTAGACGTATCCACGTCTCGTGCCCTTACTCTAGGGTGCGGGTCGTGACAGATTACAATCGCTCTGAAACTTCTAGACCGTACCGTACTGGCAAATCGACTAGAGGATTGTAACTGGCTTGGGATTTGAAAATGAAAACTTTTTAGAACTCTTTGGAAGATTGTAAGCTTAAGAAGAGAAGAGATTGAAAGTGAATTGGTGATTTGAAATGATCGAAATACTTCTCTATTTATAGTTTTTCCAAAGACAGAACTCTGACAGAATTCGGACAGAACTCTTTGTAACAAATCGCAACTGAAGGATGACCAAGTTCAAAATCCAACGTTTACTAACGTTCCAATTGGCCGAACTCTGGCCTAACTCTGGCCGAGTTCTGTTGCGACGAGAGAGTTTGAGAAACTTGGGCTTTGGGTCGACAGCACAAGTAGATAGGTTAATATCAAATCTCTGACAGATGCGAGGAGTAAGCATCGCATAAGATAGGTTGCGGTCTCTCCCGCGACATCTACCCATCATCTGGATGATAGTCTTAGGGGTAGAAAAAGATATCCCCTTAAGAATATGATAAAGAGCAGAAAGCTCAAGTGCAGTGACATCATCTTTGGAAGTAAGGTGGAATAGATGATGTGATGTAATTCATAGTTAAACAAGTTCAAGTTATTAGCCTTGAACTTTCCAGGACGAGCGCGTGCAGGCGCACAAAGCTCATTCTTGAAACTAACGAGTGTCGTGCCATCGGGGAAATCAAAATCAGTGATGTCATCGAGCGGGGCACATTCGTTTGGGATACCAAGGATTTCTGCTAACGTTTCATCAGTGAATTCGATATCAATTCCTCCGACACGTGTCCTCGCGGTAAAAGTGTCTAACACGAAATTACAATAGAATAATCTAATGGCATTAGTGGCAATAGGGAATTGTAAGGTGACAAAATGTTGTAACCCTAATGCCTCAAAGTAAGGGCGGTGATCCGGAAAGACAGTCCATTTAATCGGCGATCCGGTGCAAATAGTACGCATGATAAAATCGGCGTGCCACAATAAAGCTTGATCGAAAGTTTTAAAGTAAAACTCGTCCGACGCACCATCGTCCGATTGGACCGGAGAAAAGAGGCAATCCGTATGCGGATCTGAAGACGATGCCTCTTCACTGTCATTGGTATCCTTTCTCTTGAAGGGATTGAACTTAGGCATTCTTTCCCAAAATTTTCTAGAAATCCTAAGTATTGAAAAGTAGATGAGAGAAGGAAACATACCTTCCAAGAATTGGATATGTTGTAGAGGACGAAGTTCTCCGCACGAATCCAAAGTTTGGACGATAAACTCCACACGGATTTGAAGAACAAGGATGGAGAAAAGCTAGGGTTTTGAGACGCGGAGGCTGCTCTTATGAGGATGTGGGGAAGAATGAAGAAGAAGGAAGCCTCGGGTTCGTGCTGGTACATATATATACCCAGCCGAACTCTGGCCAAATTCGGACCGAACTCGGGCCGAAATCGCCAAGGGTTGCCTGGCTATATATATATATAAATTCAAATGAGGCCACATTATTTTTTATTAACTCGTTTCAAATGTTTAATTCAAAGTTTAGTAATTTTAAATCTCAAATAATATAATTAATATTTTTTTATAAATTAATATTCTTTACTCAGTATCTGTCTCAGAGTAGCTGTAGGAGTACTGTCCCAGCTAACGGAGGTTCACCGGGAAACTCTTAAGTACCGCTTCGCTTCGACCGTAGTCGTGGTGACAGACAGACTCTTTTTGGGCTTGTCTTGAAAGCAGTTTTTGAGTATCGAATAAATTAATTAATAAAATAAAATTAATTAATATTATTGATATCTAAAATTTCTAATTCTCGACGTAAATAATTGAAACGATCTTCCGCTAAAGGTTTTGTGAGTATGTCAGCTAATTGATTCTGTATGTCTATGTATACAAGGTCTATATCTCCATTTTGTTGATGATCTCTAAGAAAGTGATGTCTAATCTCGATATGTTTAGTACGAGAATGACATACTGGATTTTTAGTCAAATTAATAGAACTAGCGTTATCACAGAAAATGGGTATGTGTGTAAAATGCAATCTATAGTCTTCTAAGGTTTGTTTTATCCACAAAATTTGTGCACAACAAAGTCCTGCGGCGATATACTCAGCCTCGGTTGTTGATAATGCAACAAAATTTTGCTTTTTACGAAACCAAGAGACTAGAGCTTTTCCTAGGAAATGACATGTGCCGCTAGTGCTTTTTCTATCTACTTTGTATCCGGCAAAATCAGCATCGGAATAACCAGTTAGGTCAAACGACGTGGTTTTTGGGATACCATAAGCCGACAGAAGAAGTGCCTTTAAGGTATCGGAAGATACGCTTAATTGCGCACAAATGTGATTCCTTAGGATTAGCTTGAAAACGAGCACATAAACAAACACTAAACATAATGTCTGGTCGACTAGCAGTTAAATATAGTAAGCTACCGATCATACCTCGATACTTACGTATGTCGACAGGTTTGCCTTGTTCATCAATATCAAGCTTGGTTGAAGTCGCCATTGGAGTGCTAAGTGGTTTTGCTATTTCCATGTCGAACTTCTTCAATAGATCCTTTGTGTATTTTGCTTGATTTATGAACGTCCCATTGTTGGTCTGTTTGATTTGCATTCCGAAAAAGAATTTCAGCTCTCCCATCATGCTCATCTCAAACTCATTCTGCATACACTTTAAAAATTCTTGACAAAGAGATTCATCACTAGATCCAAAGATAATATCATCTACATAGACTTGAATCAAAAGAATATTATTATTCAAAGATTTTATAAACAAAGTAGTGTCAATCTTTCCCTTTAAAAAACCGTTATCAAGTAGAAAAGTGCTTAGATGATCGTACCAAGCACGAGGGACTTGTTTCAAACCGTATAAAGCTTTCTTCAACTTGAAAATATATTCAGCATCAGTAAAATCGGGTGGTTGAGCTACATAAACCTCTTCCTTTATAACACCATTTAAAAATACGCTTTTGACATCCATTTGAAATAACTTAAAATTATGAAAACATGCAAATGCACATAACATGTGAATGGATTCTAAACTCGCAACTGGGGCATAAGTCTCATCGTAGTCGATACCTTCTTCCTGATTGTATCCTTGAGCTACGAGTCGAGCCTTATTACGAGTCACTAAACCATTCTCGTTCGGTTTATTTCGGAATACCCATCGGGTGCCAATAACCGGATGATCAATAGGCTTGGGAACAAGTTTCCAAACTTGATTTCGTTCGAATTGGTTTAATTCTTCTTGCATAGCATCTAACCAAAAATTATCACTACATGCTTCATCAATATTTTTTGGGTTCAAACTGCGAGACAAAAGCAACACAAGAAGCTATATCTTTATTGGAGGAACGAGTACTTATACCCTTGGTAATCTCACCAATTACCAAGTCCTTTGGATGACTAGCCAAGAATCTCATCTCTTTTGGTGTAGTCTCAAGATTGCTAGTTTCGGCTTCTTTGCTTGGAGGTTCATCTGATGCCTGATGTGATGGTTCTGTATCTTTGTGTGAAGGTTTTGCAGTAGCTGTACTTGGTGCGATTATGTCTTCATTGTCATCATCGTCTAAGTGTTTATTTAGCTCATCAAACTTGACGTTGATAGATTCTTCAATGATCATGGTTCTTTTGTTGAAGACTCTATATCCTTTGCTCTTTGCTGCATAACCTAAAAATATACCTTCATCGGCCTTTTCATCAAATTTACTCAAATTATCTTTGGTATTAAGAATAAACATTTACAACCAAAGATTTTGAAATAAGAAACATTTGGTGTTCTATCAAACCATAATTCATAGGGAGTCTTCTTCGATATAGGTCGAATTAGAACCCTATTGAGAATATAGCATACTGTATTTACAGCTTCAGCCCATAAATATCTAGGTAGACTAAACTAGTTTAACATAACTCTAACCATTTCAGATAGAGTTTTGTTCTTACGTTCCACAACTCTATTTTGTTGTGGAGTCCTAGGGGCGCAAGAGAATTCATGCAAATAACCGTGTGTGTCACAAAATTGCTTGAATTCTGCATTCTCAAATTTGCCGCCATGATCACTACGAATGCGAGTAATCATGAACCCTTTTTCATTCTGTACTTTCTTGCAAAAGGTGACGAATTCTGATAATTCATCGTTCTTGCGTGCAAGAAAATAAACCCAAGTGTATCTAGAGAAGTCATCTATAATGACAAATGCATATAACTTACCACCTAGACTAACAATTCTGCTGGGTCCAAATAAGTCCATATACAACAATTGTAATGGTCTAGTGGTACTTACAGCGTTCTTGGATTTGAATGCGGATTTGGTTGCTTTGTTCTTTTCACATTCACTACATACCGTATCCTTCTTGAAAGAAATATCCGGTTAGCCGCGTGCCAACTTCTTCGTAGATAATCTTGAAATTGTATCCATGTTTGCATGACCGAGTCTCATATGCCATAGTTGACTCTCAATACTTTGGCCATCAAACATCTACCTGTATTGTTAGCATCTTCCAACAAATAGAATACATATATATTGTCTTCCCTAATACCTTCAAATATAGTACTGCCAGTTGAACTATCAATAATAGTACATTTATCTTTTGCAAAGTTAATGCCATAATTTTGATCAGCTAAATAGCTTATGCTGAGCAGATTATGTTTTAACTCGGTAACAAGACAAACATCTTTAATCACTGGATAGGGGGCCTTATCAATGTCACCGATACCGATTATGTACCCTCTCAAATTATTATCGAAGGAGACGTATCCTTCTTTATTCCTCTTCGACAGTGTTGCAAATAATGAAGCGTCACCGGTCATGTGCCGTGAGCAACCGCGTCGAGGATCCATTTGCTCCTAGCATGTGAAGGGTGTCCCACCTACAAAACAATTTACAGATGAAACTTTTGGTACCCATTTCTTGTAGGGTCCTGACTGGTTAGTTTTTGGTATCCATGTATAAACATTTAAAGCTACTAACTTTCTGATTTACATGCAGAAGATATACGACCAATGAGGCCACAATAATGACATTTAGCATGTTAAGTGTTGAAAGTAGTGTGAGGTGTATGATTGATAGGTTTTGGTTTTCTAGTATAGAAGAATGCATTCCTATTAGTCTTCTTAGGCATAGTCTTGGTATGGTTTGGTCTGACAGTGTTGGGCGTGTTCCGATGATTCGGTAATTGACACGTGTTAGAATAGGAAGCAACAACTTCAGACCGTTTTCCTAAACTAATTTCTAACTTTTTGGAAGTGTCATATAATCTAGTATAGTCAGATGTGAGTGATTCTAATCTGACCTGTGCACACTAGAGACTCTTTCTCTCCTTAGATAGGTCTTCCTTTAACTGGATAATAGTTTGGTCTTTTTCTTCGGATAGCTTAACAGTCTCGTGTAACAACAATTTAATAGAAGAAAGCTCACCAGACTCATTTGAAGAGTCATTATCTCTAACCTGATCTAGTAGGTCGGTAAGTCTTCCTATTTCACCTTTGTACTCTTTGAGTACCTTCTTAGAGATTTCATATTTACTACGCAGTTTCCTGTAATCATCTAACAGTTCACTGAAAGCCTCTCCTAGTTGCTCAAAGGTGAAATCGTCATAAGGATCAAATAGAGGATTAGTGATTACCTGATCGCAAGCCATCAAGCATACATTTGCAGCGTCATCTGATTGTTCATCTTCTGAGTCGCTGGCTTCACTTTCATGCCATATGCTTGTGTTGGCGTACTTTTTGATGTCGATTTCTTCAGGTAGCCTTTGTCATATTGTTGTTTTTCTTTGATGATGATGCTGAGGGACAATCTTTCTTCATGTGTCCTTTCTTCTTGCATCCGTAGCAAATAGGATCTTTCTCGTTGTTGTTGTTGCTGTCTTTTGTTCTCCTGTTAAATCTCATGAACTTCTTGAACTTTTTACCAGAAGAGCTTGATCTTCAGAGTCTGATGCGTCGGAATCATCTTCGATGGTTCTTCTATGTTGAGCCTTGAGAGCTATCGTCTTCTCTGACTTCTCCTTTGGTGTAGCATTTGAAGTCTTGAAGTTCTAACTCGTGAGTGAGTAGCTTACCCATGAGTGGTTCTAGAGACATTGTTGAGAGGTCGTTCCCTTCAATGATTGCTGTAGCCTTTGGAATCCAGTTCTTTATAAGGGCTCGTAGAAGTTTGCGAATCTTCTCATGGTTACTGTAATCCTTGCCTAGTGAGGACAAAGGATTTACAATATCCAAGAATCTTGTAAACATCTGAGTGACTGATTCACTTGGCTTCATTTTGAACGCCTCATACTCCTGAATAAGTCTGCTGATCTTTGACTCCTTGACTTGTGTTGTTCCTTCGTGGGTTACTTCGAGAAGTTTCTACACTTCGTTTGATGTTGTGCAAGTAGACACCCTGTTAAATTCAGTTCTGTCTAAAGCACAAAATAAAGCGTTAATAGCACGTGCGTCAAGACTGGCCTTTTTTTCTTCCTTTGTATATTTGTCATGGGGTTTTTCAACTAAAATACCATCAACATTAATACGATATGGCTTTTTATAGCCATCAATAACTACATACCATAAGTCAAAATCAAGAGATTTCAGAAAAAAAACTCATACGTGTTTTCCAATAAGTGTAGTTTATGCCGTCAAACAGTGGAGGTCTGTTTGTGGCTTGGCCTTCACTTGTGAATTTTACAGTTGCTATGTGTAATGCTGTGATCTATAAAATTGAATATAACTGCAATTTTACCTTGTTTTATCTGTATAACCCGCTTTGATACCAATTGTAGGAACAAATCGTAAAGCAGAATACTCTAGAGGGGGTGAATAGAGTGGGCAGCAGAATATTACTAATTAAAAATTTTGTTAGCAGTTAGATCACAGATATAGTAATAATCACAAAAGTAAATGACAGAAATTAAAAGTGATCAGAAGGCAAACGCAAACACCAAAATTTATACTGGTTTCCCTCTTGTGAGGACTAGTCCAATCGGAAGAACTCTAGCTTCCAGTTGAATCTATTATTGGAAAATCCCGCAAGTTTTCATACGAAGTCCTTGCAACTTCTACAGACGCGAGCTTTGATACGAAGAACTCGACCAACTTCAATTGTGAAGAGTTGAATCTTCTATCAAGCCTCTGATTACATCGTTCTGAAACTTCTAGACCGTACCGCACTGGCAAATCGACTAGAGGATTGTAACTGGCTTGGGATTTGAAAATGAAAGCTTTTTAGAACTCTTTGGAAGAATGTAAGCTTAAGAAGAGAAGAGATTGAAAGTGAATTGGTGATTTGAAATGATCGAAATACTTCTCTATTTATAGTTTTTCCAAAGACAGAACTCTGACAGAATTTGGGCAGAATTCGGACAGAACTCTTTGTAACAAATCGCAACTGAAGGATGACCAAGTTCAAAATCCAACGTTCACTAACGTTCCAATTGGCCGAACTCTGGCCGAACTCTGGCCGAGTCTGGGGTTCTGCCAGTTCATTTCAGAAAATAAATTTTGGCTTTTTGAAAAATCCTTCAGAATTTTTGTAAAAAGAATGTTTTTCAAAAACGTGGGTCATTTGTAAAAGAATAGGATGGTTTTGAAAAACGTTTTCGGATAGCCTATTTGCCAGTACGACTCGGTGTACAATGTATTCCTAGACTCAATAAAATGAAAAATTATATTGCTTAACAAGAAGTACATTTGGAGTGGCAAACGGCTTCAGTCTTGAACAAAGTAGAGATCCATTGTTGAGCAGTGTCCAAAACGTCGTAGGTAAACATCTGAGTTGACTTGCATTTATATCGAGACAGAGTTTGATCAATTATTAAAATCAGATTTGACCATGACCAATGGGCCAACAGTACCACTCAATTTTATTTTTTATGTCGGATATAATCCACCTATAGGGTTTACATTACAATCCTTATGAGCTCCTTAAGGGGACATCATCAACCCGACGTATCAGAACATTGATTCCTTTTATAATCAATAACCCATCATACAGTTATTACCCAATTCATAGAGGTTGTTGACCCATAATGAATCTCACTTTTATGAGTCAAAGTAATACACTGTATATACATGTCGGTTATTATATTGGATTAAGAGCACAAGCATCCATAATAAAAGAGATATTTGTTCTCTTATGTAGTCAGTACAAAGAGAACAACCTCAAGTGGTCCTGTTCAATACATACAAAGTGTACTAGTGTAAACCTATAGTCAAGATAGACTAATACCAGATTACACTTCAACCTTTCCAATGGATTGTCCACGTGCATCTAAGTTGTGAACTATTTATATAACATAGGAAACTGATAATATGATCTTCTGTGTGACACCCACACCATATTATCTACAATATAGAATATCAGATACTTGCATTAACACTTGCAACAAATGTGATATGCAAATATTGTCCATATGATTCTCATTCAAAAATTAAAGAAATACAGTTAATACAAAAGTGATGCTTTTAGTATATAACCCTAACAGGATCACCCCTGATCAGTAGACTGCAATGAGGGCTAGATTCGATGATCCAAGGTACAAGGAAAGCTCTGAGAAGGCCAAGGCAGCTAGGCAGAAGGTATCAAAGTAGTGCGGTGGGTCGATCCCGATGATGGAAAAAATTTGTCGTTTGGTATGTATTTTACTTCAGAATATTATTTTAATGCAAGTCCGATAAATTAGTACTGGAAAAAATATTTAATTTTAGTACTAAATAATATTTTTAACAAGTAAGGAGGGGTGATGACACCAACATGGTGACCGTCTTCCTGGCAACCCATCGGAAGGACAAGAAGCTTATCACGAGAGGGCCGAGCAGACCTATGTAAGTATTACAATACTTTGTGCTAATTTTGATACTTTGTGTTAATTTTAATATAACTTAGTAAATATGCAATAAATATTCATTTAGTTAGTAATAATAAGTACATTAGACATTAGCAATTATAGAGTATTCATACTTTTCTAGGCCGAGTATTTAAGCTTCGCGAGCGGACGGCTGCTAGTGCACCTACAGCGGGAGAGGCCGGTACTTCCTCGCAGCCTGCCCTAGGTCCGTCGGAGGACAAGATGTGAATGATCGCCGCTAGTGGTCTACATAGGGGTACGTACTACGGTACAAAATCCTATGGTGCCCTAGTTGCGACACAGTATGAGTTTGTCCGAGTCCAGGAGATTGTTGACCGTCAAATTTAGCCTCTCCGTGACGAGATATTGCGAAGGATCCAGGAGCAGCCCCAGTCTCGGCCGCATACGGACGATGGCACGCTCGTCGCACTATTTGATATGCTCGAGCGCAGTCTCATGGAGCTCACGGATATGACTGTAAAGACAGAGCATAGCATTACTGATCTTAGAGCGTCGATACAGTGCAGCATAATGGAGCTGCAGGCATCACAGCTGTCCATGGGCGAGAGACTGACGTTGATGCATCATTCGATGGTTGATAGCAGTACGAGGCTGTTATCTACCATAGATTTATACAACCAGCGACTAGCAGCATTGGATCAGATACTTCCTCCGGGTGCGCCTTTATCGTCACCGACGTCACTGTCTTCTTCATCGACAGTGACTCCACCGACGTTACTGCCTTCATCGTTGTCGGTGTCGATTGCACGGGAGCAGTATGAGTTGTTCTTATCCCTGATACGCGGCGGTGCCTCTCCTCCACAACCGCAGTAGTCCTAGTTAGGACAATTTATTGATTGTTTGTGTGTAGACTGGGTTTGTTTGTAGACCTATGGTATTGGGTATGAATATTATATATTTGTTGGGGCTTTCAGAATTTATTGGTTGCTTGTGTGTAGAGACTTATTTGCTTGGATATTTATTTTTGCACTCTGGTCTGTACGACGAAAATTTCTTTAGACTGGATTTGTAATTCTAATTTGCCCATTTTTTATATTTTATTTTATTATTCGTTTTAAATATGTATATGAATTTACTGGTGTTGAGTGTTCCATCGAAGGGGTCGGCGAACCCAGAGAATTCAACGGAGTGTTGCTCCGGGTCTATTCATATTAATTGTTATTAAACTGCAGGAAAATAATTCTGCTTTTTTTATTTTTTTACTGCAAATTTAGCGACGCTTAATGGAGTTGCTAAGTATCGCTAAACGTCTCTAAGTGTCAATAAATTCCTACAGCTCAGCGACGTTTAGCGACTGCGCACGTATCACTATGTGTCGCCAAATGTCGCTAAACGTAGCTTATTTCCTGCATATTAGTGATGTTTAGAGACACAGTAAAGCGGTTGTTGGTCGCTAGACGTCACCAAATCCTGCAACTTTCACCGACATTTGGCGACAATAATTTCGTCTCAAATTCTGCAACATGAAGTCGCTCAAAGTCGCTGGATTTGCCACTTCAATACATTGCAGAAAAACGTTGCTCTTCTGACGCTTAGCGACGTTTGTGTGCTTAGCGACCTGATATAATGCGACAACACATAAACGTCGCCAATTTCATCGCTGATTTAGATTAGCGACGTTTTTTTGTCGGTTTAGCAACATTTTTTTGTCGTTTAGCGACGTCTTTTTGCGTCGCTAATATGTGTTATTTTGGTAGTGAAAAATCAATTTGTCCCTTCCTCAGTACAGTCTCAAACTACAAGTATTATTTGAAATGATCAGAATACATCTTAGAAGTCATAATCTCCTAGGAGGCCAGATCAGTAAAAATCTCAATTTGGCGGTTCTTACATGTCATTTCCCGGCAACGGGAGCACGTTTCTCCAGCGATGGAAGCACTTCCCATAACAAGACCAAATTTTGAAAGAGGAGAAAGTTTTTGGAGAGAAGGTTGGAGAAATATTAATGCCCAGTTCATCAAATAACAAGAAACTAGGATTACTAACCTTGACATCATAAAAATCACCATGCAAATGATCTCTTTGAAACTTTGAACACAACTTTAATTTATAATAAATATTCTGATATCAATAAATTTTAATAACAGTTATGCTCTGGATGTCTATGTGGAATTGTGCTATGGGTGGTCTCCTCCATTAGAGTGTCTTTTCTTGCCTTCGGCCCTCGCTTCTATTTTCCATCAATGGACATTAGACAAGATAAGAGAATCTAGTTATTGTTGCACTAGATAAGTGAAGCTAGCTGTTGAGAATTTTGTACTTTGTTGTTGAAGACTCTATTATCCTGTCTAGCCATATCCCCCAACATATAGTTGTGGAAACAATGCCCATAGCCAATAATCCCCTCTAAGGACCCTTCTTCCTCTCCATGCACCCCAAAGCGCTTTAAAGGAAAAAAAGGATGATTGCAAATCCCAAACTTGATCCTTAAATGACTCCCAAATTGGTCGACCGACCTTACACTTGAGGATAAGACCTCCACCAACTCTCTACGGGAATTGCAAAGACGACAAGTATTTGGTCTGCTCCAGTGTCTCTTAACGAGGTTGTCCCTAATAAGAATAGCATTCCTACATGTCATCCTTAGGAAGGTGTGCACCTTCAAGGGGGCTTTGATCGTCCCATTAACCTTGGCATAATTGCTCATCTGACCTCCAAGATTGAGGTTACAGTAGGTTGGCTTGAAAGTAAACCTACCATAACTATCACATTTCCATGAGGAAAGGTCCTCCTTGCCCGTATTTGATGGGCTCACAGTTGGGTGTGATCCAGAAGCTTCTCTTTTTCTCTTCTCAGGGACTCCCCCAGAAACCTTTCTAAAACAGGTCGCCATTGTTCCCCATGCCATTGAATAATATTAGGTCCCATTTATTCCAGACCTCCTCATAAATATTAGGAATTGGTATTTAAAGGGCATATCTCCACACCAAGGATCTTCCTTAAAGCATATTTATCTCTTTGTCAAACACCTGATTTTCCGCCAAGATTCCGATCAACTTTGATCACACCAGAAGTATGAATAAGTCTTTCCTTTTTGTATGAATTTCTTGGTCTAAAATTGATATTGTAACTATGAATTGAATTATTCTTTTCCTTGCATGCAAAAATATGAAAACGCAGAACTTCAGTAACTGATAGTTGCTATATATAATTATTCCAGACTGTAAGAGGATATTTTAAATTGTAGATGTGACTAAAATAGATTCATAATAAAAAAAAACAACGCCAACACACCCTTTAAAAGATGCTTGACACTGGGTAAACAAAGCATCATAGATCTCCAGCTCTTTTTGTCCAAAGAATCCAGTCTCACATGTACCTACAAAATAAAAGGTAAAATATGCTCTCATTTGTACTATATATGCAAAAATCTTATGATACTAACTTATCATCTAATTAATAACTTGAGTTAGTCACAACTCTTACAATCCTTGAAGGAAGAACAAGATCTGCAGCTCTTCCTTTCTTGCTGCGCCTTAAGACTATGTTCTTCATAACTCTTTTATTTAGCAAAGTCATGGCTGTTCTGATCTTAATCTCTCGGCCGCTTTTTACAGGAGCTTCTATGCACTAATAAATACAGAAGTTTAATAGGCCAGTCCAATAATCATAAAAGTACATCAGTAGGAGCAATGAAGTCTAAGTAGTAAATAGATGTTTATAAGACTTACCCGATCCCACCAACAAACATGTCTGTCATTACTATGAGGACAATCTATGCATTTTCGAGTAATACTACAGCATAAAAGTAAGACAGTTTAGCCTAAACAACAAATATTTAAAAAGGTAAAAGAATGGCATTTATGAACCAAGATTACTTGTCATTTATGGACCAACCGAATTATATGATGCAAAAAAAACCAAGAAATAAAGACAGAATCAATTAATGCAAGGTTGGGGGTTCGAGACATGAAACAGTCTCCACACACACACGCATAATATATATATCGGAGGTAAGGTTGCATTCATCTTGATCCTCCCCAGACCTCCATAAGCGGGAGCCCAGTGGCACTCGGATGCCCTTTTTCTATTAATTATGAATGATATTTTTTGTCAACATAAATACGATGTTTGACATATTTTCCATATGTGCTCTTTGGATATTGCTCTATATATCAATAGGGACAGGGAATGTGGCTTGGGATGAAACTGTAGTGACATGCTACCCTCCTGTTTGTTGCTTCATTTAATAATACGGCATCAAGAACTCCAACCCTTACTCATTTTGACTTGTCTTCAATCCATGTTAGGAACCAAGAGTTATACTCATCCTCCCTCAAAACCTCTGCCTCCTTCATTTCAAATAATGTGTCAGGCCAGCATCTTAATATATTACAAATACTAACACCTCAACCCTCTCAAATGCTCTAGAGTTTTGGTGCAAGTAGCAGGGACTTTAAGAGTGATTTGGAGATGAAATCAATGGAGGTTCCTCTCAAATTTGGGGAAGAACAAAGGAGAGAGAAATTGTGGCTAATAACAAAAAGAAGTGACTCATCCCCCCCTCCCCTTCATGGCCGGCCCAATGTGGCTATGTGGGAAACCCCCAATATTGGACACTTGTGTTTAAATAATTTAATCCATGTTTTAATATTAGATTTTTATATGTTAGAGATGTGTTATTGCTTGTCTTTACATTTTTCTCCATGTATCATAATGTATCATAATATTTATACAAGTATTTATATTATTGAGTGTGTATATATATATATATATATATATATATAATATATATATATATATTATATATATATATATATATATATATATATATATAAGAGATTGATAAGCAATAAGCAAAAGCAGCCATCAGCAGCATAAGCAGTTTCAATAAGCAGCAGCTTTTCAGCAGCAGCTTATTGGAAGCTTTTTCAGCTTTTTAGCCTTTAGTTTTAATCCATTTAATCCCCTTTTCCTTTAGAAATTAGCCCCCTTCCATTTAGCTATTTCCCTTTATTAGTTAGCCCTTGTTAAATAGAGTTTGCTACTAAGTTGTTAGATATTGTTAGTTAGAATTGTTAGTAGAAGTTAGCTTATATGTTAGTATTAGTTAGGATATGAGATGTTAGATTTGAGAGTTGTGGGCCTAGTGGGGTGTGTTTGGTGAGTGTACTAGATAAGTTAGTATCCTAATAGAGCTAGTGAGTGCGATACTCTAAGACACTAGGAGTGTGGAGGTTGAGCTAGTAGTATGGTTGGATAGTGTTAGGAGAGTGGTATCTCAAGATACCATAGGGTGTCTCATGATACCTTAAGGTAATATTGAGAGTGACCAACATGGGGATAAGATGGACTGGATGAGCTAGATACCTAGATTTCTGGGTTGGTAATATCTAGATAGGTTAGTGTCCAGCTACCCTAAGAAGCCTAGGTCAGTCTACCAAGGTTAGGAAGGGTTGCCTTTGTATCGGGACAGGGTATTGGGAATACTTTGTAAAGGGTAATAGATAAGGTTAAGGTAATTACCTAGAAGCTAAGGTATGAGTTTAAGGTGTTAGGATATGGTTAGTAATTGATTGTCTTGGTTCCTAATGGTTATGATTAGTGCTCTTAGACTAGTTTTGACCTCGGTTGACCGTTTTGACCAAAAGTCAACAAAAGTCAACCGAAAGTCAAACTTAGCCTAAAAGTGACTAGAATTGACCCGAAACCAAACCAGAGTTGACCAGTTGACTGAAAGTCAACAGTTGGTCAACATTAGCCTAGTTTGACCTAGGGTTGACCTATAGTTGATCAGGGTTGACCAGTTGACCAAAAGTCAACTGTAAGTCAACCTTTGACCCAGTTTGACCTAGTTTGACTTGGATTGACTTCCTGTGACCTTGTTTATTCTAGTAACCTAGTTTGGTTCAGTATGACCTAGTATAACCTAGTTTAGCCTGATGTGACCTAGTTTAACTTAGACTTGCATATTATGACTAGATTAGTTTCCCTTTCATTATTAAATCCTGTTTTGACTTATGGTATCTCATCTTTAGGTCTGTGATTACTCTGAGCATCTGTTCACCTTATCAGCTCAGGACCACAGGCGAGTACATTCACTGATAGTTTTTATTGTCTTGATATCTGCTATATCCGATTCAGTTGTAGTGTCTTACTTGATTCCTGACACGATGGTTCACAGACTAGTATACGTCGGATCCTGTCATGAGATGTTGTTCCTGGATTACTTGGTATATTGGTACATTACTCGACTTGTTACATGTACTTGTATAAACATAGACTTGGGAGTAGGCTGGCCTCCTGCTCTTGAGTCCCGTATCATGACGTGTCATGTCCGGATCCATTATACTATTCGGGATGGGGAGTTATTAGTGGTTATGCGATCAAATACCTACTTGTTCTTCACACTTGTACTTGTTACTTGTTCATAGCTATACCCTCGTCTCACGACGGGTAAAGCCTAACCCTACTTGTTCATAGCTTTCCATGGTGGCCGGTCTGATCTTGCTCCGTTGTACACTTGTTCATAGCCTGTCAGATGGAACAGCCTGATCCTGATTCCCAAGCCGATCACATAACGACTAATAATTCATGGCACCTTTTATGTTTACTTTTATATATCATATATACTACTAAGTTCTACATTCAGTACTTTTTTCACCATGTTATGATATTCAGTACTTACATCCTGTTATATATTTCTGTTTTTGTCTTGTTCATTATACTGTCTCTTATATAATTTGTCAATTCATATGGAACTGCTGTTAGTGTTTGTACTTGCTCATTTTTCTGACAGGATACCGTTGATATATTACAGATGATTTAGATGCAGACTGTTCGACCTACTATGGGGTCAGAACAGATGGAGACTTAGGCCAGAACTATGACCTGGACTAGTATAGCTTAGTTAGGTTTGTCTGGACTGCGATCTAGCTAGTATTTTTAGACTATAGCATTGTATGTGTGTGAATGCTAGGCTAGATTTGGTTAGGCTTAGTGAGACTTTTTTGGGCTAGGACTTGACCTGGTTGACCTAGTTTGACTAGTATAGTTGAACTAGAGTTGACCAAGTGTTAACTTTAGTCTAGATTGATCCAAACATCATGTAGAATACATTGTAATGTTCTATATTACCATTCTGGACATGTTATGACTTGTGTGTTCTAAATAGGAGTCAGACACCTCCTTCAGATAGTATATTCCTCTTCGGACATTCAGATAGCAGGCGAGTACATTTTCTGACCATTTTATACTTGGTAGAATTATATTCTTGCTTTAGATTACTTTACTTAATGCTGTCACGATATTATTACGGATTGATACTATATGGATCTCTTCATGCGATGTTATCCCCCTCGGGAGCATCGGGTACGTTATGTCATGTGCGTTTCACTTTCATCATGTACTCATGTCCTTTCATCATACATGTATACTCATGTGAATCATGTACTCTCATGTTCACTGAGCCTTTCATGTATAAACTTCATGTGCACTCATTTATGAGCCCCCATGTGAAATCATGTGCAATAACGTAACTTGAATGGATCGTTGTGTATTGATTGGGGATTGGGAGAGTAGAAATGGTTATGTAGATATTTTCAAAGTAGTGTAGCCATGTACAAACTCTCATGTTTCTTATCAAGCCGTTCACATGTCTATCTTGTACTCTAAATCACTAGTTCACTGTTAGTTCTCTACCTATAGTAGATATTTACATTACAGTCATCTCTTTTACATCATGTACTTTCCTTCAGTCATTTATGTATCTTACACTTCTGCATGTTTATATTTTCTAATACATTATGAACTGCATGAGATGTAATGTGCTCGCTCATGTCCTGACTGGACCTATTAAAAATATTACATAGGATGAGGATGAGGCATTCTGTAGCACTTACTATGGAGCCACACTAGACACCTGCGACTTGGACCTCCAGCAGGATCCATTAGCAGTAGATGTTGATGCCCCATAGTTTAGGCCTTTTCATTTTGTCTCTCATTCTGGATTTGTATTTAGGATTTTGTGATGATTTGGTTTTGTGGAGATGTTAGATGTTTATCTTAGACACTTTGGATTCTCTCTCTTATTGTATTTTCATTATGGTTTCAGTTCATATTCTTATCTATCTTATCGTACTTCTTCCTTAGCTGTGATTGAGATTGTACATTTTATATTGTTCCTCCATTCAGAGAGTATAACTGTACAAGTACCTTAACTGTTAGATATATGTGACCTAGGACAGCATTCTACAGCCGACACTGCGGCGTAGGCTGGACATACCCACTTCTCGTGCCCTTACAATAGGGTACGGGTCATGACAGATGCTGCCCATCTATTTCCTTTGTGGAGAGGATTCTGGAGTCCCACCACCACCAGCAGCAAAAGCATCAGACTGCCGACTTCCGTCAGGTTATAGAAGAGGCTCACCAGCTAGTCACAATGACAGTGGAGATGGTGACCATTCAGGGGCCAGCACAGCAGCATAAGTATCACCAGAGGACGCTAGGCATCCAGGAGTTTCAGAAGATGCGTCCGAGAGATTTTTTTGGTACAGAGAACATCCACTTTGCGGATGACTAGATAGAGCACATTGAGGAGATATTTCGGCTGGCGGAGATACCAGCCCGACTCCAGATAGGGGCAGCGGGTAGCCAGATGCATGACCTGGCCCACACTTGGTACCAGACAGACCCCCGAGTGGGAACCGAGGGTCAGACTTGGACAGCTTTCAAGGACCTGTTCAAGGAGCAGTTCTTCTCGGACACAACACTGGAAGGTATTGAGGCACAGTTCGAGAGCCTGGTTCAGGGGAACCAGACAGTCGGAGAGTACGCCGGAGAGTTCTGTCGGCTGAGCGGATTCATCGATGACTTGACTGAGAAGACAGGCAAGGAAGTTCCAGAGAGGGCTGATCAGGGAGGTTCGGTCATTGACTAAGAGTGACCGGAATGCTATCTTCACGGAGATCTTAGGAGGAGTTATGACAGCGGAGGACGATCTTGGGCTGAAGGAGAAGAGGACACGAGATACCCATAGAGCCAGTGGCAGGAGGTCCGGCCAAGAGGCCTCACGTACACATTCAGCAGATGCGGGCACCAGTGAGAGTACAGCAGGCACAATATCATCCTAGAGGACAGGACTGCAGAGTGCAGACTAGTGCCTACTGTAGGAAGGCAGGGCATGTTTGGGAGTCTTGTAGGAGGAGGCTGAAGGTTTGTCTCTTCTGTGGGTCTGATGCCCATAAGATGATAGATTGCCCCACTGTACCTCCTTATGAAGGAGCTAGGCCACCTGTAGCACAGCACCAGAGGGGTAGAGCTTTAGCGATGACAGTCGAGGGGACTGACGTTGCAGGTGATGGGTTAGCAGGTTTGTCCTTCTTGATCTTCTTTTCCATCTTCATGTGTGATTTCTATTAGTACCTGTCAGGATATGCTTGTGATATGCTAGATAGTGTAGTTATCCTGTTCAAGACTGGGGAATCACGACCAGTAGGACTGTGTTTGCTTGTTAACTATTGACCTTGATTGATTGGGGGTTTAACCTAGAGGGGATACGATCATCTTAATTTCGATGACGAAATTCTTCTAAGGAGGGTAGACTTGTAACACCCAGTTTTCTAAAATGAGGGTAATTTTGAACTTTTGTAATTATAATCATTTATTTATGATATTTAAATCACATTATGGTTTTGGTGATTTTTAATCAATTTAAAACTATTTTATATCATGACTTGTGATTTTGATGTGTTGCTAGCGTAACCCTAGAGACTACATTATCTAGAGACTAACCATGACCAAGGAGGCCTAACCATGTGATTATGATGACTAATTGTGACTTTTTAGCCTAGGATATTTTGGTCATTCTTGACTTATTTGGTGAAAATGAATTTTGATTGATTATTAAAGTGTTAGTTATTTTATTAGAGACTAACCTAGTTTTGACTTAACCTAGATGCTAATGATATTCATGGAGGTTTAGTTAGAGGGTTAGAGACTTAATGGCTAAGTTAGATTAATATCAAGATATTATGTTAGTAGGATATTTTAGGCTAAATGTTAAGAAATATTACTTTAGATGTGAGCCCTTAGATTGGCTAGATTTGTGTGGAGAAGCCTTAGCCACTCATCTAAACTTGCAAAACCCTAACCCTAATTATTCCTACAGCCATCATAGCCATCCCCCTCCACTATTTAATCACATCTTCACAACCCCTTGCCTCTTTTTCATCTCTACAAAAAGTCCTAATAGTGTTCTTCCCCAAACCTTCAACTTTATTTCTCCACCAAATTGGACCAAACCAATTGCATTGGACTCTATTCCTGGTGTAGAAGCTGTGGAAGACTGGCTAGCAAGGATTTGGAAGCTTGGAACCATTGCAAGTTGAAGAGAGTCTCATTTCATAGATATTGATGTTTCACCCTCAATAGGTAAAACCTATCAAATACCTTTAAATTACTAATTTGTTTCCATAGTTGCATTCATTTAGGTAAACCCTAGATGTCCCTCAAATTTGGTAGGAATTGGAGTCCATTTGGTGTCCGTATCGAACACGTGTCAGTGTGTGTTCATTGGTGTTCGATGGAATGCCTCTTAGAACTTTTTGTTCCTGGTTTTCAAAACAAATTACATATTTGGAAAGCTTATTATGTATAGATTTTATTTCTAATTGACTGAGTTGATTTCTGTTCACTTTTTGTGTCCAAATTGGACACGCACCTCATGCACGAGACACCACACGAGGCACATGTTGTCCCTTACAGCTCAGACACTGTAGCGGACACGATAGGATACTTCGTGACCCCAAACTTAGTGGACACGTAGGACACATGTCTTGATGGAACTGGGGATTCCCAGGACCCTTCTTTGGTGTGCGTATTGATCGATAGAAAGTTAAACAGATCTAATACGTGTTCTACCTTCATAGGCGGAAACTAGGGTTCACGGATTATACTTGCGGCAGAAAGAAGATAAGTAATTCCTGGCAATCTCGAGCGGATACGACCCAAGATCTTCTGTACGTATTCCTTTCTCGATTTGGACTCGTGTGGGCGATGATCTCCCAACCTTTTCTTCTCCTTGGCACCATCTCTTTCTCTCTCCTTACGTGAATCACGAATTTAGAAAAAGTTTCAGATTTTTGATCAGTATGTGGTGGCCAGAGAATAGAGGATATATATAGGCTACGCAGGGACCATGAGGAAAATTAGGGTTAGGCCTCCTAACGGATCTGGATATCCCGTGTTCAGCCCGAACACACAATCCAGGCCCATTAACAATAGCTCGGTCCACTATAGCTATCGTTGCACTACCTCCCTAATCCCAAATTGTTTGTGGCTCCTTTTTATATGCTCGTTGGCTCCCCATGTTAAGATATCGTATGTCGGTCGATCAAATTAAGTTACTGACAACTATATTGATTCGACATCTTTTATCCTTAAGTAGTACTGCTCAACTTTATTTGTCATGTCGGATATAATCCACCTGCAGGGTTTACATGACAATCCTTATGAATCCTTAAGGGGACATCATCAACCCGATGTATCGGACATGGATTCCATTTATAATCAACAACCCATCATACATACATATTATTACCTAATTCATAGAGGTTGTTGATCCATAATGAATCTCACTCTTTCATGAGTCAAAGTAATGCACACTGCATATACATGTCTGTTATTATATCCGGATTAAGAGCACAAGCATCTATAATAACAAAGATGTTTGTTCTCTTATGTAGTCATTACAAAGAGAACAACCTCAAGTGGTCCTGTTCAATACACACAAAGTGTACTAGTGTAAACCTAGTCAAGATAGACTAATACCAGATTACACTACAACTTTTCCAATAGATTGTCCAAGTCCATTTAGGTTGTGAACTATTTATATACTCCATAGGAACTGATAATATGATCTTCTGTGTGACACCACACCATATTATCTACAATATAGAAATCAAACATTTGCATTAACACTTACAACAAATACAATATGCAAACATTTGTCCATATGATTCTCATTCAAAATTTAAGGAAATAAGGTTACAAAAGTGATACTTTTAGTATATAACCCTAACAATCTTCCACTTATACTCAAAGTATTGCTCTTCAGTATACTGTTACAAATCTCCACTTATACTTAAAGCCATGCTGCTACACATCTGACTCCCATTCCCTCAACATGACTACAAAATCTTAGCTGGTAAGCTCTTTGTAAAAGGATCAGCTAGGTTGTCGGCTGATGCTATCTTGATCGTAGCAACTTTTCCTTTCTTTACGAAATCTCGTATCAGGTGGTACTTGCGCTCAATGTGTTTACCTGTCTTATGGGCTCGTGGTTCCTTCGAGTTTGCAACTGCACCACTATTATCACAATAAAGTATAATAGACTTAGGCAAACTAGGTACCACATCCAAGTCCAACAGAAAGTTTCTGAGCCAAACCGCTTCTTTGGTTGCCTCAGAGGCTGCCACATACTCGGCTTCCATGGTGGAATCAGCAATACATTTTGCTTGATACTCCTCCACACAATGGCTCCACCTCCCAAAGTAACACATAACCTGAGGTAGATTTCCTGGAATCCCTATCTGACTGAAAATTGAGTCTGTATACCCAAAGGGAACTAAACTATCTGCTGGTAAACTAGCATATACTCTTTAGTCCTTTTCAGGTACTTCAAAATATGCTTTACGGCAGTCCAGTGTTCTTGTCCTGGGTTAGACTGATATCAGCTGACCATGCCTACGGTAAAGCAGATGTCTGGTCTCGTACATAGCATTGCATACATTAAGCTTCCTACTGCTGAAGCATAAGGAACTGCCTTCATGTTCTCTATCTCTTAGGTGTCCTCGGACACTGCTCCTTTGATAGAGCAATTCCATGTCTAAAAGGTAGAATTTTGCATACTAAAATGAGTTAGTACAGTATCGATATAGGAAGCTTGGGATAAGCCCAACATCATTTTCTTGCGATCTCGTAGAACTTTGATCCCAAGGATGTGACCTACTTCTCCTAAGTCCTTCATATCAAACTGGTTGGATAACCATACCCTTACATCAGATAACACCTTCACATTGTTTCCAATGAGCAAGATGTCATCCACATAAAGTACTAGAACACCACCACATTTTGTCACACTTTCTGTATACACATGCATCCTGACATTGATCAAATCCATAGGATTTTACATATGATCAAAACATATGTTCCAAGCTCTGGAAGCTTGCTTAAGTCCATAAATAGACTTCTTGAGCTTACAAACAAGATGCTCTGGCCCTTTTCAATGAACCCGTCTGGTTGCTTCATATAGATGTCTTCCTCAAGGCTTTCATTAAGGAAAGCTCTTGACATCTATTTGCCAAATCTCATAATCGAGATGAGCTGCAATAGATAAAAGAATCCAGATAACTTAAGCATGGCTACAGGAGAAAAGGTTTTCTCATAATCGATACCCTCTCTTTGAGTAAAACCTTTTGCTACAAGCTGAGCTTTAAAGGTTTCAACCTTACCGTCTGATCCTCTTTCTCTTATAGACCCACTTGCATCCAATGGCTTTTACACCAACGGGTGGTTCTACAAGCTCCCAGACCTGATTAGAATCTATAGATTCTATTTCAGATATCATTGCTTTTTGCCAAGACTCTGCATCTTTATCTTGGAGTGCTTCATTGTAGGTACAGGGATCATAATCTTGTTCCTCATGGACGAAGTCTGACGACTCTCCCAAGAACATATATCTATCAGGTTGTATCACAACCCTCCCACTACGACGAGGCACTATCGATTGTGGTGTAACATTTGTGACACGTTGTGCAGTTATTTGTGGTTCATCCTCTTGTACTGTTGGTATGAAGTACTTGGTGTCTCACGTCTCAGTTCTTCTAGAACAACTCTACTTGTGGGTTTATGGTTCATCACATAGTCTTCCTCTAAGAATCGGGCATTGGTGCTAACAATGACCTTCTGATCCTTAGGACTATAAAATAAACCTCCTTTCGTTCCACTTGGATAGCCTAGAAACAAGCGTTCTGTACGAGATTCTAACTTATCTGCTTTCCCATTCAGCACATGTGCTGGACTACCCCAAATGCGAACATGTTTCAGACTAGGCTTACGCCCAATCCACAGCTCTGTGGGAGTAAGAGGTACTGACTTAGAAAGAACCAAGTTTAAAATATAAGCTGCAGTCTCTAAGACATATCCCCAAAACGAATCTGGCAAATCCGAATAACTCATCATTGATCTAACCATCTCCATAAGAGTTCTATTCCTTCTTTCGGCTACACCATTCTGCTGGAGCATTCCAGGTGCAGTCAATTGGGATGCAATCCCAGCCTCTGATAAATAATCCCTAAACTCTCTAAAGAGGTACTCGCCACCACGATCTGATCGTAATGACTTGATACATTTTCTATGACGTTTCTTCTTCGTCAGCCTTGTACTCTTTGAATTTCTCAAAGCACTCAGACTTATGGCGCATCAAATAAATGTATCCATACCTTGAATAATCGTCAATAAATGTGACAAATATTCAAAGCCACTTCTAGATTGGATAGTCATGGGTCCACACAAATCAGAATGAACCAATTCCAACACATCTTTGGCCCTATACCCCTTTGTCGTAAAAGGCCTTTTGGTCATTTTACCTTCCAAGCAAGATTCACAGACTGGTAGTGCCTCCACTTCCAATGAACTCAAAGGTCCATCTTCAACCAGTCTTTGAATCCTTCTTAGGTTAATATGCCCCAATCGCAAGTGCCAAAGATATGTTTGGTTCATACAAGAAGGTTCTTTTTCTTATTTAAGTTAGATGACATATTATTCATTTCTATAAGTTGCATTGTGGGCAAATAGGATTAATGACATACAGATTATCAACCAATGCACCAGAATAGATAAAATGTTTATTCTTTCTAATAACAATATTGTCATTAAAATAAACTGGATATCCATCCTTAACTAACATAGAAACAGAAACTAAATTCCTTCTAAGTGAAGGTGCATAAAGACAATCTGTCAATGTCAAAAACTTATTTCTACCAAAAGATAAAGTAACATCTCGTAATACAACGGCCGATACTTTTATAGCATCACCCATGAACAAGCATATCTCTCCATCACTGAGCCGTCTGGTTTCCTGGAACCCCTGTAATGTATTGCAGACATGATTAGTGGCTCTTATATCTACACACCAGGTGCCGATAGATAACACCGCTAAACATGTTTCAACTACTAGTAAATGAAATATACCTTCTTTGTTCCCTTGTTTGAGAAGTGGACAATCAGTCTTCCAATGTCCCGACCCTTTGCACTTGAGACATTTGCCTTTCGACTTTTTTACGCGCCTTGAGGTCCCATGCCCTTCTTTGCTGAGTTTGCATGTTTTTGAATGTTATTCTTCTTCTTACCGCCTTTTGGCTTAGAAGTAGAAGCCTTTTCAGAAACAAAAATACCACTCTGCCTAAAGAGAGATTCAACATCCTGTAGCTCTTTTGCAAGTTCTGTCAAACTATACAATCTTTTTTTCATGTTGTAATTAAGGCAGAAATTGTCAAAACTTTTAGGCAGAGTCCCGAGAATGATATCGACCTGGGATTCCCCATCGATTTCAGCTCTAAGGATCTCCATCTCATTCAGATGACCCATCATCTTGAGAACATGATCCCTTACTCGTGTACCCTCAGCCATTTTTGTATTCATCAAACATTTCATAGCAAACTGCCTAGCTGCCCTACTCTGATGTCCGAAGAGTTCCTTGAGGTTATACATCATGTCATAAGCTATGGCCATGGCCCTATGCTGATGTTGCAGTACATTTGATATAGATGCCAGAATGTAACACCGCGACATCTCATCTGTCTTTTTCCACTTCTTATAAGCCTCTTTGACCTCTTCATCAGAGTTAGCATCAGCTTAGGTGGGCATTCCTCAACAAGTACATATTTGTACTCCTCAGCAGTCAGAACAATGTCTAAATTGCGTTTCCAGTCAATATAATTAGGTCCAGTAAGTTTGTTTTCTTTAAGAATCACCATAAGTGGACTGAAAGAACCCATTTTTGAAATCCTGAGAATCACATAAATAAAATTATGTAGGGCAAAAAAAACTTTTTGAATTAACTAAATATTGATTCCCTCAAAACAATAATAAGAAATTCACCAACACCTTGAACACCATGAATTTAGCATGCCCGTTAGTGTGGACGTATACAAATTCAACTTTGTTCAAGTAGGTTTTTCTTATTAATTTTAATATCATGTCAACATAATTTTGACAAATAAAATTAATATGCTGGTCTTGCTCTGGTCATACAAATAATAGCAGTGACTCCGATGGGAAGGATACCATTATTTGTTTCTAAGTGTATACCATTACTTAATAAGTCCATTACCTTGTAATGAGTTCCTTCAGATGGAGAAGTGAACACATACTAGGTAACTTTCTACAATTATCCCTAAGAAAGTTTGTACTGGTGATCCATAATTATATCATCCGATATGGAGGAAAGCACTAAAGCCAACGCGCAAGTATAATTACATCACCTACAAGCCAGTAATGGAGACCATAGGATTTATGCTAAATAAATATCCTCTTCCACTAAGTTATTTAACAATGAGGGTTTTGGATTTTTCTACTAGTTGATATTATGTCCATGTTGTCCATTATTAATGTAGGCTTAGTTTTTCAAAAAAACATCCATACAATAATAAACATGCATAATAAAAAAAGCAAAATGACAAAAATAAGAAAAATATCCAACCTACTATGGTCATCATTGCTGCTCCGTCCTCAACTATCCGAATCCAAAATCTGGCGCTACGCGGATCTAATCGGGGTTTGACCTGCCCAGTCAGGTCGCGGGGTTCGGGGCAACGCCTTTTTTCCATCAAAATCATCTGTCTGCCTCTGGACTGCTTAAAACCAGCATCTCGTCCGGCGTCAGAAACAGCCACCACCGCCATCATGATTGATCAAAAATAATTAAAATTACATCAATCCTATGCCTTCCGAAGGAGTTCACACATAATCTAGATTGAAAAATTAAAATAATAAGCACGATCAACCCTCGTGATTTTAATTACATCCACAGCAACAACAACATCCACGACATGTCCGTGGTTTAAATAACACAATCAAAAACATGCATTGGACCATAATATCTAAGATGCCTGTAAAACCGAGTTAGAATAGATCTACATCTGCCCTATTATACAGCGCAGGTTTTATTGGACAACATGGACGTATCAATCAATACGTTGATCCAAAGTGGCTCTGATACCAATTGATGGAACTGGGGATTTCCAGGACCCTTTCTTTGGTGTGCATATTGATCGATAGAAAGTTAAACAGATCTAATACGTGTTCTAACCCTTCATAGACGAAAACTAGGGTTCACGAATTATACCTGCGGCGGAAAGAAGATAAGTAATTCCTGGCAATTCCGAGCGGACGACCCCAAGATCTTCTGCACGTATTCCTTCCTCGAGTTGGACGTCGTGTGGGCGACGATCTCCCAACCTTTTTTCTCCTTGGCAGCCCTCTCTTTCTCTCCTTACGTGAATCACGAATTTAGAGAAAGTTTCAGATTTTTTATCAGTAATGTGGCTGCCAGAGAATAGAGGATTGTATAGGCTACGGCAGGGACCATGAGGAGAAATTAGGGTTAGGCCTCTAACAGATCTGAATATCCCGTGTTCAGCACGAACACGCAATCCAGGCCCATTAACAATAGTTCGGTCCACTAATGAGCTATTGTTGCACTACCTCCCTAATCCCAAATTATGTTTGTGGATTCCTTTTATTATGCTCGTTTGGCTCCCCATGTTAAGATATCGTACGTCCGTCGATCAAATTAAGTTACTGACAACTATATTGATTCGACATCTTTATCTTTAAGTAGTACCGTTTAACTTTATTTGTCATGTCGGATATAATCCACCTGCAGGGTTTACATGACAATCCTTATGAGCTCCTTAAGGGGTCATCATCACCCGATGTATCGGGACATGGATTCCATTTATAATCGAGAGTCCATCATACATACAATGTTATTACCTAATTCACAGAGGTTGTTGATCCATAATGAATCTCACTCTTACATGAGTCAAAGTAATGCACACTCATATACATGTCTGTTATTATATCGGATTAAGAGCACAAGCATCCATAATAACAAGGTGTTTGTTCTCTTATGTAGTCAGTACAAAGAGAACAACCTCAAGTGGTCCTGTTCAATACACACAAAGTGTACTAGTAAACCTATAGTCAAGATAGACTAATACAAGATTACACTACAACCTTTCCAATAGATTGTCCAAGTCCATCTAGGTTGTGAACTATTTATATACTCCATAGGAAACTGATAATATGATCTTCTGTGTGACACCACACACCATATTATCTACAATATAGAATATCAGACATTTGCATTAACACTTGCAACAAATACAATATGCAAACATTTGTCCATATGATTCTCATTCAAAATTTAAGGAAATAAGGTTACTACAAAAGTGATGCTTTTAGTATATAACCCTAACATGTCTGACACGAGGCTGGCCAAGTTTCGTAGGATTTCTTCGAGTGGATCTCGAGAAATCTCACTTGCATCGAATTTTCACATAACTGTGCACACAGTTTTCTCTTCACTGATACGCAACCACTGACACGACACACCGATACTTGGACACTGGACAGGTGTCGAACACGTACCCCTATGTCCCCTCTATACGTGAGCTTGACACATCTCGAGCTCTATGTCGAGTCCACGAGGACTCGACACGCACGCACGAGGAGTTATATGCATTTTCTGATACTTTGGATTTTTGCCTTTTGGACATTGTGTGTTTTGATTTTTGGACACATAGGGACACCACTGGACACGTGGGATATGTCTCTATGTCTGAACACATGTTTTCCAACTTTGATTTGAAGTTTGATATTGAATTTGGGTTGAACACCAATATTTCTGATATTGTGCTCTGAGCATTTTCCAGAGTTTTAATGTGATTTAAATTATAATTAATGGTGAATTGTGATTTTTAAACATGTACAATGTCTGGGATTAAATTACATAGTTGAGTTCATATTGATATGCATGTGGGTTTGTAATTTGGGGTTTTCAAGCAAATGTGATACATGAATACACATAAGTGTTTGATACGTATTTTTTCTGAGAATTTTCTGATGATTAGATAGGTTTAACTCATTAAAATATAAAGTAGGTTCATTAATATTGTATACAAATGTGCCTAGGTTAATGTAGTTCATTCACATGTAATGCATCACTACCAAACCAGCAAACATACACACTAATAATACATGTATACACCATATATTGAATTCATGCGTGAAACCCATGCTATGTACCCTATGTGACCTTGACATCATTAACCTATAAACTGATGTATACTACCTGTTGTATACAGTACAGTAGATGCTAAACTGAGATTGATGATACATGTTGATAGCTTGATCCTCTGTAAACTGAATTGTAGTTCAGGTTTTAGATCGTTATTGTGTAGTTTGAAGTGATGATGATGTTGGGTTCTTAATGAAATCTGAGAATGGGTTATATAGGTGTAACTGAGTAATATTATTATATATGATGTGTTCCTGTGATGAGGTTTAAAGGTTTAACATGATTTGGTTGGCTCACATATGGACAAGCCTGAGCATAACCCCCTGCACAACACTCATGTTTCCTGAACTCAGCCACTACACATCTATGCATATGCCTAGCCTTTCCATCTTATATATAATATATATATATATATGTATATATGTATGTATGTATGTATGTACCAATGTATGTATGTATCTATGTATATATGTATGTACCTATGTATGTATAGATGTAAATATGCATGTATGTATCTATCTATGTGTATGTATAATATGCAAGTTTGTATATAATATAATGTATGCATATAGGTATGCAATGTAGAAATACAATGTGTATATGCCATGAATGAATGCATTGGCAGGTAGGCATGTGGCCATGACATATATAATGCATATATATTAGCCTATATATTATAGGCCTCCCTCCTGTGATTCCCACTTCTCCTGCCGAAACTCCCGACCTCCCCCTGTACCTTCTATTATTCCTCCCACCGCCTCATTGGTGTCAGCGGGAGGCCTCCCGGATCGCTCGTCCGAACCAGGGGATCCCGCTGGGGTAGCCCCGGTTGCTCATCTGCCCCCTCCGCCAGTTGCAGTTGGTCCGTCTGTGGTGCCTTCCTCTGCGACCCTACCAGAGTGCATCCTCCAGGTAGCCTCAGCAGTCAACACCCTCCGTCCTGGGCATATCCCCTCTTCGATTGCTCTCCCACCTTCCAGTAGCTCACCCCTGATCCCTCCTCAGTCGCCCCCCCTCCCCCGCGGACCTTCGCAGCCAAGCTTCGTCCGGACTTGGCGCCAGCCAAGGCGCCTCTCGTCCCAGACATCAATCTTCCGGATATAGAGTACCTACAGGAGTCTCGCGTACCCTCGGTCCCATTCACCGACAAGGAGTTGTCCTCACTATTGAATTCATTCCTCCATACTTTCATCCTCAAATTTTCATCAGGATGTCCCAAGCTCCCTAGGGTACAGGAGATGATAGCCAGCTGGAAACTCACTGCGGAGTACCGTGTTGCCCCCCTTGGTCCCAAACACATTCTTCTTCACCTCTCATCCGACTTAGACCATAAGACAGTCTGGTCCAAAGTCACATGCAGGATTGACACCCATCAGATGAAGATTATCAAGTGGTCAGCTAGCTTTAGCACTAAAGAAGACTCAGCGACAGTCGCCACCTGGATTACTCTGCCTAATCTGCCACTCATTTGCTTCGTCCCAGCGGCTCTCAGGCGTACCGCTAACTCCTTCGGCACATATGTGGCCTCAGCTCCCGAGACCAGCAACCTCACCAAAGTCCACTACGCCAAAATCTGTGTGGAACTCGACCTCACCACCGAACCACCCAATTTTATCAACATCGAACTGGGCAACAAAATCCACACCAACAAATCCTCTATGACAACCACATCATGTTCTGCAACCACTGCCACTTGAGAGGTCATCTCACGAGGCACTGCCATCGACTTCATCCAGGACTAAAGAAGAAACAACCCAGAAAAGACAGCAAGCCTACCGAGGAGAGGACACCTAGGCCACCTCTCCTACAACGCCCGAATTCGCACACTCGATTCGGATCTGGAGATGCCTTGACGGCCAGGAGCGAATCTCCCAGCACCATTGATCCCCCACTACACCCAACCACTCACCCTATCTAACCAATTCGATGCTCTTGATTCGGAGGATGCGGAAGACCCAGAGGAGCCAGCCTCTCCCCCTGTCGACCGCCGCTCACCGAGTTTCTCCCCCAATCCGGTAGGCATAGAACAGCCCACCGATTCTATCGAAGTCAATCGACAGCTCACCATCGAAGATCTCGTGGTAGAGGCTCTAGCTATCCTTGGGCCAGACCTTGTTCAGCGAGGGCTCCAGGTCCTTGCCGCGGGTTTCTCCCTTCAGCAAACTAATCTCCTGACATGAAGCACCAGTGACTCCATAATCATCCTACTAGAGAATCCTATCCTGGACTCGACTGGAGAATCGGTCAATCAGCAACAGATCCCGCAGGAGCAATCATGTAACGATCAACTACCCTCAACGGAAGCAGGACCTCCTAACTCGAGCGAGGCCATTGCTATCCACGGACCCACTGTAACCACTACCATCCAAACCAGATCCGCCGCCAAGCGGAACAAAAAAACCTCCCATAACATCCTTAATGCTTAACATCCTATCCTGGAATGTCCGCGGTCTGGCGAACAAACCGACGTTAAGGAGAATTATCAATCTGCGGAAAATCCACAAGATCGACAACCTCATCATTCTTGAACCCAAAATCCCCTCCAAAAGACTAAAATCCATCCAACTGCAACTGGGCCTTCCTACGGCCATAGCTGGCAGACACGATATTTGGATCCTCTGCACGAAGGACGTCAAATTAGGAGTCATCCACGACTCCTGGCAAGCCCTCTCCTGTTGGTTCGATCATCCAAGACTTCCCAATCGCGCCATCCTTTCAGCGGTCCATGGCAGCTGCGATGTTGCGGAGAGGAAACAACTATGGGACAACCTCCTTGACATCCATCACCACCACACCAACTCCCCTTGGCTTTGCATAGGGGACTTCAACGCGATCACCTGCAGCGCGGAGAAAACATGAGGCTGCCCCCCTCCCATTCCGGCCATGCTTGACTTCAACAACTTCATCTTCAACGCCCACTTAACCACTCTCCAGTTCACTGGAAATGCATTCACCTGGTGCAACATACAGGATGACGACCGTCGTCAATACTCTAGGCTAGACAGAGCCCTTATGAACACCTTCTGGCATGGAATGGGGATCTCCACCAATCTGTCCCACCTCAATTCCACAGAATCAGACCACACTCCCCTGTTGATTGAGATCAAAAATAAGACTAACTCACCCAAAAAGAACTTTCAATTCCTCGACTTCTGGACCGGGTATCCCCAGTTTCTGGGAATCGTTGCGGAAGCATGGAACCGCGAGGATTCCCCCAACCCCCTAATTCGGGTGAGCAACATGATTAAGGCCACCAAGAAAGCATTGTCCGTCTGGAGCAAGATCGCCTACGGAGATATCTTTCACGCCGTTCGTGTCGCCGAGGACGACGTCACCCGCGCCGAAGCCCTGGTCGTCACGGATCGCTCCTCAGAGGCTAGAAGAGCCCTTAGCCTCACCAAGGCAATGCTTAAATTCAGGATCAAAGTGGAGACCGATTTCTGGAAACAAAAAGCGAGGTTGAAATGGGACAGCGAGGGGGACAAAAACTCGAAGTACTTTCTTGCCTGCGTGTTCGGGCGTAGACATAAGCTATCTATTCACAGGATAGCAGACGACAATGGGAACATTATCACCGACCAAAAGAGCATCCATGAGGCAGCCACGAATTTCTACTCCAAACTATTCTCCAAAGAGACGGTCCACAAAGACAGACCATTCCTTGACCAAATTCCCCTCCTCATTAACGACACCGACAACGCCTAGTTGAATCACCCGCCCTCAGTTCAAGAAGTTAGAGATACAGTGTGGGCTCTGAACGAGCACAGTGTGCCAGGACCGGACGGGTTTTCGGGGGTATTCTTCTGCACATGCTGGAATATTATCAAGGAAGACATCACAGAAGCGGCGATAGCTTTCTTCGAAGGCGCACATACCCTAAAGCCATTTCTAGTGCCAACGATTCTAATCCCTAAAAAAGACAACCCGGAGTCCTTCCATGACTTTCGTCCTATCAGTCTTTGTAACTTCACCAACAAGATCATATCCAAGGTCATCACGACCAGAATGGCGGGTATTCTTCCTAAAATCATTTCGGAGGAGCAAAGCAGATTTGTTCGCGGGAGGAACATCCAGGACAATATTATGCTGGCCCAAGAGTTAATCACCTGCATGAAATTTCTGGTGAGGGGAGGCAACATTGCCGTCAAAATTGACATGGAGAAAGCTTATGACAGACTGGACTTGCAATTTATGATCTGGGTTTTCAGAGCTTTTGGATTTTCGAAAACTTGGACCAATATCGTCTGGAGATCCATCAGCAACTCGTGGTTCTCTACGGTCATCAATGGCCGTGCTAAGGGATTTTTTAAATCCCAACGCGGGGTGAGACAAGGCGACCTACTATCCTTTACAGTCTTTATCATAGCAGCTGACGCTCTGAGTAGGAACCTTAACAATATGGTCAACACCCCTAACTTCCAACACTATCACACATCCAGTGGCTGCCCTATCATCACCCATCTGGCATTCGCTGACGACCTACTCATCTTCTCTTCCGGGGATGAAGGTACTGTGGCAGTGGTTCACAATACTCTGATGAGATACTCTAGATGCTCCGGTCAGAAAATCAATCATTCCAAGAACGTTATCTACGCACACCACAATACCAATAGAGAACACGCCAACAAACTCTCCAACCTAACATCCTTTTCAGTTGCAAAGCCTCCATTCAACAATCTCGGGTGCCCGTTAGTGTACGAAAAATCCAATGTCGGCATTTTCGAGGACTTAATCACTAGAATCAGGAAGAAACTGGAAGGGTGGTTGTGCCACCCTTTCCCCAGGTGGCAAGATGATCCTCATCAATCACGTATTACCCTCTATCCCCATCCACATACTGGCGGTGTGCTCGCCGCCCATTAAGGTTCTTTTTTCGATCGAATAGATCTTTTGTAATTTCTTCTGGGGGCATAGCAACGGCCATGATAAGCATCACTGGGCTAGCTGGGATTCTATGGCTCACCCGACTGGCGATGGGGGATTGAGATTCACCAAACTCACTCACATTGTTAAAGCGTTCTCGATGAAACTGTGGTGGAAACTCCGCACAAGCAACAACTTATGGAGCAGGTTTTTGAAAGCCAGATACTTCAAACACATCCACCCCTCTATGGCCATATCCAACTGCAGATCCTCAGTGGCTTGGCGTCGCATCCTTATCGGCCGCAACCTCGCCGAGCCAGCGATGAGACTCCAGCTGGGAGCGGGCGACTCGAATCCATTCCTTGATAGATGGTTTGGAGACATCATGATCCCGAATCTTACGGAGACCCCGAGAGATTGTAGGATCAGAGACTTGTGGAACCCCTTGACCGACGACTGGAACTGGGACAAGGTTCGTGAGTGGTCCGGCAACGAAGCGGCTGATGGTATCCGCGAAAGAGGGTTACGCATCTATGGTGAGGCGGATGCGTTGAGATGGTGTAGCGCCCCGCTTTCGATAGGCGACGAAACTTCATAATATGCTTGCGCCGAGTCAGATCGGCCGGGAACTTAGATGGTCATCTGACTCGATCGCTAAGCTTGGTAAACGATAACGCCTTGCGACATCGATTCAAATCGATTTGGATGAAAGTTACGAGAATCGATCCAACTAATTGAACGACTTCTGTTGGATTAAGTCCTAGATGCAGCGGGCTGCGTCTCGGCGAGTGAGCTCTCTATAAGAGTCCCTTCGACGGGACCGGACCGCTATATGGTTTTTCTTGGAGCTTTGCCGCTGGGCTTGATGAAGTGCTTTCGCGTCGTTTTCATGGATGCAATTACAATTTCGATGCAAGGAGAAAAGAAGGAATTCTAACAAAGCGTTGGTGCCATTGCAGGAGCTCGCGTAACTAGGGATAGACGTTGCGTAGCGCTTGGACGACCGACACGAAGCAAAGTAATCGGTGGGTGATTCGACCCTTCTTTTCTACTCTGTCCTGCAAACTTATTCCTTGCTTCGAATTCATTCAAATCGAACGATGCCAAGTTAATTGTATGCCAATCCACTAAGGTCAAGAACTCAGGAAAAACGTATCAATTTTGAGTAATCTACTCTGAAAAGTACAAGTTTCTCACATAAACGGAAAAGTTTAAGGTTCTAGTAAAAAGATAGACTATTCATGTGCTGCAAAATAATGTGAAACGTCGATCATGGGTTATGATGCCTCGGACAATTTGGTGCACACGGAACGCTAAATCGGTGTACGGCTTTGGGGAAAATGAATCGTTGCATGAGTTACAAGAAATGATAATGTCGTTCGATACTATCCGCGCTATACAAAACTGTTTGCATATATGAAACTGTTCGCACATAGGCATGGTCATGGATAGCTTGTGCATAAGTTCGTTTTCCTTGAAACGGTATTCGGGCATCGGAACCGATTCATCCTAGGGGGAATAATTCATCGTGCTTCGGCGCGAGGCATACGGGACCTTCAGTAAGGCTTACAACCTAGGCTGAAAGGGTAGCGTCGCATGCCAACTTTGATTAAGTCCCTAGTGGTGCGTAGCACCAATGACCGCATATAAGATACTTGCATGCTCACCTATTGTCTTATGCAGGTGTAAATATTATCTCTGTTTTCATGCAGGGACGAGCACGGCCGTGGTAAGAAATATGATAAACTGCGATGTTATGTTGTATGCTTTAATACTCAAAGACGGCTATCGAATATGAACTGAATTCATTTAGTTCTAATAGAAAGACAACTCTAAAGCATGCCTACCCTAACAATCAGAGTCGGTTTAGACGAGTTGGTTTGTCTCGTCCACTTAGCAAGTGTGCTAATCCCCTCCCCCAATTTCCCAAGGTGCGGCGGGTGCTCCAACCTAAAACGAAGCTGAAGTGCGGAGAGGCATTTTGAAGCTCTTCCTATGCTGAAGTATTTTGAAGCCAATTCAAGTCGACGGCTTATGTATAAAGGGACGAATGTATGGGACGGCAAGCGTAGTTCAGGCAACTTGTCGAATGTATTTTCTTTCTGTTTTCAATCAATGTAGCCGTAACGGCATCCAATGTAATTACGACTTGCACTTCGTTGCAAGCTATGAATGAAAAGCATTTCTATCTTCATATACTGCGTCTTAAATTCTGATATAATTTGTGAAGTTTCAACTTGGCGTATTTATATCAAATGCAACGTAACGTTCTGCCTCGTACGAGTGCAATTCCAGACTCGTACGGCATCACGCCTTAGCGAGGACGATCGAATCGGCAAAATTAACATCGGGGACGAACGTTGCCGACTCGGGGTGTGACAGATGGTCCTTCGAGGTGTCTGAAGCATTCTCGGTGAGGTCGGCCAGGATCGCTATCCAGGGCACCCCGGCCGTACCTCTCCATAGCACACTATTGGCATTCTTGTATCTCTAAGAAGTGGTCCTTCCTCGTGTGGAGAGTCATTAGAAAGAAACTGACGACAGACGACATCCTCAACACCATCGGAATTAGCTTAGCTTCAGCTTATTCCTGCTGCTCCGAGCGTCAGACGGAGACTATCGATCACATCTTCCGCCAGGGGACGCTGCCAAACAGGACTTGGACAACCCTTAACCAGCTTTTCAGCATTGAGCAGGGAGGTGGACTTCCACGATCTACTGGCTACCTGGGGTTCTGCCTCCCATGGCCACCAGATCGTCGCAGCGGCCGCTACTTGGGTCATTTGGAAGAATCGCAACAAGGCGAGATTCGAAGGTTACCTATACTCGGCAGACCAGCTCTTGCGGAAAATTGCTCGCCAATGCCGAAAGCGGAGAACCCTGTGTTCCTACAGTTCGAGAGCATTCTGGTCGTTGCTGCTCCTAGCCACGCGATTGCTTCACTCTCACCCCTCCTTCTTTTCGTGTATACATGTATAGTATAGGCTTCGCATTTTGCGCCTTGTATAACGGTTTTGTTTCTGCAGTTTTCGGTCCGCCTTTAATAAAATAGGGGTTTTCTAATATATATATATATATAATATAATATATATATAATTATATAGATATATATTTCTGGCAGAAATGGAGACAATCTACTCAGAAATCAGCTGAGGAAGACATAATATGTCTGGATCGGAATGATATTCCATGTCCCATGACACTTGGGATCCATGGCAGCTCAAGAAAAATACTTGAGAGAATTTTTATCCCATAAAAAGAGGGCAGGGCTCATTATGAAGAAATGCTTTGCTCCACCAATTCGGCAGAAATCGAGCACTTTAGGCAAAATCCTAAAGATCCGCATTCAGAAATTGTATAGAGTAAATTACTATATACAAAATCCTTACCCCTCAATCATGGGGTTACATCCGAATTTTGAGAGGACAATGCTCTTCAGAAATAGTACGACTCCAATGAAGTTTACTTACTGGGATTATATTGATGCTTTCTTTTATGTGTTCTATTATGAGAATGACAAAAGGAGGCATTCCTGGTTTATTAAAAATATGTCCTAAAATATTAGAACAGGACATTCCCACCTGGTTTAATAGTGGTGGAATTACTTTGAGCAAACCTGGAAATTTTGTCAGGACCATTGCTCAACTTGTTCGATGAATGGGTTGAGAAGGCAAAATTTGCCAGAAAAACATAATTTTTATGATGAAGACAACCATGTTATTTTTCGTCTCTAACAATATTCCCCACATAATGAAGTGTCTCTCAAATGTACAGAGGGAGAATTTGGAATTTACAATTAAAAAGAATTTTTCTCATCAAATGGTGGAAATAGAATTGATGAGAAAGAAAAAATGGCAGAAATCAGGCGTCACTTGTAGCAGAAGCCAAAGAATCAGAGAGCTGCAAGAAGAAATATATGGATTATGAGGATAATTACCTGAAAAAATCAAAGATCATATGATCAGAAAAATCCTAAAATATCTAAAGAGGATTGAAAAATCGTTGTAAGAAATATATCTTCCCAAATAAAGGAAATATTCGGCGATACTATGCTCCGAGAATTATGATGATGATTCAATGAGGTCATCAGAAGCTTCAGTAGCAAGCAGCTCATAGCGATAAGGAAGAATCTTCCGCAGAAAGCAATAATCTATAAGTTCATTTTAAGGTGTTAAATACTTTAGCCCCAAAGACTAAACACCTTACTAAACCAGGACAGACTACTTTAGTAGAGACTAATCTCTTGACTATTAAGGTAGCTACAAATAGAATAATTAAATGGGAAGAAATAAACTTTCCTAAAGAATGGACTCTGATATGGCTGTACCTCCGAAACCCATAATGGATTCGGAAATGACCAATAATTCAGACTCCAGATGGCGATGTGGAAGTTAGATTACCCCACAAATAAAAGCCAGAATCTCCACATCGAGTTCCAGGAGATTCATAACTGAAAAATCAATCTCAGATAAGCAATCAGAAGGTGAATCTTCTAATATAGAAGAAAGCAAAATAAAAAAGCTTCAAATAAATGAATCCAATGTTGTTCACCCAATATATGCTTCTAAATCAGATTCTCAGTCATCTAAATTAGATGAGGATCCGACAATGTCGGAAATGGCATTTAATTTTTAATGGATTATAGACTCTCACCAGCTATGATTGAATGCTGTAAGAAAGAATATTACAGCGAAGAAAATAGAGAATTTAGAGAATGGTTCCAACACCAATTCAAAGTGCATCAGCGTAGAGAATATAGGAAAATGTATGAAGAAGACCTTCCAAATATGCAGAAGGTACGATGGTTCCGAGATTGGTTCCTTGAGGAATATCTTAGTGGTAGAATAAGACATATAAATGTCATAGAGGAGCAATTTAAGATTTGGACCACTAAGGGAGGACAGAAAATAAAATCATTATATCATCCTAATGAATATCTTAAAATAGCCGCTCCGTTTAATACTAATATTGAGGCTAATTCGTTCTATAAGGCTATAGAACATGAGAAAGCCACAATAAAGGAGTTGCAGAAAATAATACTGCAAAATAACTATACTAATACTTTTATTCAAGTTATGGGTAAACAATTGACCCGAATAGAGCAGAATATTCAGAAGCTTAAGGATAAGTTATAATTCGCTTAAAGGAGTAGAGCTTCATGAGAGTCCTATTGTTAAACCTAAAATGGAAACAAGTAGGATTCCAATTAGACCTCCAATGGAGGTAACTGACTACAAATTCAGATCTAAATCAGAATTTACAAAGGAAGATCTGAGAGAGTTAGTCGAGCAATTCAGAAATCAAAGTGTTAATGTACTCTCTGAAGAAGAATTAGAGTACGAACGACTTAAAGAAGAATTTCTGAATTATGATCCTAATAAGGCAAAGGATACACCTAAGCACCTTAATGTGCTACAAGGAGAATCCTCGACCCAAAATGGTCAAGAGTCTGAATCTGACTCTAGGGAAACTTGTTCTACTCAAGATGAACAAGTTAATCCTATTGAATTAGAGGAAATGTATAATTCTTTTAATTCAGTTCAAAACTCTTTAGAAGCAGTTCAGAAAGATATGAATCGAGAAAGAGTTAATACTGTCAAATATGACAAGCCTAATCTGATCAAATATTATTACAAAAGACCTTCTCCAATGGATGTTTTGTATGAGGAGAATGATTCTATAATTCAGAATCATTATTGTGCTGGAGAAATCTATGAATGGAACATAGATGGTCTTTCTGATAAGCAAATACATGATCAGTTACATCGAATATTGATGTACTCCAATGTTGCTAAAGCTGCTGGAAATAATGATCGACAAATTGCCTTATTTGTTGCCAGTGGATTTACAGGCATCCTCCGTGGATGGTGGGATCATTGCCTGAGTAATGAGCAACGAATGGAAATAATAAATGTCACAAAGACAGAAGATGGACAGCAGAAATCTGATGCTGTTTATACTTTAATATATAATATATTAGAGCATTTCACAAGACATATTTCTGATGGAGGGAGAATTAGAACCCTATTACAGAATCTACGATGTCCAACTTTGACTCATTTCAGATGGTATAAAGATACTTTTCTGAGTAGAGTCATGGCGCTTGATGATGCCAATGCATCACACTGGAAATCCAAATTTATTGATGGATTGCCCAACCTCTTTGCTGAAAAAATACGGCAAAAGTTGAAGGAGAAGAATAATGGAGAAATACCGTATCAAAATTACACCTATGGAGCATTAATCAATGCTTGTGTCCAAGAAGGCTTAGCTTTATGTAATGATCTAAAGCTAAGGAATCAACTGAAATCACAAAGACTTTCGGAGAGAAAGCAATTAGGTGAATTTTGTAGTCAATTTGCTGTAGATGATTACAAGCCTTATGATAAGAAGGGTAAGGCTAAGAGAGATTATAGTAGAGAAAAGGGAAATAAGCCCTATAATAAGAGAAAGAGAAAGAAAAAATATCCCCAACAATATAAGGAGAAAGATAAGGGGAAAGAGAAGAAATCTTCTCATAAGAGAAAATCCTCTAAGGAAATAAAATGTTATAAATGTGGTAAAATAGGTCATTACGCTAATAGATGTTATACCAAGAAGAAAATCCAAGAAATAGAGGATGAAGGGTTAAAGAAAACCCTGTACAAAATATTGATAAATTCTGATGAAGAATTAGGTTCTTCAGACGAGTCTAGCGATGACGAGTCGATTAATATGTGCGAATGTGATAGTGAATGTAGCTGTGAGGAATGTTCCAATGAACATGATCTTGAGTATTATAAGTCCATAGTCGAAATGAATGGATTGTCAATTAATGTATTGACTGCTCAAGACAAAGGAGAGATAATAAAATCTCTATTATCTACTGAAATCAGTAGAAATGCTAGGGAAAAAACTGATAGATTTCCTTAGTTTAGAAGAAAAATCGACCAGTGGTTCCTTGAATGAGGAAGGAACTAATAAGAAAGAAGAATTTTATAGCATGGATGAAGTTCTCCGAAGATATAGAAATAAGGGAGGTAAAAGCTGTAACAATACAAGATCTCCAGAATGAGATTAAGGTATTGAAGAAGGAAATAAAAGAGTTAAAATCTCAAGATGAGATGACTCAAATAAGATTGGCTAATTTAGAAACGGTAGCAAAAAATATGATAATTCATACTACCGAGCGAGGGGAAAGTTCAAAAAGAAGTAATACTTCTACCCCTGGAGTTTCTGATGAGGAAAATGAGCCTCAACAGAAATTAGAAAAAATAGATCTCTATGTTACCCATAAATGGTATATTCAAATAGATTTGCTCATTAATAATGAGTATTATATTAAGAATTTGATTGCACTAGTAGATAGTGGTGCAGACCTTAATTGTGTTAAAGAGGGTGTGATTCCAATTAAGTATTGTGAACGCACAACTCAAACACTGAGTGCTGCGAATAATAAAGCATTGACAGCACCTTATAAGGTCACAGATGTTAATATCTGTAAAAATTCTGTCACCATACCACTGCAATTTGTGGTAGTAAAAGAAATAACTCAGCATGTTATTCTAGGGACCCCTTTCCTAGAAAAACTTATGCCAATAAAGAATATTAATTTAAAGGGAATTTCTACTATTTATAAGGGTAGAGAAGTAACCTTTGAATTTATTCATGATCCAATGATCAAAATACTTAATGAAATAAGAGAAATTGATTTTAAAGAAAATCAAATCAATTTTCTTCGGGAGGAAATAAGGCAAATACAAATCTCTGATCAATTAAATAAGCCAGAGATTAAGGATAAAATAAAACAGGTCGAAGAAGAGTTTAAACTTCAGACTTGTAGCAATCTTCCAAATGCTTTTGGGACAGGAAACAGCATATTGTTTCACTCCCTTATGAGGATAGCTTTAATAAGAAAGATATCCCAACCAAAGCACATGCCAGATGAATCAGCAATATCTGGAAATATGTAAGAAGGAAATACAAGATTTAATAGATAAGAAGTTAATAAGAAAATCCTACTCTCCATGGAGTTGTACAGCATTTTAAGTAATGAATAATGCTGAGAGGGAGAGAGGTGTACCAAGATTGGTAATTAATTATAAACCTCTCAATAAGGTTTTAAAATGGATCAGATATCCAATCCCTAATAAGAGGGATCTGCTCAATAGAATAGTTAGAGCAAGAATTTTTTCTAAATTTGATTTAAAATCCGGCTACTGGCAAATTCAGATAGCTGAGCAGGATAGGTATAAGACTGCTTTCACAGTTCCATTTGGACACTATGAATGGAATGTTATGCCCTTCGGACTAAAAAATGCTCCGTCCGAATTTCAGAATATAATGAATGAAATATTCAATAATTATTCTGAATTCATTTTATCATACATAGATGATATATTAATATTTTCTAATTCTCTTGATGAACATTTCAAGCATTTAAAGATTTTCAAGCACTTGGTCATCAAGAATGGGCTGGTAATATCGGCACCAAAAATGAAGTTGTTCCAAACAGAAATAAGATTTTTGGGACATAATATAGCAAATAGGACAATAATTCCTATTGATAGAAGTATTGAATTTGCTTCTAAGTTCCCCGACGAAATAACTGATAATAAGCAGTTACAAAGGTTTCTTGGGGCGTTGAACTATGTTTCGGATTTTTACAAAAACATAGCACAGGATACAAAAATTTTGTATCAAAGATTGAAGAAGAATCCACCTGCCTGGTCAGAAGAACATACTAAGGCAGTTAGGATAATAAAGCAAAAGGTAAAAAATTTACCTTGTCTACATTTAGCAAATGCTGAATGGTTCAAAATAAAAACAGATGCCAGTGATATTGGCTATGGAGGAATCCTAAAGCAGAGAAATCCTGAGACTAATAAGGAAGTTTTAGTCAGGTTCTGCTCGGGTAAATGGAATGATACCCAACTCAATTATTCCACAATTAAGAAAGAAATTCTTTCTATAATAAAATGCATTCATAAGTTCAAAGATGATCTGCTTAATCAGAAGTTTTTGCTTAGAATAGATTGTAGCTCTGCAAAAACAGTTTTAGAGAAAGATGTTAAAAATATAGCATCAAAATAAATATTTGCTAGATGGCAAGCTGAATTAGCTATTTTTGATTTTGAAATTGAATATATTAAAGGTGAAGAAAATAGTCTTCCTGATTTTCTAACTCGTGAATTTTTGCAGAATGAGCAGACGCGATAAGGGCAAGCAGCCCTGGGAGCCTCCCAAATGGGAGCAGCCCAAAAGTCGAAAGACTCACAGGAGACAGGACCAAATTCCTGTTCGAAGAAATATTATTGTTTCAGCTGATAATGTATCTAATGAGCAGCAAAGGGAAAATTTTTCCTACCAAGAGGTAGCTACTCTGGCCTTGTTTACATATATATATTTTTTATATATAAATATATATATAAATATATATATATATATATATATATATTTATATATATATACATATTCATATAAATATATATATATATATATATATATATATATATATATATTATATATATATATATATATATATATATATATATATATATTATATATATATATATATATATATATATAATGTGTTGCTTTGTGACCTTGTGATTGTGTTTGGATGCTAGTCTAGGCTTGGTTAGGCCTAGTGAGACTTGATTGGACTAGGATTGGCCTAGTTGACCTTGTTTGACTAGTAAAATTGACTAGAGTTGACCAGAGTTTGATTTTGACCTAGATTGACCTAGAAATCATGTAGATTGTATTGTAATGTTCTCTATTATCATTCTGGACATGTCATAATCCATATTGCTTTATTTAGGACATTGTGACTCCGTTGCAGACATATGATATTATACTACTCTTTTCAGAGTGTCAGATGAGTACATTCTCTGATAGTTCTTTCATTTATTTGCCAATTATTGTACTTTAGTTCTAGTATTTCTATTTGATTTTCTGTTACAAACACGATTTGATCCATTACATGCGACACTCATTTATTCATGTCTGGCCTCCATTTCTGGAACCACTACTGGCATCACCTACTGGAATCATCCTGGAATCACTTACTGGTAACATTCATGTGCTGGTTGGACTCATACTTGCTTTAGTGTCGGATTATGGATTCATTTGTACTTGTGGGTAGGGAAATATTGGAGTAGACATGTGAACATTCCCAAAAACTGGAACCACCTTCCTTGGAATTATAATGGAAAGATAGCCATTCCACACTTGGCCGAGTGTGCAATGTGCCGTATTACCTAAATCCATTTACATGTCGATCTCGGTATTTTAAAACACACTGTTAGAATATAGTCTGGACTCACCCTGGATTCACTGATCATTTACTGGGCTCATCTTGTGCTGGAATCATCTAGTATTATATACATATTGTCTGGACTCACATTGGGATTTACACTTGACTTACATTGTACTGTCTGGACTTATCATGTTACTCCAGTTCTGCTAGATCTTATTTTACAATCTTTCTTGCCATGTTCTTCTCTTGATTAGTTACCTTACTTTCCTTGTACCTCAACTGTTCTTTATATCATCACCTGAATATAAACTGCCATGTTCATCAATGCAACTGTCTATAACTGCTTTATAGTTCTCTGTCATTTAATTGAGATTTCTAAATGAGTTGTGCTCGTTCCTGTCCTGACTGGACCTGTTAAAAATATTACAGATGATAGCCCTGATGATGCATGCCCTATCACTATGGACCTGACGAAGGATTAGCTACCTTTGGTCTCGACACTCAGCAGTGATCGGGAATTAGTTTAGTAGTCTTGTATTAGTTTTCTTATTTGGTCTTGTTGTTTTGATTTGAGACATTGAGTTGTATTTGAGATTGTTTAAGATTTTGTTATTATTTCAGTAGATGAGTTTGTTGTTGTTATTTCAATTCTTTAGTTATATTCTCTGTGTTATCTTATCGTGCTTAGAATGTAATTGAGTTATATCATATCTTATACTTGTACTCCGTTCGGAGTTGAGATCATGACAAATACATTATATACTGCGTGAGTTGATATTTAGTTAGCGACTTAGAACAGCGTTCTACCACCGATTATGCGGCGTAGGCTGGGCGCTGTTACGTACTCGTTCCCTCACAGTGGAAGCGGGTCGTGACAGGGAAACAATTGGTGCCGGGTCAACCATTGGCGCTGGGCCAACGAATGGCGCCAGGCCAGTAAGTGGCGTCGGGCCAACAAATGGCACTGCGCCAAGTGGTGTCAAAGGGGACAGATGGCACGAAGTGGCGCACACCCACTGGGATGGTGCGGTGACAAGTGGCGCGTGCACACACGGTTGGCACGACGCCAGAAGCCGTACGCATAATGGGTGGCATGGCGCTAAAGAGCACGTGTACAGCTGGAGGCATGGCGCTAAAAAGTGCGCACACACTGGATGGCACGACGCTATAGAGCACGCGCAGCTGGATGGCGTGGCGCTAAAGAGCGCACGCACACTGGATGGCGTGGCGCTATAGAGCGCGTGCAGCTAGATGGCGCGGTGCTAAAGAGTGCACACTTCATGAATTCTAAAGTTAGACATGGAGATTCTTGGAGCTAAGACAAAGATCTACAAGTTTTACGTATTGAGTTTATCAAGATTTTAACCACAAAATAGCTCAAACGGGCAAAAATGGTCAAAAATGGTCATTCGCGGGCGGACAGACTGCGCGCGTGCACAAAACGGCCCACGGCACCCATTGCGTGCAAGCATAGGGCACGGGTGCACAGCCACGAAAGGTGTGAGCATGCGGCCACGAATGGCGGGCGGCCACAGATAGCGCCCATGGCGGCCACCAAATTTCGTGTCTCCACGTGTCATGTTCGGAGAGATCTGGACACGTGGTAGTAAGACATTGCACCACAGGCAGTGCGAGCGTCCCCATATCCAAAAATTGACACAAAACCATATAAAAATCAACTCATTCCTAAATATTATTCATCCATACATTAACAGCTACCAAATCATGAAATTAGATCTGAAAAATAAGAACAAATATTTCTATGAGGCATTTCGTCGAACACATTGATTAGTTCTCTGATACTCCTCCGATATGCATATCCAAATGGACACAAATCGAACCCAAACTAAACCTAGGGCTAGGGGCACCCTAAATGAATGCATCTATGGTGAGAAATCAGGAATATAAAGGATTTAGATATAATTACCTATTGAGAGTTGGAATCTCAATGAAATAACCCTTTGAAAAGCTTCAACACCAAATCCAATGGCCAAATTGCCTCCAATCCTTACTAGCTAGCCAATAGAGATTTCTTCTTCTCAAGGGGAGTGCAATGAAATTGATTTGGTCCAATTTGGAGTTGATTTGGGAAAGGGGACAAAATTTGGAAAAGAACACAAATTAGGGTTAGCTTTACAATGAAAGAGGCAAGAGGGGGCTAAGGATGATATAAATAGGGAAGGGGCAGCCCTTTGGTCGGCCAAGATAAGGGAGTTCGGGTATGGTTAAGTCACATTAGCCAAAAAGCCTCTCCTAGTGTCAATTAAAGGCCTTTTTGAAAGAAGGCCCAACGAGCACCTTGATTAAAACCTCCAAATGGATTCAAAGTCATTCCCAGCTAGATTAAGATTAGAACCTAATTACTAATCCAATTATGTTAGCTAGGTCTCCATGGTCATGCATGGTTAATCTCTAGTCATGTTAATTCTAAGGTTAAACCAAAAAGCCACTAACAAAAATGCATCAAATAAAAAATAATTAAAAAATTAAAAAATTATCACAATTACCAAAATACTCTTATTCTATAAAGTGGAAGTGACATCAAGCCAGCAAGTGGCGCTGGGCCAACAAATGGCGTTGTGCCAAGTGGCGTCAAGGGGGACAAATGGTGTCAGGTGGCGCACAGCTACTGGGATGGCGCGGCACCAAGTAGCACACGCACGCATGGTTGGCGCGACACTAGAAGGTGCGCGCACAATGGATGGTGTGGCGCTAAAGAGCGCACGCGTAGCTGGATGGCACGGTGCTAAAGAGCGCATGCACACTGGATGGCACGACGCTATAGAGCGAGCGCAGCTGGATGGCATGGCGCTAAAGAGCGCGTGCACACTGGATGGCACGGTGCTATAGAGCGCGCACAGCTGTATGGTGCGGCCCTAAAGAGTGCACGCATCATGAACTCTAAAGTGAGACATGGTGATTCTTGAAGCTAAGACAAAGATCTACAAGTTTTATGTATTGAGTTTTTCAAGTTTTTAGCCATAAAATAGCTCAAACGGGCAAAAATGGTCATTCGCGCGCGGATAGACTGCACACTCGCGCAAAACGGCCCACGACGCACATTGTGCGTAAGCACGGCGCACGAGCGTGCAGCCACGAATGGCCCGAGCGCGCGGTCACGAATGGCACGCGGCCACAGATGGCACCCACGGCGTGTGGAGTGCGCAAGCACGGCGCACCCGTGCGCGATACCCAATGGCGCGCGGTGCGCCCAATACGAAACGCGTATGGGCAAAATTGCACACGGTATACGGAGCGAACCTGCGTGCACGGCCATGGATGGCGCGCACGACACTGTTCATCGTCCCTGACAGCATCGAAAGTGTGGGGATCCCACTAACACAAAAAATAGTATAACTTTTTCATACGAAGTCGAAATCAAGCAGTTCAAAAGCCAAAATTGGGTAGAATTGAATTTTCACAACATGGAACCATTAGTTTTCAAAAATAAAATATTTTAGGAGATATAAACCCAAAAAAACATGTAAAGTCTTATATCTTAGATCTACAAAAATGTAACCATCAAAATCAAAAGTTTCAAGTTCTAAAGAGGCTTAGAATCATGCAAGAAAGAGAATAGAACAAACAAAAATAATATAGTTCAAGATTTGGCAAGATGTACGTGCCTTGGGTTTGGAGGAGAAATGAAGAAGAAGATAATGAAGAGTAATTTGAGGAATAATGGAGAAAAGACAAAGGAGTTGGATTTTATATTAAGCCTTCTCATTTAGAACCAACCCAAACCAAACCAAGCAAAGCTAAGCCAAGTTGAACCAAACCAAGGAAAGTTTTTAAACCAAAACAAAAGAGACAAGTCAAAATACGGGTCACCTGACAATTGTCAGAAATCCGTACAATAAAATGATAACTGTCGATACATATCGATATATCGACAGTATGTCTATCAGTGAGAAGAAAACTTTCAAAGCATTTTGAAAATCAAGAAAATACTAAATACACTAGAGAAATACATATCCATATATAAATACTGATACCGTGAGACGAGTCTCACAGTTAGGACGTGATCAACTTTCGCAAGTTGAAGATTAAGGCTAACCTTCCTCTTCCAGACTTGGAAGTGCTCTCCCGTGCACATGTGCAACACGCGCACCTGGTGCATCGTGCACAAACCGCACGCCAACTACAGTGCCAACTGTTGCACCATCTGGCAGCGCCAACTAACAGTGCCATCTGGCCACACGATAGGCTGCGTAGAGGCTCGCCTAGCGACGATGCTGACGTGCTAAGTGCAAAATGTGCCAACAAAATGCCACATTACACCTCATGAGCCTATGAGCCCAATTCGCTAAGCCCCTACGCTTATCTCCAAAGGAAATTAATTCCTAAGAGCAAAAAGCATTAATGTTTTGCCATGGAGTCTTATCCTTACCTCCGAGTAAAATTACCCACATAGTTTCCTCCTTAGGGTCACCACCCCATGTACATATCTCAAACAACACACCAAGTATATATTGAGATACACTTCATGGTGTACTTCCGATGTGGGACTAAATACTAGGCATGAAAGAGAGCAAGCTCTATTTTCATGTCAAGGAATAAGCACCAATAGTAAGAGGGCTGTAAACTTTGGTTGTAGGCATAGCATTGATGCCTGAACTAAGGACTATCCTGAAGTAAAACGTGGAGTGTCTATAGAATTTACCAATAAAAAAACAAATACTCTATTGTCTTTTTTTCCCAATTAAATTATTTTTGTGACAAGCCATGATCATTTTCCTCTGCTAACTCCACTCTCCTTCTTCTCTCTCTCTCTCTCTCTCTCTCTAAGCGACAGTAGGTAGAGTCTGGTCTTTAGTCCTGTATTGCACTACAAAAATTTTGGATCTCGCTCGTCCAGATCCATGGTGGCCGCAGTCCCGTCCTCAGTGACCAATCCCTGCCATCGGAACCACCTCTCGCCGATGAAGCTGAAGACGGAGGAGAATGAGGAGGTGCGGGATGAAGGAAGCTGGAGAGGCAAACGCCGGAGATTCTCTGGCGGAAGGGAAAAAAGTGGAGAGAGAATCGGGATTTTGTAAGAAAATGTCGATGGCAATGAATGTAAATATTTACATTTTTTTGGTAATTTTATTTCTACAGAAAAAAAATCCATCAACTTAGGAAATAGGTTTTCTATGATTAAATAACAAATAATTTATGTGGACAATCTATTTCTGTAAATAAATTTCTACAAAGTGAACTAAACATAGGAATAATTCTCATCATTGATTTATCCAGAAATGAGAATAAATTTCGCGTACCAAACATCTCCCAGTTTGTTTGAGAACAAGAAATAAAATCAATTTCTTGCTTATTTTCTTCCCTTGAAAAAATTACAATTTACATTCATTTTTTTCTTTCATTTCTTTGAAAAGCCAAAAAATAGGAAAATAAAGTAATACACTAGGGTGGGACTTCTTTCTTTCCCTTGTTTAAAAATGCCAATTAAATTGGAAGATAAATTATTCCATCTTCTCGTTTTGTCTCATTTGACATACTTAAATTCTTCACTTAGAGAGAACAGTCGAAAAAGTTCAATGTAACACATTATTGGCTTTAAATACTTGTTGTATTTCGATATTGTCCCGTGTGTGGTGTAGTAATAACTTGCAATTCTACCAAGGTTAGTTACCTGAAAGTAGGGGTGTGCATCGGTCGGTGGTCGACCTATTTGGTCACAATCGAAGTCGAATCGAAGTTAATCGGTTTGAAAATAAGCAAAACCGAACCAAACCAACGAAATGGTCATTCGGTTTTGAAACCAGCTTGGTTTGGTTTGAATTGGTTCGACTTGGTCGGTCGGTTTGAATCGGTTCGACTTGGTCGGTTTTGAATACATAAAAAAAGGACTGTACGCTTTTTTGTGTGTGAAACCTCAGTTAACTTGTACTTTGCAACAATAGATACAATTTAGCAGCTTCAATTCTGATGTAAGCATGCAATGTGCTAGCAAGTCCAAACCGTTGGATAGCAATTAACATGACAGAATAATGTATGCAGACATCACAGGTGATGGAGTCCAAAGTATAATACAATAGATGGTTAAATAAATGATAAACTCATTGAGATGCTCACAAAGATTATCACAAATGTCCATTAAACACTCAAATCCTAAGTTGGAAGTTCAAAACAAGTTATCAGTGACTTGATCCTCATCAGGGAGTGGAAAGTACTATCTATAGAAACCATCCTAAAGGGGCAAGATAACAAGTAGGAAAGCTACCAAATGCAGAAACTCAAACTTCCATGGATGTCTAGTTCAAAACTTCAAATGTCTAGTTCAGCCGGATGCAGACATTAAAGAAACATTATTGTTGGCAACTTGCACCATACTATTTAATATGCATCTCCCTTCAAATGGCAGTTATTTGACTTTATAAAAAATGGAGAGAGAGAGAAGGGTGTTTCTAGAGTTAGAAAAGAATATGAGCCGCCAACACTCCTCTTTGAGACTAAAGAGAGAGAGAGAGATAGCTCTTTCAACTAGATAAATGGTTGTGATGTCTGTTCACTATTGTTGAATGAATAAATGAACCAAACTGGTCTAATACAACCCATACAATCGGTTTTCAAAAATTAAAGCCGAACCAAACCAACCTAACCATTCGGTTTAAAATTGATCTGTTCGGTTTGGCTTGGTTTGATTTGGTCGGTCTGACTTAATTATGCACAGCCCTACCTGAAAGTACCTACTATTCCTATCATACTTCACCAGTTTATTTTTTGGCCAATATATTTGTAGTCGAACTTATCTGGCATGGACAAGATGAATTCACAATATCAACACAAATAAACAACAAAATCAAACGCATGTGAATCAAGATAATGTTGGTGCTCTTGCTCTTTGACATGAAGAGAGCTTGCTCTCAACATGTCTAGTAAAGTTTAGTCCCAAACGGAAAGTGCACCATAAGTTATCTCAACATATATACTAGTATGTGTTGTTGTGATATGCACATGGGGTGGTGACCCAAATAAGAGGACCATGTGGGTGATTTTACTATGAGATAAGGATAAGGCTCCAAGTTTAAGCATTAATGCTTTTGTAACTCTATTGGATTAATTCCATTTGGAGCTAAGCCCCAAAGGGGCCTAGCGACTCGGACTCGGGCTCATGGGCTCATGAGACGTATTGTGGCATTTTGTTGGCACACTTTGCACTTAGCACGTCGGCATGCGGCCAAGCGGCCATGTGGAAGCATGCGGCTCATACGACATGCGGTACAACGTCGCATGCGGCCATGTGGTTCATGCTGCATACGACGCAACGGAGCATACGGCCATGCGGCTCATGCGGCCAAGCGTCTATACTGCATGCGGCATGCGGCCAAGCGTCCATACGGCATGCGGCCAAGCAGTTCATGCGGCTCATGCGGCATGCGGCCACGCGGTTCCTTTTTGTGGGATTTGAAGTAATTTATGGCTATCTTTGTGGGATTTAAATCAATCTTTCCAGAACTGAAGGGGCGGCTAGGGTTTCCACCCACTCTCTATATATACTCTTTTCTGGCCTCCGTTATAAAAAAATGCTCCAAAAATTAGAAGACAGAGAAAGAGAGAGAGAGAGTGCTGGTGCCGCCATTGCAAGTCCGAGGAGTTAGAACAGAGGTGACTTCGAGCGTCCCAGAAGTTCTTCGAACTTGCTGGTTCCTGGAAGCAATTCGTGTGGGGCAAATCTTGCTTTGAGCAACGGTGTTTTTACACCCCAGCAACTTCTCATTGTTTCTTCTTCATCTTTGTTATTGTAACTCGTGTTGTCCCAATTGCAACATGTTTGCAAGGAAGAACGAGAGATCTTTCTTTCTCTATTTCCCAGCAAGTTATAATCTGGCTACTTGGTTTATTTTATCATCGTAGATATTGAGGTGGATCATTGCAAAGCTTTATTGCGTGTCCCTCTGATCTCGATTGCACCTGTTTTCCATCAAATCTCTCGCCCCGGGACTAACAATCTCAAAGCAAGATTACTACGATAGAAAACTTTAATGCTTCGCTCCTCCATACTGACTTTTGTAAGTTAAAAAAATTTAATGGAGAGCATTATCAAGTCTGGAAGAGAAAGGTTTATCTCACTCTTCAACTCAGAGATGTTGATTACGTGCTTATTGAAGAGGAACCTACTGTTCCAGATACTAGGTCTGCTGCCACCATCGCTACGGCTACTAAACTTCAGACCAAGTGGAGAAGGAAGATTAGCATTTGCAGGCTGCTTATCCTAAATGCTATGGAAGATTCCCTCACAGAATCCTATTCCAAGAAAGTGATGGCCAGAGAAGTTTGGGAATTTCTGGAGAAACTGTATGAAGAAGATGAGAGCAGGAACAAGATATTCATTATCGAAAAATATCACAAATGGCTTTTTGAAGACGAGAAGGCGATGCTTCCTCAGGTGAAGGATTTCCTAAAACTTTGTCAAAAACTGGACGATAAAAAGATGCCCCTCGTGGACAAGTTCGTCGTTGGTGGGATTGTCTCCAAACTCCCACCTGGATGGAGCAAGCTCTATGCGTCCATGCACAAGAAGAAACTCGAGATCAGTCTGGAAGATCTCCTGCAAGAAATCCATATTGAAGACCAGATGAGAGCTCAACAGAAGGTGGATGTTCTGTCCAAACAGTTGGCCATGGCCAACTTAGTGCAGACAAGGGAGTCCGAGGGGAAGCAGGCGGCTTCTCACCCCAAGAAGGACTTCTCTAATCTGAAAGTGAAGGGACCTTCTTTTAAACAGAAGAATCCCAAGTCAAATGTGACTTGCTTTAAATGTGGAAGAAGGGACACTACAAGAGCGAATACAGATCCAAGCCCAAGCAGTCATAGCTGTAGGACCGTTGAGCACCTCTAGAGGAGGGTGAATAGAGTGTGTGTGTGTGTGCAGCAAAAAATAATCACCAATTTAAAAATTAAAGTTATAACTATGGCAGTAAATAAGAGACAGTAAATAAATGTAGCAAGAGATAGAGAGATCAAACTCAGTGACACAGCGATATATACTGGTATCCCTTTGAGAGGACTAATCCAGTCTCGAGTACTCTTGATCGATGTTAATCCACTAAGGCACAAGCTAATTGAGAGCTTGCAGTCTCTTACAACACCGTGCTCGGTGACAAGTGCACGACCAACTTCACAACACCGTGCTTGGTGACGAGCGCACGACCAGCTCCACAACAAGGATAGTTGTTGTACTTGGAACAACCTCTTTACAACTCTTGAACACCAAAAGACTCTAGATCAACGTAGATATTACTGGCTTTTGGCTAAGAGGAGTATAGGTGTGGTTTGAAAGCTTTAGATCGATTGAAAACACTTATTGAGTAGAGAAAAGAAGATGAAGAATGAATGAGTGATTTGAAATGAAAAACTCTCTTCTATTTATAGGTGTTTTCTGGGACCGAACTCGGGCAGAGTTCTGGCAGAGTTCTGATGCAAATATTTTGCATATATACATTACATGCAGATTTGGAGGCAACTGACATTTGAATTCAAACTGACCGAACTCGGGCAGAGTTCGGACCGAACTTGGGCCGAACTCGGGCAGAGTTCGGACCGAACTCGGGCAGAGTTCGGACCGAACTCGGGCAGAGTTCGGATCGAACTCGGTTTTGAGTTCCATCTAGGAGAATTTCGAAATATTTGTCAAAAACTTTACAAAAATAATTTTGAACATTTTGTAAAGATGAAATGGGAATAGATAGGCTTTTTAGGAATGTGGACTGAGATTAACCTAAGCCAGTATTACCTAGTCGATCTTACAATTTAAGTCCTAGACTCAATAAAGATAAAATACAGAATAAATTATAAAATGACTAGAACTGGATCCCATTAAAAGTAATCTTCAGATTTGATGATATATATGCTTGATGATGCAGTACGACGCTCATTGATATTGATTTTATATGTCATGAAAAGATTAGCAGCAGTTCATATATTTTGTGTATGGACTTAAGTGCATGTCGATTATTAAAATCGGGTGTGACCATGGAATGGGCCAACAATCTTCCCCATTTTGATAATTGACAAACTTGTGTCTATACCAAAATATATCTTAATAAATAGAACAAAATAAAATGTACCTGAACAAAATTGGATTGGATTGTATGCTTTTGGTTTTTGGTTTTGGTATGTACTCTTTCTCCCCCTTTGTCAATATAAAAATGACTTTGGCTCCCCCGTAATGTGTGAAGCCAACAATTAACAACAAAACAGACAAAGTGAAGCTAAATAGATACGTAAACAGAGCATAAAGGGATAACTAGTACTGAAATAAAGTGCTGAAAATCATGTATAATAAAATATCTCACTGAAAGTGAAAAGATACAATCATAAAGTACTAAATATGTCTAACTAAGAAGTTTAGACATATCAAAATGAAAACTACATCATAGCAAAGATCATTGACTAACATCCTATCCACTATCCATCAGCTGAGTCCGCATCACATAGTGGGGTCATCACCGCCAGGAGCATCAGGAGGAAAGTAAGCTGCAGTAGGATCGAAGTAAGGAAAAGATGCCTTATCTTCGAACCTAGGACCTGTGAAGCCTGGGTGAGGAAGGATAGTGACTGGATGCGCTGGGTCCTGAGAGAGACTCCAGTGAAGATCAGCAATCCCGTTCCGCAACACCTGAGCCTGGTAGATGTGGCGGAACTCCGAGTCGAGATAGCTTTGATGACGTTGCGCAGAGAGAGCAACAAAGTCATCAAACCTCTGATAAAATCATGGATCAAATCCCGGAGCAGAGGCTGGAGGAGCTGGAGCAGCATCAGGAGGAAGAGCCTCAGCATCAGCATCTGTAGCAGGCTGAGCTCCAGGAGGCAGAGGTGGAGCAGGATATCTACGAGATCTGATGAGCTCTATGGGAGTGGAGGAGTAGGCACAGGTTTGAAGATCAATATCAAACCTGCGAAAGATAGAGGCCAGGTGCATAGGATAAACTAGGGTGCGTCCTGTATTTCTGCAGTTCAGTATCTAGGCCATCATGGTTTTGGGGATAGAGAAAGGAATACCAAAATGGATATGGTACATAGCAGATAGCTCTAAGAAAGTAATATCGTCAGAAGATCCTTTCTTTGGAAGGAGAACAGAGAAAATGAAATGATGAAGTTCATAAAATTTTTGGTTTAGATGTCTTGAAAATACTCTTCTAGGAACGGGGTTTGGATGGCAAATCAATTCCTTGAAAGAGTTAAGAGTGACATCCTCTGGAAATTGGATATGATGAATATCCACAAGAGCTTAACCAACATCAGGAACATGAAAATATTCGCTGATGTCAATGGCGCTGAACTCCAATTCTTGCCCAGCAACGCAAGAATAGTAGTTGCCGTTTGGTTTTGCCTACAAGTTGCAGTAAAACATACGGACTGCATTGTCGAAAATGTTTTCAGCTACTTTGAAGAAGTCTCGGTAGCAGAGTTGGTCAAAAATGGGAGCATACTCAGAAAAAATTGTAAAGTTAATAACAGCTCCAAAACAAATTTTTCGACCGGAGAAGGAATCAAACCATAGGTCAGAATATTCCTTATCAGAAAATAAGGTGGAATCAAAGTCAACTGAGCCTACTGGTCTGGCTGGACTAAAAAGACTATCAGGAGTGTAGTCAGATGAGGAAGATCCAGCTTGTGAAGGATCAACCGATCTTCTCTGACGTTTGGGAGCCATAGATGAAAAAAGGAAGGAAATGAAATACCTTAAAAGAGGAGGAAGAAAATGAAGTCGAGTAGCCCACCGGATATCCTAGAAAACTTGCAAAGAAGAAGTATGAAGGAGTTTTTGGGAGGTGGAGGAAGTTTTCTTGAATAGTTGTGTGAGAATACTGAGGAGAAGAAGGGTTTAAATAGGGTTTAGGGCCGGCTGTTCGGTTCTGGAAGCTGAAACAGCATCGACCGAACTCGGCCCGAATTCGGCCCGAACTCGGTCAGAGTTCGGTCCGAGTTCGGCTACTTGCATTTCCGAGGTAATAAATGCAGTTTTGGTATTTGAATTTTAACTTTATGAATTTTGACTCCTATATTTAATAACGTGTATTATTTTTGGGTTAGCTGTAGGGGTACTGTCCCAGCTAACGGAGGTTCACCGAGGAACTCTTAAATACCGCTTCGCTTCGACCGTAGTCGTGTTGACAGACAGACCCTTTTTAAGCTTGTACCCCAAAATAATTTTCGTTAAATAAATTTTAAAGTTTCAAGTCATAAAATCAAATTTAATTACCATACTGCACTATGAATCTGAAAATTCAAGTACACCGAGCTCTCGCCTCATTATGTTAAAACGATCTTCAGCCAATGGTTTTGTGAAAATGTCTGCTAGTTGATGATCTGTGTCAATGAACTCTAAGCAGATATTCTCGTGTTGTTGATGATCACGTAAAAAGTGATGACGTGTCTCAATGTGTTTTGTGCGTGAGTGACAAATAGGGTTCTTAGTCAGATTAATGGTGCTAGTGTTATTACAATAAATAGGACTCTTAGTGTAGTGAAGATTATAGTCTTCTAAGGTTTGCTTCATCCACAAAATTTGAGCACAGCAACGTCCTGCGGCGATATACTCAGCCTCAGTAGTTGACAATACTACGGAATTTTGCTTTTTGCTAAACAAAGAGACTAAGGACTTTCCTAGGAAATGACACGTGTTGCTGGTACTTTTACGGTCTACTTTGCATCCTGCAAAATCCGCATCCGAGTAACCTATCAGGTCAAAGGATTTGGTTTTAGGATACCATAAGCCGACTGTAGAAGTTTCTTTAAGGTATCGGAAGATACGCTTAATGACACTTAGATGTGATTCCTTAGGATTTGCCTGATAACGTGCATAGATGCAAACACTGAACATAATATCAGGGCGACTAGCAGTTAAATATAATAAACTAACAATCATACATCGATACTTATGCTGGTCGACAAGTTTGCCACTTTCATCAGAATCAAGCTTTGTGGATGTAGCCATTGGAGTCCCGATTGGCTTTACATTATCGAAGTCGTACTTTTTTAGTATGTCCTTCGTGTACTTAGCTTGGTTGATGAATGTTCCCTTTGAGTGCTGTTTGATCTGAAGTCCTAGGAAGAAGTTTAGCTCTCCCATCATACTCATCTCAAATTCACTCTGCATATACTTAGGAAAATCTTGACAAAGTTTTTCATTAGTAGAACCGAATATAATGTCATCTACATATATTTGCACAAGGAGAATGTCATCATTTAATGATTTAATAAATAAAGTTGTATCAACTCTTCCTTTTGAAAAACTATTATCAAGTAAGAAGGCACTAAGACGTTTATACCAAGCACGAGGTGCCTGTTTGAGTCCATAGAGTACTTTCTTAAGCTTGAAGACGTGATCAGGTTTTTGAAAATCTTCAAAACCAGGGGGTTGTTTCACAAAAACTTCCTCTTTTAAAAATTCGTTCAAAAATGCACTTTTTACGTCCATTTGAAATAATTTAAAATCATTAAAACATGTAAATGCACAAAATATGCGGATGGCTTCTAGTCTAGCAACAGGAGCATAAGTCTCATTATAATCAATACCTTCTTCTTGATTATAACCTTGTGCCACTAGACGTGCTTTGTTGCGTAAAACTTGTCCATCTTCACTAAGTTTATTTCAGAACACCCATTTGGTACCAATTATTGATTGACCAATAGGTTTAGGAACGAGTTCCCAAACTTGGTTTCTCTCAAATTGATTTAGTTCCTCTTGTATGGCATCAATCCAAAACTCATCAAAAAAGGCAACATCTATATTCTTAGGTTCTATTTGAGAAATAAAAGCTATATTTGTTGCTATTTCAGAATCCCTAAGAGATGAGCGTGTACTTACACCTTTTGATACATCACCTATAATGGGTCTCTGTATGATCTGGTAAGAACTTTAATGAATCAAACTTTTGAGTCAGATCTTCCATAGGACTCTTCTCAGTTTTTGCTTGTGCATTTTCATCATCACTGTCGCTAGATCTGTGACTATTGAGCTCATCAAAAGTAACGTTAGTTGATTCTTCAACAATCATAGATCTTTTATTAAAAGTTCTATATCCCTTACTCTTAGCAGCATATCCGAGAAATATCCCTTCATCTGCTTTAGAGTCGAACTTTTCCAAGTTATCCTTGGTGTTCAGGATAAAATAGCGACATCCAGAAACTTTAAAGTAAGAAATGTTTGGAATCCTTCCAAACCAAAGTTCATATGGTGTTTTCTTCGAGATAGGTCGAATTAACACCCTGTTTAAAACATGACAGGTTGTACTAACAGCTTCTGCCCAAAAATACTTAGGAAGATTATGCTGATTCAGCATGACTCTAGCCATTTCGCTTAGAGTACGATTCTTCCGTTCCACAACACCATTCTGTTGGGGAGTTCTAGGACAAGAAAATTTGTGATAATATCCACTATCATCACAAAACTTTTTGAAATCAGAATTTATGAATTCGCCACCATGATCACTTCGGATACGAGTAATCATGAAGCCTTTTTCGTTTTGTACCTTTTTGCAAAATATCTGAAAGTCAAAAATAGCATCACTTTTGTTTGATAAAAAATAAACCCAAGTAAAACGAGAGAAATCATCAACAACAACAAAAGCGTAGAGTTTACCGCCAAGACTAGCGACTCTACTAGGACCAAATAAATCCATATGAATCAACTGCAAAGGTCTAGAAGTACTTACAACGTTGATGGATTTAAATATAGACCTATGTGCTTTGTTCTTTTCACAGTCAGCACATACCATATCTCTCTTAAATGGAATCTCGGGGAGTCCTTTTACCAACTTCTTAGTGCTTAATCGTGAGATAGTGTCCATATTTGCATGTCCTAGTCTCATGTGCCATAGCCAACTTTCATCTAGATTAGCTACTAGGCATCTACCTGCATTATTAGTACTCTCCAAAAAGAAAACATAAATGTTGTCTTCTCTAATCCCTTTATAAACGGGATCACCAGATGACATATCATATATGGTACATTTGTCTTTCACAAAATTGATACCATAACCATTATCAGCTAATTGACTTATGCTCAGTAGGTTATGTTTCAATTCTGTTACTAGACAAACATTCTTTATTACTGGATAAGGAGAAATACCGACAGTGCCATTACCAATAATATCACCTCTCAAATTATTTCCGAAGGAGACGTATCCTTCTTTCTTCATCGATAGCGTGGCGAAAAAAGACGCATCACTAGTCATGTGCCGCGAACATCCGCTATCGAGGATCCATTTGCTTTTAGCATGAGTGGGTTGAAGGTCCACCTACAAAATAAGTAGATGAATCCTTTGGTACCCATTTACTGAAGGGTCCATTATGATTAGTTTTAGGTCTCCAGAATAAAGTGTGTTTGTCAACAAGTTTCCTTGCCAAGCAATAGTGTGATATGTGTCCATGTGTACCACAATAAGTGCAAGTTAGTTTAGAACCAGTAGTGGTTGAAACTGTGTTGACATACTTGTTTGGTTTCTTGGAGAACCTGTAAGTAAAAGCATGATTATAGTCGTGTTTCTTCTGTGCTTTCTTATTTTTAGTCCTCTTAGGTATATGCTTAGCATTAGGACTAAACTTAGGCTGTGTCACAGGTATTGCCTGTTTGCCTAACTTGATTTCTAACTTTTTAGAAACCGCAATAGACTCTTCATATCTAACAGTCATATCTGAGAGTTTTTGTTCTGTGACTAAGTGCTTCTTCTTCTCTATGTCATATAACTCTTGTATCTTGACATAGTCTCTTTCTTTCTTTTTAATCTTGAGGATAGCCTCATGATAGTCTACCTTGAGTTTGGCTATCTCTTCCATGTTACCGGTAGTAGACGTCTCTTTAATATCTTCAATAAGATTGGACAGTCTAGCTATCTCGGTTGTGTATGCCTTAATCTCTTTTCGAGATTGCTTATACTTGTCAAGCACAGTTCTGTGATCTTCAAGTAATTCGCTAAAGACATTTTCTAATTCATCGAAAGTAAAATCATTATATAGAGGGTTTGAGGATACCTTATCAAATGCCATAAGACAGACATTGGCATTTTCGCAGGGTCTGTCTTCTTCCTCAGTATCACTGGCATCACTTTCATGCCAGATGCTTGTGTTAGCATACTTTCAACTGGTTGTTGCTTTTCTGCTTGATCTTGATCTGTCATATGGACTGCTTTTCTTTGAAGTTGGGCAGTCCTTCTTCATGTGCCCTGTCTTCTTACATCCAAAGCAAATGGTTTCATCTTTATTGATTTCTCAAACTAGAGGAATTTCCTAAAGTTCTTTACCAGTAGGGCTTGTTCATCACCACTTGATGATTCTTCATCAGAATTATTGCATATTGATTTTCTGGCTTGAGCTTTGAAGGCAATAGATTTTTCTTTTGGAGTTGCTTCTTCAAATTCTTGCAGATCAAGCTCATGGGTCATGAGCTTGTCCATCAATGTTTCCAAAGACATGGTGGTGAGATCGTTTCCTTCAATGATTGCAGTTGCCTTCGGGTTCCAGTTCTTGGTTAGAGCCCGTAGCACTTTTCTGATCTTCTCATGATTGCAGTAATCCTTACCAAGAGATTGCAAAGGATTAGTAATATCAAGAAAATGTGTGAACATCTGTGTAATTGACTCACCGGGTTTCATCTTGAAAGATTCATATTCCTGTGTTAGTCTACTAATTTTGGATTCCTTCACTTGGAAAGTACCTTCATGAGTTACCTCAAGAAGTTTTCAAATTTCGTGAGACGTTTTACAGGTTGAAACTCTGTTGAACTCCATTTTGTCAATTGCACAGAACAGTGCATTGATGGCACGAGCATCTAGACTAGCCTTAGCTTTTTCAGCTTCAGTATATTTATCATGAGGCTTGTCTACAAAATCGCCGTCAACCACTGTAGGTGCCGGTTTCTTATAACCGTCAATCACTATAGACCAAAGATCAAAGTCAAGAGACTTTAAGAAGAAAGTCATCCGTGTTTTCCAATAGGTATAGTTTGTACCATCAAATAGTGGGGGTCTATTTGTGGATTGCCCTTCACCGTTGAATATTGATTTCACGACTGCCATATATACTCTCTGAGGTTTATTATATTAGAATATAACCTGCTCTGATACCAATTATAGGACCGTTGAGCACCTCTAGTGTGGGGTGAATAGAGTGTGTGTGTGCCACAGAAAATAATCACCAATTTAAAAATTAAAGTTATAACTATGGTAGTAAATAAGAGACAGTAAATAAATATAGCAAGAGATAGAGAGATCAAACTCAGTGACACAGCGATGTATACTGGTATCCCTCTGATAGGACTAATCCAGTCTCGAGTACTCTTGCTCGATGTTAATCCACTAAGGCACAAGCTAATTGAGAGCTTGCAGTTTCTTACAACATCGTGCTTGGTGACAAGTGTACGACCAACTTCACAATACCGTGCTTGGTGACGAGCGCACGACCAGCTCCACAACAAGGATAGTTGTTGTACTTGGAACAACCTCTTTACAACTCTTGAACACCAAAAGACTCTAGATCAACGTAGATATTAATGGCTTTTGGCTAAGAGGAGTATAGGTGTGGTTTGAAAGCTTTAGATCGATTGAAAACACTTATTGAGTAGAGAAGAGAAGATGAAGAATGAATGAGTGATTTGAAATGAAAAACTCTCTTCTATTTATAGGTGTTTTCTGGGACCGAACTCGGACAGAGTTCTGATGTAAATATTTTGCATATATACGTTGCATACAGATTTGGAGGCAACTGACATTTGAACTAAAGCTGGCCGAACTTGGGCAGAGTTCGGACCGAACTCGGGCCGAACTCGATTTTGAGTTTTGTCTAGGAGAATTTTAAAATATTTGTCAAAAACTGTTGCAAAAATAATTTTGAACATTTTGTAAAGATGAAAAGGGAATAGGTAAACTTTTTAGAAATATGGACTAAGATTAACATAAGCCAGTATTACCTAGTCGATCTTACAATTTAAGTCCTAGACTCAATAAAGATAAAATACAGATGTAACACCCAGTTTTCCAGATGAGGGTAATTTTGAAATTTTGTAATTATAATTATTATTTATTGATATTTATTTCATATTATGATTTTGGTGATTTTTAATTATTTTTAAAACTATTTAAAATCATGACTTGTGATTTGGTGTTCTGTTAAGTGTAACCCTAGAGATAGTTTGACCTAGAGCCTAGCCATGTGATTAGGGTATTTCATTTATCATTTTTAGCTTGAGGATATTTTGGTCATTTTGAATTAATTGAATTTATTATATATTCATTTGGAATTTAATATAATTAATGGGATGGTGTGATTTTAATATCATTGATTGATTGCCTTGTGTTGTGTTTAGCCTAACCTAGAATTGACCTAACCTAGATTAGTCCTAGTTAGTCATGGTTAGACTAAGTTAGATTTGGGATTGGTCATGGTTAGCCATGGCTAGTCATGATTTATGATTTTGGCTAGTTATTAGTCATAATGATTAGTTAAGACTAGTGATAGGCTACCTAGGTTTCATCTAGCTATTGATTTGTCTAGATTGATGGAAAACCCTTGGATCAACCCTAGCCCTAGATTTTAGGGCAGCCATCTTGGGATTCCCCTATTTAATCCCTCCCAAAAATCCTTGCCTCCTTTATTCATTCTCATTTCTCAAGAACAAGGTGAGCTCCAACTTCATTCATTCTTAACTTCTCCATTTCTCATCCTTTTTCAACCAAACTTCTTGCATTGTAATCTAACCATCACCCTCTTGCTGTCCATGGAGGTAGAGGACTGATTTGGGGATCCATAGTGCTCGGGCTACAGTAGAAGTGGGCTGTTCATTGAGTTCTTGAGCTAGAGGAGAAACCCATTGGTAATCTCTCAAACCCCATCTAAACTATTAATTTATCATCATAGATGCATAGACCTAGGTCCCCCATAGCTTCGGGTAGGATCTGAACCCAACCTGTGTCGGATACGTGTCCGTATCGGACACGTATCAGTGTGCATTCGTAGGTGTTCGACGAAATGCCACAGTGGGCATTTCGTTCTTATTTTCTGTTTCTGTTTGAATAGGAAATTAAGTTTTTAGGTCGCTTATGGGTTTCTGACGGATTGGACACATTTCGTGTCGTGTCGGGGTCGTACTGGACCCGTGGACACGCCCCGTGCGCACGCGGTTGGCTGCCCTGCTACCCGCGTGTCCGTGTGGCTATTATAGGAGTCGTGGACACTTGATTTTGGACACAAAGCTAGGGCGGTGTCTGACATGACACCCCCAAAGTCTCGTGTCCATTGGTATTGTGTCGGGTGAGTTAGGACACGCACACGGGTTCATAGCTGTGCAGTGTCCTGTGCAGTGCAGAGTTCGTACAAGTTTGGACACGTTTGTGTCTTGTTGTGGACACGACACTGGGTGTATATCACGTGCACATATAGTAGGTTAATTACCAACCCTTAGCCTCTAATATTAATGTGTTTTTCATATTCGAAATTGAGTTTCCCATTTATCACTGATACATAGTTTCAGAATTCCTAATTTCTTAATGTTTAGTCCCAGTTTTAAACTGTTTTAATCAATGTAAATTGTCATGTTAGAACCTGGACATGTGTAATAATATCTGCTAGATTAGGTTCTCATGATAGCTTGGGTTTTGCACCTTGTTTTGGATTTTGGACATGTGAGTTGGACTGTTTTGATGTAAACTGATACCCACATTCAGTTTTGGATCTAATTTTTATTCCTAATTAAAACTGAAATTCCTGTTTAAGTTACCATGTTGAATCTTACACATGTATTAGACTATACAATGTAGATTAAATTCATATAGTTAGGTTGTGTTAGTGAAGGGGTTTTCGAATATGAATGGGCTGAATTGTGATAGATTGAACACACATTTTTCCTGAGTTTACATTCTAACTTTACTTCCTATTTTAAAACCGAGTTTGATTTTCAATTCCAGGTTTACTCCTAACATATGGTTGTAGTTGTTCAATGTTAGGCTATATTGATATAGGGAATGGGATTTTGTAAGTGATTGGGGATGTATCATGTATGGACTGTTAACTGTCATTGGGTTCTATATGTTAACTGTCACATTGCTAGTTCACTGTTAGATTTAGGAACTGAGATTAGTTCCCTTCTTAAAACTGAAATTCGAATTGGGATTTGTTATTAATCTGTCACATGAGTTTCAAAAACCTGGGAATGGGGTTCCAGTGATTGTTATAAACTATCATGTTTGATTGAGATTTTGTGTTATCTAGCCTATTAAAACTGTCAACTGAAATTGATTTTCATTCCTTTCCTTAAACTAATTTAAATGCTTATTAGCCTGTTGATTCAATGTAGTTAGTTAGTTCACTGTATTGATTCAATGGGGATTCAAATTGATTGAGAATTGATTCACTGTTTGGTTATTAGAACTGTCGAATGGATTTTCTTGATTCCTGTCAACTGGAATTAAGTTCATTTCCTTTTAAACTGATTCTTGAAGTTTAGATTCAATGTTGATCCCCTTCTTTAAACCAAATTCGAATGGGTATTGATTTGATATATATCAAACTGTCAATGGAATTGATTGGTATGTTAACTGTTAATTGATTCCTGGAAATTACTTCTATTGACTGTCAATGTTAAGTTAACTGTGGAGTCATGCATATTTCCTTTACTGTCAACTCCTATTCCCACATGACACTGTCACATGAGTACCTAGACCTGAGAATTGATTTCCAATTCCTGTTTTCCTGAGATGATAGTTCACTGTTCCAGGATTTCACACACTACCCTGTTAAATGATTTCCCATATTACACGCCATGTCACACAATATCCATGTTTCACCTCACTATTTTCCAGGATTATACCACACTGTTTTCCTATTGACACTTGTCACACATGTTTATATCATACCATTGACACTCTCTTGTCACTCATACACTGTCACGACCCGCACCCACTGTTTGGGTACGAGAACGTAACAACGCCCAGCCTACGCCGCAGTGTCGGCGGTAGAACGCTGTCCTAGGTCACAACATCTAACAATATAATGCTAAGCAGTATATACTCCCCGAATGGGGGTGACATAGCAGATACAGTCTCAATCACATCTAAGGTAGAGCATGATAAGGAGAGATAAAACATAAAATCTAAAAAAGATGCAGGAGATATAATTCTAAGTGTCTAAGATACATAACCCACAAATACATCTTAAACCCAAATACAGTAATCCACAAATCAAATACAACTCCAGACAAAATGAAATAACTACCTAAACAACCTCTAATGTGTCTCCTCTAGGCTAGCAGGCACCTCCAGGCTATCTGTAAAATTTATCAACAGGTCCAGTCAGGACTGGAGCGAGTACAATACATCTCAACAGATCATAGCAGGTTAGAAAATATAATATGCAGTAAAGTAAGATATAGATACTGAAGGAAAACAGTATGTAAACAGAGAGAGAACTGTAATAGAAATATCTACTATACATAGAGAGCTAATAGTGACTAGTGAGTCAGAGTAAAATATAAACATGTGAATGGCATAGGAGGTTCATGACTACAGCTGAGGAAGTGATTCATGACTACAGCTACTTGGATAATATTCACATGTCTACTTCTACTCCCCCATCCCCAATCGATACACAAAGATCTGTTCAAGTTATGTTAAGGTTCGTGAAACTTCACATGGCTCATAAAATGAGTGATACGTAAAGGAGATTCATGAAGGCTCTGTGAACATGAGAGTACATGTGTCATAAGCGATTCGTGAATCAGAGGAAGCATAGAGATACGTGATGATTCATGAAACGCACAAAACATGCAGTATCCGATGCTCCCGAGGGGGATAACATCTCATGAAAAGATCCATATAGTACCAATCCGTGTGGCCAACGTGACAGTATCAAGTAAAGTAATTTAAAGCAGGAAAATAATTCTAAACAGGATATGAAATGATCAGAGAATGTACTCGCCTCGATAACCTGGACAGCTGATAAGTATAGGGGGTCCCACTGAAGTCACAGAGTCCTATTTAAAGCAACACAGGTTACAAGGTGTTTAAGTTAAAATAAATGAATCCCTACAGGCAATCTATATTATTCTAGGTTCTTCTAAGTCAAATTAACTCTAGGTCAACTCCGGTCAATAATTTAGTTAACTAGGTCAAGCGTTGACTTACAGTTGACTTTGGGTCAACTGGTCAACTCTGGTCAAACAGGGTAAATCTAATCTAATTATTGAAAATATAAAGTGTACTTCGTTATTCGTACGTCGAAACTTACGGCACGTAAATCGAGATAAGAATATCAATGGTAAGGTTGATAATCTTATTATAGTGATCCACGTGTCCATCTTGTCAATTTCAGCGATGTGAGATCACTGGAATTGACTGAGCTCAGTTCCGTTGTACTAATCTCGAAATACGAACATTATAAGAATTAATTATTACTTAATTATTAAAAGGTTAAACTCAGAGAAATTATCAACAAACATTGTCGGACGATGAAATAAACATCGCCAACGTGTCCAGAATAGTCAAATTAGCTAGGATAGCCTACCCAACGGTCCAATTTGGACACAAGGGCAAAAAGGTAATTTCGGGTCAAAACGGTGTCCGTGTCGGAGCCGTTTTGCACCGAAAAATGTGCAAGAAATCAAGTCTACAAAATATAACAAATTATATGTCCACGAAACCAGAATGATGATACCAACCCAACGGTATCTCCAGAATTGGATTCCGTTGACCCGATCTCCATTTGGCCCGTTGACCAGAACTTGGAATTTCGGTTTGCACGGAAATGCGTGCCGGAGCCAAAGTTCTCAAAACTCAGCAAACTACCTGTCAACGAGTCCAGAATGATGATACGAACTCAACGGTATCTCCGGAATTGGATTCCGATGAGACGATCTCAAAATGACCTGTTGACCCGGATATTGGTATCTGACTTGCCCCGAAATGCGTGCCCGATCCAATGTCCACCAAAACCTAGCAAATTATATGTCAACGAGTCCAGAATGACGATATGAACTCAGCGGTATATCCGGAATTGGATTTCGATGAGCCGGCGTCAAAAAGTTCCGTTGACCCAGAATGTGAGACCCACTTTGTACCGAAAAATGTGCCAGGGCCCACGTTCTCCAAAACTAACAAATTTTATATGAAAACATGCCAGAACGACGCCACGAGTCTAATGGTGGTGTCAGAAATGAAATCTGGAGTCCCGTGTTCAAAAATGAAATTCTACAAGTTGGAAATTACGAATTAGGACGGCCAACTTTGGCGTCGAATTCAACCAATCAAACAAGCTCACAATGAAACGAAACTGGAGGGGTAGTAAGAGGGTTATACCAGCTTCGCACCGGAACTGGTAGCACGCCAAACAGAGCTGCGGTGGAGGAGATACAAGCTGACGAAGTTGGCCCCGCAAAATTGTCCAAATTTAATACAATTTAAACGGTCAACTTGGTGGCCGGTTTTGATGTATCAAACGATAAAATTAACGGACGAAAATTGACATGAGCGAAGGTGGATATACCAAGATTGTGACGGAGCAAAGAAATTGTCGATCCAACGGTCGAATTTCCGGAAAAATGCGCGCGAAGTTGCTGCGATGGAGCGCCAAAATGAACTCGATTCCGCGCGCGTCACGACGGGACGTCGTTCAAAACGCAGAAATCGCCTCGACGGCGCGTCCCGGAGGACGTTGGCCGCCAGGGGAAGGTAGCCTAGGGTGCGCGCGAAGGGGGGCCACCAACGGTGGGGGTCGGCCACGCCGGTGGGCGGCCGGCGGCGGCGCGGCAGCGTCGTTCGCGCGCGCGCCCAAGCACTGTGCGCGTCGTTGTGCGCTGTACGCGCGGCGGTGCGGCTGGACCACGGCGAGGTGGGGGTGGCTTGGGAGAGAGGGTGTCGGGTTTGCCATGGAGTTGATGAGGGTGGTGGCGGATTAGATGATTGGTGATGGTGGTGGTTTGGATTCAAGAAGAGGAGGAGGAGGAGGTCGGGAGGAGATGGAGCTGGAGATCCTCGGCCATGGCCGACCACGGCGGAGGAGAGGTCGGCCTGGGTGACCTGAGGGTGGTCGGGTTAGAGTAGATGCTGTATAGTTTGCATGGTGTAGGAATTATTTTGTGGGAATAATATAGAAAGGAGAGAGAGAGAGAGAAAGAGGGATAACAATTAATGGAGGAGAGAGAGAATGAAAAAGTTTGTCCACCCTAGAAATTAGGGCCGGCATGTGGGAGTGAGCTGTGTGAATGTTGGAAAATGGATGGTGATAATTTTGTTTGGAAAAATCAATGGCTAGGAGTTTAAATGAAGAAATGGTTATTCCAAAGGGATAAAAATCAATAAAATTTTCTATTAAATATAGAAAAAATATGTAGAAGAGTACTAATATTTTTGGACAAGAAATATGAGGGTATCATGATGGAGGGCAACACAAAGCTGGACTGGACTCGGTGGAGCCAGATTGGATCAAAATCGGACATCGAGCAAAAATCGAATTAAAATTAGGCGTTGATGATCATGAGTAAATAAGTAGTACAAGGAGATTCCAATAAATGGGACACAAGTGACGGACGGATAGTAGGCTCAATGTGGGCCATGTCCATAATTGGGGCTGACAGGTTTTGGTCGACAGGGGACCCACAAATCAAGTTGGAAGATGAATGTGACGCCGTGGAGTGAAATAAAATCGGGTCACGTGTCGGGAAAGTTGTGCGAATCAAATAGAGCACAAAATGACGTGTCTGAGTGGGACACGGAGGTCATGGGTGACGAGCGTCTCGAGTAGATCATCAATGAGGAGTTGGTTTCAAGAAACTAACTGGTCTTGTGCTCCCAATTAAAAAGTCACGGTAACGTGCTGAAAATGATCAAGGAAAGAGTGGGAAAATAAATAATAATCAAATGGTCTAAATCGATCCGAAGTTCAGCGAAACAAAAAGAGCACAAGGAAACAAGTTTGGATGGGACACCATATACCGTCATGAAGGTAATCCTGTCCACTCCAAAACTCATGAAGAAGATTTCCAAAGTTGAACATCCCTGATACTACAAATATCAATGGCACGGAAAAGGCACACTTAAGGAAAATAACAGAATAAATTATTTAATGAAACTAAACAATCAGAAAATAAAATAGAATAAAATAAATAAAAAATCAACCCGAAATTCAGGGTGCTCACATACACACACATGTTCTCATGTCTCACACACACACACACACACACACACACACACACACACACACACACACACACATGTACACCATCACCTTTCCATTTTCCTATCATTCATGTGTATATATATATATATATATATATATATATATATATATATATATATATATATATATATATATATATATATATATATATGTGAGATGCATATATAGGTAGCCTATATGTTATGTGTAGTACTATATTATATATTATATATATATATTAATATGTGTATATATGATATGTGGGTTGGCTTAGGCATGATATAGCTTATAGCCTAGGGCATGACCTATGGGTGTGTATGTATGCTTAGTGAGTGTCTAGTTGTCTTGTACAGTCTAGAATTGGTGTGTGCTTACTAGAATAGACTAGTTAGACTAGTATAGACTTGTTTGACCTAGTTGACCTAGTTTGACTTCTGGGGTTGACCAGAGTTGACCAAGAGTTGACTTTGGTCTAGATTGACCTAGATTCATTTAGAATGCATTGAATTGCATCTTATTATCATGTTAGACTTATAGTGACTTGTACTGTTCTATAGGAGACAGACACCACTCCTCGGATAGTAGATATTCTTCAGATACTCAGGATACAGGCGAGTACATTCTCTGATCATTTTATATCCTGTTAGAATTATTCTCCTGCTTTAAATTACTTTACTTGATGTTGTCACGTTGGTCACACGGATTAGTACTATATGGATCCTTTCTTGAGATGTTATCCCCTCAGGGAGCATCGGATACTACATGTTCTTTGCGTTTCACTTATATTGTGTATCACTATGCTTCATGGTTCATTGAATCACTTGTGACATGTACTCTCATGATCACAGAGTCTTCCATGAATCCCCTATTTATGGATATTTCTAGAATCCCCATTTATGGGACTATCATGTACCACCCTTCGGGGGCCATTACATGAATCATAACATAACCTGGCTGGATCCTTGTGTATTGATTGGGGGTACGGGGGAGTAGAAGTGGACATGTGAATAATATCCAAGTAGTGTAGCATCAGAATCATTCCGTAGTATAGCATCAGAATCATCCTATGCCTTTCATATGTCTATATTGTACTCTGACTCACTAGCCACTGTTAGTTCTCTATTTATAGTAGATATTTCCATTACAGCTATCTCCTTTACATTCTGTATTTTCTTTCAATTTTCTGTATCTTACTTTACTGTATGGTTATATTTTCTAACCTGCTATGATCTGTTGAGATGTATTGTGCTCGCTCCATCCTGATTGGGTACCGTTGATATGTTTACAAAGGACGAGGATGAGACTGGTGTTGACACTTTTATGGGACAGCTCTAGATGACACCTGTGATCCAGATTTCCAGCCTGATCTACTAGCTATAGAGACTGAGGCTCCCTAGTCTAGGTTTTTATTATTTCTGTCATTTGAGATCTGGATTGTATATATTCTTTCATATTCTGTAGTTGAGACTTTGTATTTCTGGATGTTTGCTGAGTTGTTATCTTAGACACTTAGACTCTTCTGATCATCTGTATTTCATTTTGAGTTCTATATCATATCGTGATTCTTCTTCCTTAGTTGTGATTAAGTTTATATTCTGCTATGTCACCCTCATTCGGGGAGTATAAACTGCTTAGCCTTATACTGTTAGATGCATGAGACCTAGGACAGCGTTCTACCACCGACACTGCGGCGTAGGCTGGACGTGCCCACGTCTCGTGCCCTTACTCTAGGGTGCGGGTCGTGACAATAAAATAATTTGTAAAATGACTCGAACTGGATCCAATTAAAAGTAATCTTCAGATTTGATGATATATATGCTTGATGATGCAATACGACGCTCGTTGATATTGATTTCATATGTCCTGAAAAGATTAGCAACAGTTCGTATATTTTGTGTATTGACTTAAGTGCATGTTGATTATTAAAATCGGTATGACCATGGAATGGGCCAACAACAGCAAGGTGAGCCTAATAAGGTTTCATTGATTTCTGACGGTATTGCTATGATATCTCAGGTCACTTCAGTGGGGGCTGACTCTGACTGGTGGGTAGACATTGGTGCTACCTGCCACGTCTGCTCATGCAAGGAATGGTTCACCACCTACCAGCAAACCTCTGAAAAGGTTATGGTAGCGAATCAGGCACAAGCTGAAGTTCTAGGGATCGAGACGGTAGAGCTAAAACTGACCTCCGAAAAAACTCGGATGCTTCAAGGTGTGAAGCATGTTCCAGTGATTATAAAGAATTTGATCTCTGGAGGCCTGCTCTGTAACGCAGGTCTGAGGATGGTCATCAATGCTGGCCAGATGGTGATGTCTCTCAAAGGAATATACTTCATAAAAGCTTTCTATACCGAAGGCATATTTAAGCTTCAGCTTGTAACCCGGTCAAAGAATATTAATGCTATCTCCAGTTCTGATTATACTCTTGAGTTGTGGCATAATAGACTAGGACATGTCCATTGTAAAAGGATAAACAAAATGTCTAGTCTAGGACTTATCTTCAAAT